>BCHV01000009.1:614553-975819 GCA_001599735.1 Naganishia albida | reverse complement strand
TGGCATTTGCCGCTGCTGCAGAAACGTCCGACCACCTGCTGGAACCTCTGCTAGGCCCACCACCGTCGCCCCCTAAGCTGACGGATTCCGACAATCCCGACTCAATCGCGCCGCAAAAAGCTCGCTGTGCTGAGTTGTTCAAAATGAAGCGGGATGCTCTTCTTACGACTCTCGATGCCCAACAATCTAAAACCATCATTGAATCGGCGTCGGGACTTGGCAGGAAGTGGCTTTCGGTAATCCCGTATTACCAGGGCCTTCGTCTCACCGACTTTGAAGTCTCGGCCGGTCTTCACCTGCGTACCCTTCACCCTGGCTCGTCGACTGTCTGTTCTTKATGTTCCGCGGARAACTCAGCCGGYCACGCAGAAGTTTGTGTCGGTCGAAAGCGGTGGATTACCGCTCGACATGAACAAGTCAAGAGGGCCATCGCATCGTCCCTCAACCGGATTCAAGGCGTGCGTGTCGAGGTGGAACCCAGTATTGGGGCTACCAACCGACGCAACGATATTCGAGTAACCGGCTCGAACGACTCAGGACTCTCCAACCACGAATACGACGTCACCATCGTGTCGCTATTCACGCGTGATTCTAACGAGACCCGACTTCTGCCCTCATTACAWCCAACTTCGCCAGCAGAAAAGAGTCACGCTCTAATTACCAAGTTCCTCAACGCCGTCGCCGCAAAGAAGGTTCAGCGACTTCCGGCTAACAACGTCCCCTTCAGTCCACTGGTCTTTACCGTCGGTGGAATGATGGAAGCGGCCACGTCAAAGTGCCTCAAGACATGGCAAGACGCGATGTCGGCCTCAGCCTTCAAGTCTTTGTGCAACCAGTTGTCTTTGGTTCTGCTTCGAGCAAGGACCAAAACGTTTGTGCTCTAAGGCCTCAACGCCTAGCGAAGTGGGAGAAGGAGTTGTCCGCGTGGTGGAAGGTCATTCTTAGAGGTAAAAAGTCACACCAGACTTGGGATTCCGTATAGTCTGTAGTTTCTCCAATTTTCACTTTTCCTTAAGTTTTCTTTGCGGATTCGAAATCGTCTGCCTTTACCTGTTGTATATGTAGGATCCATGCACCCCAGAACCCCATAACCCCCTAACCCCGAAGGGTAAGCAGGCTCCGTGAATGCCTTCCGAGGGTCGCTCATTCGAAGGTCTATGCAGTATCGAGGTTGGAAAGTCATTTCACTGGCTCAACCGCAAGACCGTCACGCGTTACAGCCGCACGATTGCACAACTATGCCTATTTGCATGTCACTTGGCGGAACTGAAGGAGGAATACTCGGTCGAATTCGACGCTGTCCACGGCCTATCCGCAACGGTTGAACCTCTCGCCGATTTTGCCATGAAGAGCCCAACGAGCGATGACACGATGCAAGCTTTGTCAAAATTACTGCTGGCATTGATCCAGTATCGCGGAACATTGGCGAAAGAGCCGCAAGATCAATACATTGTCTTTCATTTCCTGGCGTTACGACATCTGCGCAGCGACGGTGGTTTTCCACCAGCCATAGAAGTTACCCAAGCGCTTGCCCACCTCCAATGGGGTTTTCGACTCGCCGTCTTCCTGCGACTTCGAGAATCGCTGGCCAATTCATCGCACCCGGACAATGAAGCCGAGATCCTCAAGACGACGCTTGCCTGCCTTCATGTGGGCCAGTCGACTCAGATGGGCACGATACACAGTATGAAAGGCGTACTTCGTTGGCACGCAGAACTACATCCCCAGCTTCCCTTGGCCAGGTGGGACGACTTGACGTTCACTCGACTTTACTGTGAAGGCAAACAATTCTCGCTCGATTCATTCCGCTCGATGAACTGCAGCATGCTTCAGCGAGCAGAGACCTTGCTGCAGGAGCTCACTTTCGGTGAACCACTGGACAAATGGCTAAGGGAGCCCGAGTACATCCACGATAATGAATCTGCTGTCGGAGACCTCTACTCCTTCCTGATCGATCCCCGAAACAAATTGGGATACCTCAACTCTGCCTTCGCGAGGAAAATGCTTGGCCGCTTCACGGTGGGAACGGTCGATGGAGTGATACAATCACAAGGCGTCTCGGCATACCTGTCTAAATGTCGTTCAATGCTCGACCTCATTGCCGCCATGTTTCATCTGGTCAGTGGAGGTGCGCCGAGGGCAGAAGAAGCGGTACAAACGCGAATTTTGGAAGGGAACCTCTTTCGGATTCGTGGAAAGCTAGCTTGGGTTTTGGAGTACAACAAGTCTAAATCACAAGCCGTAAGTTTGTCTTCTCGAGTCAAACAAGAAACGTACTAAAGCTGCACTGGCAACAGGCCGTCGCGCGTTTCCTGCCTCGGAAGGTGTCAAGACTGATCCTCACCTATCTAACACTGGTTCGACCTCTCGAAGCCTTGCTCTGCGGCATTACTGGAGGGCAGCAAGCGGAACAATCAACGATGATGACAACGCTATTCTCATCGGAAGGTGTCAGGTGGACTGCTGAACACTACGGCCTGGCTTTGGAACAAGCTTTCGTGCAAGAAATGAACGAGGAGATCGGCGTAAGGGAATACCGACAAATCCAGGCTGCCTTAAGCGGGTACCACCTTTCGCTAACCCCTAACCCCCAAGAATGACTGTATGATGAATAAAGTATGGATCAATGTCGGAACTCATGCTATGTAGCCTGCAAAAGAAGGGCGAGACGAAGTATGGTAATTTGGGAAAGTTCTGTAACAGCAGTATATTCGAGTGTGGAGAACCATCTCATGCCGAAAGCCAGCGACAGGTGGACAGATGCGAGCAGCGCCCGAGAAGAGAAACACTCACAAATTAATTCTGCTGCGGCGAGAACTCATCTGAAAATGAGTTCTGTTTGAATGATCGGCAGAGGACTCAGTTGCAAATGAGTTCTGCCTTGGGTGCCTCCAAAGCAGGCGATCACCCGTTCGCCTGTTGAGAATAGTGTTAGGCCATCGTTAACGATGTGATCTTTAGGCTATTTCATATCGAAATTCACTCTGCGCCTGGAATTGAGCAGACTAACTAGAGTAAAGGGGATGATTCAAATTTGCCTGACCTGGAAGCGTCGCCCCTTCTTCAAGATAACGAGCGTGTTATGGGTATACGAAGAAAGTGATACACAACCTGAGATAGTGCTTTCAAAGCCGGCCTTCAATCTTTCGAGAGCTGCGCCAAAAAACTCCAAGCTTCTACCTTCCCTTGTGAGGATAGACGATGTGCACATCCGCATGCTCATCTTTCCTGCTCCTCTGATGCTGTCCCTTGATCTTTTTGTAAGCGATACCGGTCGCCTCCTCGAACTTCTTCAGTCGGTAAACCATCTCGCTGTCGCTTCCAGACTTCTTCATATCGAGCCACAAAGCCTTGAAAGTTTGCTCGCCGTCGCTTTCCCGGACAATATACGTGAGGGCCTTGTTCTTGAATACTACGGTTGGGCCGTCCTTGGCGTGGTCGAAAATGTCTGTAATACTGACCTGCTCGGGTTTCGTGTCTTCCATGACTCTTCGGGTACTTTCCAATTCGATACCGAGTAACCGCGCGATCAAGTCTGAGGCAAAGCAAAGGTACTTTCTGCCGCCGCTGCAGTGGAAATGCTCGCCGACGGAGCCCTGACTTCTGAGCAAGGTCGGCTTCTCTTCGCTCTCTTGAAGGTTCTTGTCCTGAATAATTGAATCCAAAGCCTTGAAGACGATGGCAGGCCAAATCGATATATTCGCCCTATCCCGGGCGGCGAAAGCCAGGTCAGAGGATTTCAATATCAAATCTTGAGTAACATCTTTGCGATCACCATCGGCTTGGAAATCGAACACCTTGACCGTCATTTTGGCACCGGCCTCGGATGATCCATCGGTATCGCACGTCGAAAGCTTGACATCACGAATGAGGGTGTTTAACACGTCTTTCAAGGGCGGCTGGACGTTGTACGCAAGCCTGCAAATCGCTATCATTGATCGGACTGCAAGATACCGGATCGTCTCTCAACTTACAAAAGCGCTATTGACTCTTTCAAGTCGTCTCCAGTCTTTCCCGTACGTGCCAATCGCACATCCGTCAAGGGGTCGTCCGTGGGATCTACTCGCCACTCTTCACAAGAATTCTCTGTAGGCGCCGCATGAGCTACTACTCGTGATATCATCAGCTTTTCAGCTCCATCAACTGGGTGACAGTACTGACTGGTCGGAATTCTGCATCCTATACCCAACAGACCAATAAGGGGTATGATAGAAAGAAAGGAATTGAGTCTCATGTTGATCTTGACTGCAATGGCCATTCAACATTGCCAATCCACCCGTACTGATTCCGTTTTGTTATATAGCCATATACTTTGAATCTAGACCGGCGATCTCCCTTGTAGATACAGAGATATACTTTTGAGCTGTATGTACCCCTTTATACGGGGGCCTTCCAGAAAGGACGGCTGCACAGAAACAAACGAGGACAACACTGAAACACGCACAGAAGAGGACAATACTGAAACGCTCACTATGGGATTTTCCGAGGACCTACAGAATCATTTGGGTGAGGATGTTGCAGATCAATGCTCACTCGATGGAAGAAGCTCATTTACAGGGAAATGTCGCAGACCTTTCGCTGTGGAATCAGAACCTTCTCCGAGGCTTAATGGTCAACGTGCCCTGTGCTTTGAGCGCAGGAGAGCCACAATAGGACCATTGGGTCCATGGCGGCCGGATTTGAGCGTTCTGTTTTGGCAAGCATAGAGGCAAGCCGAGCTCACCCGCTGGCATTTGAAGACTTTCTTCGGGAGGTAATGATTCAAAGGTCACGCGGGCTAGATATAAGTTGAGACACTGGACCTTGAGTATAAGCTATACACCTCGTCACCTCATGTGGTTTGAAAGCTATAGAACGTACGTGATCTGACTGATCGATCCACTCGATATTAACAAGATGATGCGTCGAGGGAATGTCTACTCTTGACTAGCGAGCACCCTTGAGCAGAGGTTCCGCTTCATCCATAATAAGTCACCTAGCAACTTGATCATGGCAGTACCGTTTGTGTCGAGAAAGACCAGAAAGGGATATGTCCTATCTTCGCTCGACCCTTCTCAGCTTTGTCATCAAGGAGAAGTATCGGATTCCAATGTGTTCGCAAAACCAGGAAAAGGACATTCTTCAAAGTTGCCAAACTGCCTTTCACACGAAAATGATGTCATATCACTTATAGAAGGGTTGCCGAGGATCCTGCAGGTCCCTTGGCAAAGGCTCCAACCATGGCCCTGAGAGACGCCTCACACATCCTAGTGAGAAATCACCCACGGTCAAAGGATCTCGACAACTCTTTGGTTGGTAACCCCTTTTTGTGCATGCGCATCGATGCATACTCTCTATGTAATAATGCTGATTTGTACAAGTTGTCAAGGAAGAGAGACACTCCAAAGTGCTTGCGTTCAGTTACCAATCCGACTCTACTCAATCAGAATACACTACACGATGTTTCATAGACGCTATAGGAGTGAACCTAATAAAACCACAGGTGAACCTCATGTAGCCACAGTCTGTTCCTGAGTCAGCACACAGGTCACAGTGACCTGACCTCAGGCCACCGGCAACGCAGGGTACAATTCGGAAGAACAGTGGGTTAATATTGACCCGAACGATCTTGAGCCAAATAAGGAGGGCCAGACCTTGACTAGCGATCCTTCTCAATAAATTCCGGAGGACTCGAGCAAGCTCGCAGCTGAGGTCTCAGGTTTCTTGTCCAGCAGATCACAACAACTGCAGGAGGCGACCCGACTTCAGGGACGCATTCAAGCCGTCGTCCGTAACCTTCGAAGCTGGAACAGGATAGGTACACCTTGGCCGAACCTGAGCGAGAGTTGACGGAGCTTATTCAAAAGCTGGAGCCATCGAGTGAATGGGACGTCCTTCCAGGCATCATGCATCGCACTTTCATGTTGATGGTGAGTCGGAGCGTGGGGTCTCTTCTGAACCGAAGTCTAGGTCACAGGCTCAAGCGACGATATCAGGACCCACCCACTCTACATTCGCCAACTACCTGATCTACCTCCGGATCACAAGGGCCCGGAAGATTCCAAGAAGCTCGCTGACGAAGTCCGACAATATTGGTCCACCGAGCCCCATATCAAGGCAGAAGACGTGAGAAATAAGGCATGGGCGTTGCGAGCCCGTATCCAAGCCGTACAGACCAATCCAGCCCGCACTGGTGAAGACAGCTTGAACCTGAAGGGACTCGAATCCGCCTCGGACTGGGTGATCATGAAGATTGTGCGAAAAAATTATGGGGACAGTTGCTGATATGCAGAGTGGTTCACCACCGTCGTCTGGTTTCTGTCAGTGCCTATATATCTTCTAGTCCATCACTTGCGTTGTTAGTCTTAGTTTCAGTCTGATGTTACTATTGGCTGTGTTCACTACCGACCGAATACGGAAGACTATTCCTTTCGCTAAGCAAGATCCACCTACGAGACCAGCATATTCTACCTATACGACTGGCAATTCGCCCCAGCTTTGTGGTGCTGTTGCCCGGCTCTAACAGGGTCTGAACCCTATGCATTGCGTTCGTCGCGTTCTCCCACCTGACCTTGTTGCAATTCCGCCGCGATCCGGCTATGCATAAGCGCGTTTGCGCTTCTTCCTAGCGCAATACGGGGCCGAGTGCGGGGCCAGGCCATAGTGATATCATCACTCTTTCCAGCTTGCCAGGTATCCTGACAGCTATACTCCATCAATCATGGCTTCCCTACGACAATCCATCATCGCCCCTCGCCTCACACGCGCTCTCCGTCCGGCTCAGCTGCGCCCCTTCTCGACCTCTCTGACGCGCCTCGACCCGCCTCCGGCAGCGGCAAAAGGCTCCTCCCTCCTCTCCGTACGTCCCCCGCCCCCACATTCTCCTTCCTTGGCTAACGCTTCTCCTAGTCCCTCCTGCATGGCGACCCGCAAGCACGGGCGGAAGGCGAGGACAAGATCCTCCAGCACTCCAAGTTGATCGGCCGGAACAAGGTATGTCCCCGTCCCGCGTCCCGTGAATCCCACGCTGATTCGCGATGATAGTACGTACATGAGAAGATTGTGCACCGCGTCAAGCCCGAATGCGTAGAGGAATACAAAAAGGCCGCGTGAGTCTTTCCCAAGATCTCCTGAAGGCCAGGAATGCTAATCCTTCGTGTCCAGGGAAGAGTACTTTACGGGCCTTGCCGGGGATCCGACGTTGAAGGTCAAGTTGACCGGGAGCTGGCAGGTACGTCCAACTTGCAGCGGTGCGCTTCCAGCCAACCACTAACGATATTCCTTAGACTCTGATCGGCGACGTCGACAACTTTGGTGAGCCCTCACTTCCGCTCTCGCTCCTCTGTGCCGATCGCTGACCGTGTCTGCGCAGTGCACATCCTCGAATACGAAAACTACGCAGGCTACGACCACTCCCTCGCGAAATGGCAAGCCCACCCGACCCTGCCCTCTCTCCTCACTTCGCGTATCCTCCCCACGCTCCACTCGCGCCACTCGCAACTCATGTCCGAATTCGCCTTCTGGCCCTCCTCCCCGCCGCACACGCACGGCGGAATCTTTGAAATGCGGAGCTATGAGCTTGTGCCGGGGACGCTCTTGGAATGGGAGACGGCGTGGAAGCGGGGCTTGGAGGCTCGGAAGCGATTCGTGGTGCGTCTCTCCTTTGGCATGCCCTCTCGGACGGAAGACTGACGATTTGCCTCGGTAGCAACCCGCTGGTGCGTGGTTCGCACAGGTCGGACAGCTGCACGAAGTCCACCATCTCTGGCAGGTACGCCCTCCATTTCCCCTACCTCTCATCTTGACACTCACGCACTCCGCGACACAGTACCCCAACATGGCGGAACGAAAGATGACCCGGGAACAAGCATGGAACGTCGGTGGATGGAGCGAGACTGTTCAACAGGTACGCCGCCTCTTCTCATAACGGTTGATGCAGTCGCTGACACTCAGGCTAGACGGTCAAGTTGGCGAGATCGATGAAATGCGCGATATTGGTGAGTCGGTCGTGTGAACGTCCAGAGCATCGCTGATGTTTCTGCAGGTCCCGTGCCCCTGGTCGCCGTTGCAATAAGGACATAGGACGGAAGAAACGCAGGATCGATTGGGAGACGTGGTCGAGGGATAGGGAAGAATTGTATGCTCAAGTAGAATAACGTGACGATGAACGCATGAAAGCGGAATCGAAGCATATGCTGACATGCAAGATACAACAACCCCTACACCAAGCTTCCCCTCGCCAACTTGGCCGCCGCCGTACGCACACTCTCATCCCAATACTCCCTCTCCAACATGCCCAGCTCCCAGAAATTCGTCGCAAACGCATTCACCAACTGCGGATCCTCAATATCCGGCCGGTAGATCCCATCCGCCGTCCGATCCTCGGTCGACAAGAACGCCTCGAGCTTGGCCTCCTTGGCGATGAGCTGCTTGACGAAATCAATACACTTGAGCGCCGTCGCAGTCGGCACGTGGATCGAGCATTCCAACAGACGCTTGGCGAACGCGGCGGCCCTCCACGGCGGGGAATTCGACGTATGTGAATGCCGCGAGAAGAAGATTAGGTGCAGGCACCGGAACAAGAGATCGGCCGTCGTTGCGAGCTGGACCGACGTCTTTCTTGGTCGACCGGCGGCGGTGGCAGCCGGTACGGACTGCATCTGTTTGCCCTGACGGTTGCGTGGCGGCTGTTCGATGTTGGTGTCAAGCGAGAGCGGGATGAGCAGGTTGTATAGGTGAACCACAAAGTCATTCAAGTCGAGATTGAGGGCCTCGCCTGCGAGGGGTCAGTATACGTCAGCGGAAAGGCCTGACAACGCACCTTGGCCCGATAACAGCTCGAACGCCGTCACGATACCCAACATCCTGAGCCTGACCTCGTACCCGCGGCCAACAACGTCCGGCGCATTCTCATCATCGTCATCCTCAACCTCACCCCTCACGATCCGCTTGAGCACGGCCAACAGATCCCGGAAAAACTCGATGTTGACGAGATGCGCAAACTTGGCGATACCCTCCATAGCGGCGGGCAACATGGGCGATCGTTTCGGTTGTTTGAGGATGGAAAAGTAGAGGACGAAAAGGTTTTTCAACGTTTCCGTTTGCTGCAATGGGTCAGGCACCTGTCTTGTTCCCGCAGGACGAGTCGACTCACCACTTTGGACCGCTCCTCCTTGTCCACCTCGGCCTCAGCCTCTTCGAGCTCCTTTTCCACCTCTTTCCTCTCTTTTTCCGCCTTGCGTCGGTTCTTGTTCATCCACTTTTGCCGGGTCTCGCTCTTGGCCTTTTGCTCTCGATCTTCTCGGCCTTTGCCCTTGCCCTTGTGCCGGCTCTTGCCGTCGGCATCAAGTCCGAGCTCGGTTCGGAGACGGAGGTGCAAGAGACAGGTGAGGACGTTCGGGTTGACGTTGTAGTGACGCTCCTTAATCATTCGAGCGAGCAGTCGGAGGAGGACGGCACTCGTCGTGGCAGTTGCGTCATTGCGGAAGACGGTGATGATCGATTGCAAGCAGAGTTCCATATCCTACAAGCCGTGTCAGCTGCATTCCGCCGCTAGTCCAAGCACTCACGTCATCCCAGGACCGTCGACTGAGCCGAGCCACGACGACACCCATAATGTTTTCGGAAAAGTTGAAATGCGTGACCGACGTCAACAAGTCACACAGACAGCGCAAGGCGACGCTCGCCAACGGTGATTTCCCTGAACAGACGTCAGTTCGATCCACGGTACCTTGATCATAACTCACGCTTAATCTCGGTCTCCAACGTCTTGAGGTAGAGCCGGTAGTTCTTGACCAGCCCCTTTTCCCCCTCACGCATCCGCCTTACTTCATCCCTGACCTTTTCCGCTTCCTCCAATGCGGTCAACTCTCGAATGCGGTATCCTATGCGGCACATTAGCTGCGTACCTGGGCAACGTCAGCGGACTTACCTGGGATCAGATCCTTGTAGACCGCGAGTTGCGACAAGAAAGCCAGTGCTCGGATTGACGCTGGCACGGGTACCACGGACTCGGTCTCGTCGTGCAGACGTACTTTCTCCAGCGAAAACGTCGAGAGCCTCGTCAAAAGCGGCAACTGTTCCGCATATCAGCTTCAGCCCAAAGACGTAAACCTTTTCACTCACATTATCCATCAACTCTCCGCCAGCCATCACCTCGGCACCGATTCGCGCAATCTGCTCCTTTGCCAGATCCAACCGCCTCGCCGCACGCGCCTTGTCCCTCCCCCTCCACGGCAACCCTTCAGCCCCATCATCCCCCAAGATATCCGCAATCCCCATCCGCCCAAACCTCCCCTTCGTCCGCGCCATCTCTTCCCGCTCCTCCTCCACATCCGCCTCGGCCTCGCTCTCCGAATACTCGGTCTCCTCATCCGACTCCTGCTTGACCTGCTGTTGGGGCCGCTTCCCCTCGGGAATGGGAATCCTCGTCGTTCCCTCGACACGCTGTACCACACCCCCGGGCAACTTAATCGGCAGGTGCCCGACGTCGGCTGATTTCTCGTCTTCTTCTGCCTGCGAATGGTGCTTGGCCGTTCTTCTTGCGTACGTTGTTTCCAGGTCATCGGCCTCGTCGCGGGATTTGCGTTTGCGGATGTTCACGGCGTCGTCTTCGCTCACACTGACGTCGCTCATCTCCTCGTCACTTTCCTCGTCACTGCCGAGATCGCTACCGAGATCGGTATCAAGATCGGAATCCCAATCACTGTCCAACTCCTCGACGTCCTCCACCTTTCGCTTCTGCGGCTTTGGCAGCGGGTTCTGGGTCTTCTGAAGGGCGTGTAGGCGGTCCGTCTCTTTCTTTGATCTGCAGGGTGGGAGGTCAGTCAAGCGATAATGTGTACAAAGCGAAGACAGGCGTGGGGATGCGAACGCTGGAATGGCGAGGGAGACGTAGTTCGAGGGAGACAAGATTGGAAAACCTGACGTACCGACTAAGCGTCTTGGCATCCAGTCCCACCAAGAACGACATATCCCTTCCCTTCCCAGCATTCTCGCTGCGCCCCTCCCTTGTCTCCTCTTCAGAATCCTCCCCACTGCCAATCATATCATCCATATCGATCTCCTCCCCCTCCTCGTCCTCGCCCTCTCCATCCTCGGCATCAACCTCCCCTGTCGGCTGCGGCGCCTTGACTTTTTGCCCGAGGAATGCTGAACCGGGGACAGGGATAAACTTTTGATCCCTCAACTTGAGCTTCTTTGCCGGCTGTTGCTGCCCCCCGTGGGACTTGCTCGGGGCGGGTTTGGCGCCCGTTTTCGGCTTGTTGGCGGATGGCTTTCGGTACAAGGTCAGCCAGCGACCGATAGGAGTGGGAGAGATACATACCGCATCGCGCTTCTTGTTGGAACCCTTCAACTTCATCTTGACCGACGACTCGGAGAGGGAAACACAGCCAGCCAACTCGACAAGACGCTCAAATGGGCAAACAACTTTTTGAAACACTTGAGCCGCGAAATTTGATTCCGCGCGTTAGGTAATCTTTTTGCGAGGAAAGGGCGAACGCCGGAACGCCGTTAATTGTTTTCAGCTTCACAGGCGGCGCGCGAAATGTGTTCACATCTGTGCTTGCGCCACGCAATCCTCGTTCTCCTCGTTTTCCCTCGATGTCGATGTATAACTAAACAAACACATTGTATGAGATGCAAATCATCAAGCCTCCGTTTCAGAGTCCTAAAACCTCGCGCTTTCCTGAAAGGAACCGTCTGCTTTGCATTCCCTCATGTCTCCTTTACCCCTTTACCATCCTTGCTCCTAGTCCCCTAGTTTCAGCTCGCGCTAGGATGATCCCATGGGTATAAGGCTCCTTGCCCAACTCAGATGCACTGGCGGTATGGTAAGTCCCCTCACATATCCTCCCGCTTTTCTAGCCCTGATACCCCCTCCGTCAGTCTTTAAAACACCCCATACACACGTTCGGAAAACGCACCGCCCCCACACCCACCGCGCAGTATACTTACTAAAGCAGCCAAGCACAAGACCACCTATTACCATGGCATCATTCGCGCTATTCACCCTCACCTGCCTCCTCCGCTCCACGCGCGGAATACCTGTTCCGCAGGCCGCGGTGGCATCTTCCGTCCCTTCATCAGCCGTCGCTCCCGGCAGTACAGCATCTACTGCGACAGGCGCCAACGATGATGCCGTTCCCGTCGCAGGAATCAAGTCCCCGGCAATGGATTCCGCCCCCGATGTTGAACCCATCGCCACCGCAACCTCTGCCGCCAGTGGTTCCAGCTCCGTCCCTGAGGCCACGGATCCGAATGTCAGTCAGCTCAACGGGATGTCGACCGAGCAACTGGCGATGTATGTCGGCATCGGTATGTTTCCCTCTCCCTCTCCCTGTGTCGGTCTCGCTGATCGTGTTTTTACAGGCCTCGCAACGCTTGTTGCGCTCGGCGTCGCCTATTACTTCTTCAACCGCTGGCAAAAGAAGAAGAAGAAGGGCGGCAACTCGGCTACAGATGGCTCGCGCAAGAAACGGTCCAAATACGACTCGGACGACGATACCTCTGACGAAGAAGACTCGGATTCCGACTCGGACGACGACGAAAAGCCGCGCGCTCAAGCATTTTCCCGGCCACGCGATGCACCTCCCTTGACCACGACGGCGCCTTACCCTCTTCGACCATCATACGACCACCAAACGTTCTACCCTCCACATCCGGCGAACAACATGGCCGGCGCCGGTGCCCATGGCGGATACGAGCAGACCATCCGCCACGCCAACACGATGGACGTCTACCCCGTCGACTCATCGCTCGGGCCCGCCCTTCCTCCCGTCGCCTCCCCACCTGCGCGCGCGCCCCGCCAGAAACCTGTTCAACGGTCACTTACCCCGAGGGACGATGACTCGGACAGTGATGATGAAAGCGATAGTGAGACCGAGGATGAGAGACGGCGAAGGGTGAAGAGGGAGGCGAGGAAGAAAGCCAAGAAGGGAAGGGTGTAGATTTGATTTTGGTGGACTTCTGAGATCAGATTCCGAGCTGTAGCCGTAGTCGCCTTCCGTATACCTTGATTGACCTACTGACTGGTGGATTCTTCGAGGCTTCTCCCTTCTTCGGAGCTAGCGTCAACCCTCAAGGCTTTAGGGGGCGCTGCGTCACCTCAACAGTCGCAAATCTCTCAGGCTCTCCCCTTTCTTACACCACCTGTCCTTTTTCGTCTCGAACGCGTTCCTCGTTCGAACGTTGTCAGGCCGACGCGGAGTCGAAATGGCTGCTTCAGTCAGCTTTGCAACATCCGCCGAACGTCCATTCTATTCGGGATTCCTTGATGCGGGAACTTTGAGTGACGCGTAGTTGAAGTTGAAGGGGGACGGGCCAGGTGGACTGACGCGTCGATTGGGTTTCCGGCCCCTGCGTCATTCATTGTTCACCTCAAGATGGATCGGCGTATTACCGTTCAAACGAGCTCCCGATTGGTACAACAGGGTGGTCCAGCCGCGCAGCCGTCCAGGTGAACGGACCCAAATTGCCTCAAGAATGCGGGGCAGTCTGTATAACCCTAAGATCCCGAGCGCGGGGAATCCGGGAATTCGAGGTGATTCTTCCAATTCTTCCGAAATTGTGGAGTTGGCCCCCGGATCAGCCTTTTCAGCCCAATGCCCATCCCGCGCTATACCGCTTCATTCGTCCTCATCTTCTCCCTCGGCCTCTTGATTTCGCTCCTTTCACCGGTATCCCTGCCAAGGCGGACCCGGTGCAACCGGTCACCTCGTGAGTACATATACCCATCCCTTGTCCACCTGGCCGCCCTCTTTCCCTTTATTCATCGTCCAAGATGCTGAAGACTTCGCTCCTGCTCCTGGCGACAGCCGCCATCTCTCAGACGACGGCATATACCGTCGACCTGCCTTACCATGTCTCCGTTCAACCCGTCTGGGACTATACCAATTCGTCCGGCAAGATCCTCGAGAAACCGTTGCTTGCATACTTTTCGATTCCTTACGCCGAACCGCCGGTCGGAAAGCTACGATACCAGTTCCCCGTCGCACCGAAGAACGGAAAGAAGACCCTCCTGAACAACAAGGACTACGGCAATGTCTGTTCTCAGCCTACTCCAAGCCCGCCTGTCCCACAAGGCGAAGACTGCCTCACTTTGTCGATCTTCAAGCCCCAATATCCCAGCAACAGCACCGAGAAGCTTCCCGTGATCATCTGGACCCCCGGAGGGGCGTTCAACACCGGCGGCGGACGAGGCCTCAACGTGCCCTCGATGGTCGGCAACGCCCCCCAAGACTTTATCGGTGTCTCGTTCAACTACCGATTGGGCGCGTTCGGGTTTCTGCCTAGCTCGTTGACGTACCGTGCCGGGCTTTTGAACCTCGGTCTGTTGGATCAGAAGAGGGCGTACGATTGGGTGCAGGAGCACATCGAGTTGTTCGGTGGGGACCCTGATCGAGTAACCGTAAGCATTCGTTTCCAATCCTCTCAAACACGCACTCATCGCCTCGTAGATCTTCGGCGAGTCGGCCGGCGCCCACTCCGTCGGTGCGCATCTGCAACACATCGGCTCCAAACCCAACTACAAGCCGCCCTTCAGCCAAGCCATCCTCAACTCTGGTGGCCCTACCGCTCGTGCCTGGCCCAATTGGACTTACCCCTTATACGAAGACCAGACGCAGGAGTTCTTGAACCGAACCGGTTGCAATGTTGGGCAAGACGAGAAGAAGGTGTTTGATTGTTTGAGGAGCGTCGATGTCGAGACGATCCGAAATGCGAGGTGAGCTCGCTGTTGTTTTTTTCTGGGCATGAAGCGGTACTAAATTTCCGGCACCAGCGCAACTATGTACCTCGCCTACAACCCCTCGATCCGATGGCCGTTCCAACCCGTCGTCGACAACGACTACGTCAAGCAATCCCCCACTACCTCGTGGCGTCAAGGCCGATTCAACAAGGTCCCCGTCATCACCGGCTTCAATACGGACGAAGGCTCGATCTTCGTCCCCAAAAACCTGAACAATACTGCGCAGTACCGTGCGTTCTGGTCGACGTTGTTCCCCCTCGCCAACGCTACCGTCTTGGACAAGATCGAAGCCCTCTACCCGGACCCGGTTACGAACCCGTCCTCTCCGTACGCCAATTCGTCCCTCAGTCCGCAGTACCAGAGGGTCAATTCAGCGTATGGTGATTACGCGTATATCTCGACTGTCAAGGAGAATGCGAGGAGTATCGCACAGGGTGGTGCGCCGGTGTGGAAGTACCACTTCAACCATACTGCTACCCGTAAGTTCCCCGTCCTGTCCTGTCGATTCACGCTAATCCCGATATTCACAGCCGGACCTCTCGGTGTCACCCATGCGTCGGAACTTGCATACCTGAGCAAGGTATCCACCGCTCCCGTCGCCGAAGTCATGAACGACTACTACACATCATGTACGTTCCCCTTCTTCGCCCCACTTCCCTCACTAACCCTCGCCACAGTCGTTGTCGCCGGGGACCCGAACGCATGTGTACCCGACGAATACCCCTACTGGCCGACGTACAACCTCACCGACCCGCAAGAGCTGACGTTCCAGAACCCTGGCGCGGAGGTCAAGCCGGATTCTATCAGGTCGGAGCAGTTGGCGTTCTGGTTGAGCATTCCCGAGGTTCCGCCTCATTGAGCGAGTCGAGCCGGCACTGTGCAAAGAGGTGTATAGGTGAAAAGGGAAAGGCGAATACGGCCAGATTGCGAAAAGGAATAGGTCATAAAGCATTGGTTATAGTAGTACAATATGCAAATCATGAAATATACATTCATTCACTCGGGTATATCACAAAAGCAACACAATGGCTCGTCGGAGAAGATTCTGCTCGGCCTTCCAACGTGCCAGATGCCAGACTGAAACGATGCCAAGTTGAGCGATGGTACACCCGCGGACCCGAAAGTCGGACCAACGAATTCAAAGACCGGCCCCACTGGTTCCTCGACTTAAAGACAGTGGGGAGATCGATAGGATGATCCGACTGACATGCCGGCGGTCTTCGTTGACAGTATTGATTATGGAGAAGATCCATGTCGCAATGTCGGGAAGAGGGACCGTACCGGTCGAAGAGGTCGTTGTCGCTCATTCCTTCATGTGCGAGCCATTATTATTAAAGAAGGCGGCCGCGGAAACCGCTGCATCCATTCGAAGAGTCGACGAGTTGAGTGACTTGAGCCGGGTTGCCCGTGCTCCTCTAGAAGATCGACTTGAGTACTGAATCATCCTCCGGAGAGGTCGTCCCCACCGAGTTACCCTCCAACGTCCACTCAAGAACGTCTGAACGCCCTCAATACACACGCTATCGCGCTCTGCCCACCGGCGGTCAGCCTACAACGGCTTCGGCAGCAAAGTTCCCGTCGATCCGCCAGTCGCGCGGAACTTCCAATTGCAACTTGAGTGTCTGTGGCATAGATGTCGACAATCCCGTCAAAACCCGTTTACATGATAACGTCGCTGGGAGGCGCGCACCCAGCAGAACAACAGAGTAGGCACAAGACTCGTCGGGCGTTGCGGGGAGATCAATATGGTATGTTCGGTCGTTCGCTCGTTGAGTGATGACACGTAGAAGACTTCCGTGGTCACACGCTTACATGCATCATCATACAGACATGGCATAGCCCTGACCGGAAGGTGGTGCGGAATCTTTCTCAGTCCGTCAAGATCAACGATAATCAGAGATACCCGCCGCCAGCTCTCGAGGAATTGACCGTTGTGACGCGTCGCCTACAGTTGGTCGAATAACTTCAGCGGCTCCATATCGCCAGCCGTCGAGCTGCCGTGACGTTCGCCTGCCGAAGTGGTCGAGATAAGCACGAGGTCAGACACGAGGCGGCTATTCCGAGTCGTGGTGTACCTGCATAGCTTACGAGAATCTTCGCAGATACGCCGGATGCCTTCTGTCATGCCGTCCGATGCCAGCGCCGACAGCCGGACCATCACTTGTATCGCAACGAACAGCCTCGTGTCACCAACTGCAGGAGTAAGGCGCATAATCTTCATGAGCTAGCCGCAGCGGTAATGGGCAATTCATTCACGTCTGGAACATCACCCTCTGTGCCTCCCTTCTCCAATCCTTGATCTCAACGCTGCACCTAGTCATCATCGCTGGACACCTCGGATTGCATCCCCAGACGATTGCTTCCTCCGGTCAAGCTATACCATCTCCAGCCTGGGAAGGAGACGCTTCCCGGCAGGAGTATTGGAGTCCAAGCCAACTGGCTCATGGGGAAGCGTATGAGCTTCTGGCTGCGCACAATGGCAGTGTCGTCGCGGCGTGACGATGGAGATGGATAAGGCGGTGGCACTTGTGGTGTAAAGGGTGAAGACGGTGAGGATGGCCGTTCTTGTCAAATAGAAAACTCGACCAGGAATGGATGACTCGGCTGTGAAGTGGAATGATACAGTGGCTACGAAGTCGATGATACGGTGACTGTGATGACTGTAGTGCGTCACGAACGTCAAGGGGTGACCAGCTTCCAGCCCTGAGTACAACGTCCCTTACATTTCCATCCCAGTGATGCGGTCCGGACTCATACGCAGACACTTGTCATTCACATATCGCCATTACATATCGCCGGGCGCGCTGACCTGACCGTACACCCAACCTTACGGACTGCTCTTCGGCTCGCCGGGACAAGTCTAGCGAACAACTGACCTCAGCTCCACATTCGAGGAACGGATTTGTGGAGACATCACCTACGATCCGTCTAGAACTTCGAAGCGAAATCCTTGTCTTCCCTGATCTTGCGCTTGATCCAATCCACAAACTTGCCTTCCCATTCCTCTTCGGCCATCGGCGCATCCTCAACTGCCATCGCTCGAGCCTTCGTGCCGTCCTCTCCTGTGGGAGCCGTCCGCGATTCGCCCGTCGGAAGGCTCGAACCTCGAACAGCGGCGCCTTGCGCAACCCCGCTCGGACTACCGCTCGCGCCAGAACCTCGGAGAGGCACAAAGGACCGGAACTTGCCCCTCTCGTCTGCGTCAAAGTCGTACATACGCGCTGCCTGTGGGTTTGCCGCTGGCGGAGGAGATGTCGGCTGACCCTTGTCGTCGTGCGGCGGTAGGTAGATCTGTGGCTTGAGCGCAAAGTCTTTGTCGTATGCGATGGTTTCGTCGAGCGGCAGAAGCTGCTGGGTGTACCCCAAGATCTGCGGCCCAGGAATCCGTACGATAATGCCGTCCTTGGCGATTTTGACGCTTGCGCTACTTCCGTCCGTCGTGTTTTGCGAGGTATGGGTGCAGCTGAAGAAGAGGAATCCACCCGATGACGTCGTTTGCTCCACGATCGCCTTGTGAGCTGCGACATTGCTGATCGAATATCCACTGATCTCGATCACAACATCCTTGCACAAGAGGTATCCTGTAGGAAAACAAGGCAGGGGGCCGGAGAAGGTCGCCCCTCTAAGGATCCCTTCTTTGACGGCCTGAGGCGTTACCTTGTTGTACTCTTGAGGCCATGAGCTCCACTTGAACTGATCGTTGTTCCTCATGAAGTTTTTCGACAGGTCGAAAAACTGCGGCTGGAACCAGGAGGACCGATCAACGGTGACGAGGGTCACGTTCATCTGGATCTTGACGGAAAAGCGGGAACCGCCCGAAGTTACGATGTGCTGTCCGCCCGAACTTGTAGCCTTCCTCCCTCCGGATGCGATCCATAGCGGCACTCCCCAGTCAGTGGAGCTCGTATCCGAGGTGTGAACATCGCTGGAAAAGTCTGTCTCTTCTGCGCTATCGACGACTACCGTGCTCCATCGAGATCCTGCCCCGGTGTTTGTCGTGCTTGGCGCCGCCTTGCGATAGTCGGCCAAGGAAGGGAGATGAACCGTGTCTGAAAGCGTTCCTGCCGCTAACGCTCGAGTATTGCTTTCCGCCACGTTTTCGCCGCCGCCCACCGAGTTGACAAGTCGTGTCTGTTGTATCTGAGCTGCTCGGGCGATGCTTAGCTTGAGATCAATCTCGCTCAGCTCCGCCATCACTGTCGATATTTGTCGATTGATGTGTTGCGTCTGCTCCGCGGTTGTCGTCGATTTCGCGAGGATCCAGTCGGTTTGCCGTTGCGAGTACTTGGCAGCTTCTCGCATGACGGCGCGCTGAGCGTCGTCGACTTTTCCGAGGGCATCCGCCAGATCAGCGACCAGTGCAGTAGGGTCGAGCTGTTTAACGAGATTGATCATGTCGGACTTCTGCTCGGCCGGAGGCTCTGTCTTGAATACCACTCCTTTAAGCGCGTCCACGGCAGAAGAAGGCGCTGCGCTCGAAGTGGGTTCCTTGACAAGCCGACTTGCCATAGTTGCTGATATGTCCACGTATGTCTTGACAAGTGTCACGGCGGAACTACGATACCTTCCAGCGAGGTCCGCCTGGGCGCTGCTCAGGGCATCCGAGGCGGCATCAAGCTGTGCCCGTAGGGACGATTCGTCCTGGGCGACATGACGAGAAAGCGATCCAAGCTGATCTCGAAGACTATCGAGCTGTTGCAGCTTTGCTTGCCGGTTGATCTCGATCATAGCGGGATCCGAGTTGAGATCGAGCGGATTGAAGCTGGTGTCGAGCGCGGAGGCCCAATCGTACGGCTGCATGAGTACAGGCAGAACTCGCGAAGCGCCGTACAAAGAGCCCAGGGTGGATTCTCGCAGACTGTCCTTGGCGTCTTGCAAAGATTCTCCCATTGACTTGATGTCCAAGTGCGCGACGCAATCGCGTATCCAATGATAGTCTCCCCGGACAACGGCGTCGCTCCACTTTGACGCGATGATGGCGTTCTGGATGGCACCTTCATTGACAATCCGTCGAGTCACCGCATCCATACTTTCGGCCCGCTCCGCTTCCGGTGCTTGCATCGCTTTCGTTAACAAGTCCGTTTTCGTGCGCCGCCATGACTCCGCCGTTTGAAGGTAATCCAGGAGAAGTGCTTCACCGACTTCCATTCTGCTCATCATTCGTGCACCAACTCGGCTTCCGTCTTTGATGATCCAGTTTTCGGCTACAGGTCCGGGAACGACAACATCCTTTCCGTGATAGACGCGAGCATCGTTCTTATAGTATGCGTTCTTATCGGAAGTATCGGAAAGCAGCCACGACCGCATCTTCTGTTGGGCTTGTCGCACGACGTCTTGAGATGAATCGTATTTCGGAACGAGATTGTTTAGAGCCATTTCGTATACTGCAGATAGAGAGCGCCCATTTGGTCCATTGACGATCTTAGCGGCGTCGTACAGCTGATCGGTGAGGCGGAACTCGGCCTCGTTAACCGCAACAGGTTTGGCAAAGTTTGAGTAGATGCCGACGTTTTGGAATCCGAACTCGTCCTTCGCCAGGAATCGCGTTGGGAATTGCAAAGAGAAGAACGATGAGGCGCCATCCGATGGACCGAAGAGATCATTAAGCTTGTTCCACAAGACTCGCTTGAGATTGGGGAACTTGCCCATCAACGAAGCCGGATCTTGAGCGTGTTCTTCTTCTCCAGGCAGAGCGTGTGAAGCTGTTGGCTTGGCAGCTTGAGCGAGATCCGGTCCGAACATATGTTCGTATCTGGCGGTTTGGTCCTCCTTCAGGTAGGCTAGGTACAAGTCGCGCAACTTTGCCCAATTCCCATTGCACGCGTGGACGACGAGTTCACAGATTCGCTCGATGTCGAATCCCATAGCGAATCCATAATGCTCGATCATCGTTTTCGGTTTCTTGACATTCGCCATGGGGTATAGTCGAGATTCCTCGTTGCCACTGGGGTACGGGCGGAGGGTAAACTTCATTCCGGTGCCAGGATTCGGTTGGACGAGATTTGCTCCGGGATAGAGGAGAGCGACGTTCGCCAAGTCCAGCTGGCTCGGTTCGCACACCGTTCGGTATCCACCTTGAGTCGGTTCCGGTCCATTGCTGTGTATGCTCAATTGTAAGTATTTCTATCAAGACGATCGAGCATGAAACTTGCCTCCACTGACAATCCATTACAGATGCGTTATCTGATTTCGAGGCGACCAAAGCGCCATACATCTTCTTCGCCGTCTCCTCATCCAAGCCAGGTCTCTTGTCCAGGATCGCGGCGGTCAAGCCAAGATACTCATGGTCGAGTCCGAGGAAGTGACCCACTTCATGAACGATCGTTCGGATGGACCTTTCCCATGGGGTGAATCGGGTTGCCTTGGTTTGGGCTTCGTTGCCCGTGGTGTCGCCCTCTTTAGAGATACCCCGCAGGGCGATGTTGTGAGAAACCAGAGATTCCCGGGCGTACGAGAGGTAGTCGTCAAATTCTTTTTCAGTAAGAGTCGTTTGACCTTCGTCAATTGCTGTCTGAATGCGCTTTAGCATTTGTCTATGTTCCTTTATGGATTGTTCCGAACTGTGATTTCGCTCTATACGGGTGTAGCTCCGACATGACGAGATCGGGTCCTCTCTGTCAAAAAGAACCTCTGCTACCGGATCGAAATCTTGAAAGACAAAGACGATGTCTGCCATCGCCGGGTCGTCCACCGGAACGAATTCAATACTTGCAGCTGCCGACCACTTGAGGAGCGCAGTGGTAATCAACTGACTTTCGAACGCCTTTGGTACGCGGTTACCCGCTCGTGGGTCTCGCTCGCACGTCCATCGAACCGTCACACACGAGTTTTCCGGCTGCCCATCCCGAATCCGGATGGCCTCCTTCCTCGCGAGCCAGCTTTCATCGACAACCGCGTGGGATACGACACTGTTCTGCTTTTGTGGGATGACCCCGAGCTTGGCCGCGATTGCATTGATCGGAAGGCGGGTGCGCATACGAGCGGTCTCGCAAGGGCAAGGATCACTGGGGACTTCGAGAACCTTGAGTTCGCTGAGAGCTGCAGACGGCAGGGCGTGCGACTCGCCCGTGGCACTTGTGACGTTGTCGCGGGATCGAGACTCGTGTGCTTTGGCTTTAGCACCGTGCTCTTTGAGCGTCCACGCGGAGAAGATGGCGCGAATGTTTGACGGATCGACGTAATCATCGCGTGTGTCCATTTCTCGAGCGGCCAGTATCTTGCGAGCGCTGTCGATATCCGCCTTGAAAATGCCGACCACTTTCAAAGCACGCTCGAGGGACCATCCAGGTGCTGCCGTATTCTTCATTTCTGCTTCAAGTGTTCGAGGATAGTTGATCATGACGAAAGCTTTATCCATATCGGAGAGGTCGCTGTTGAAGGGGATATCGTGGCCGAGGCCAGTCACCTTGTCGGGAAGAGGGTACATCATGATCGAGTTTTCGTCTACCGCGGAGAAGTTGGTGACGGACTTGAGGTTGTAGGTGTTGATGATTTGCTGACGGACCATATCTTCCGACCAATGCTGATGCTGCTCGTAATAAGCGACAGCCGCTGCGGTGTCGCGAATCGCCGTACCACCGAACGCTGGGCTCTGGTGCTCGTGCAGCATACCAAGGGCGTGACCGAATTCGTGAAGAATGACAGCTCGGTCCTTCATGCTGAGCTGATCATGCTGACCATCAAGCCATCCGAAATTCATAGTGGCATCGTCTTGACCTTTGCGAATGCAATCAGTACCGACGTTACTCCAACTGCCGTCGTTTTTGAAAGCGATCTTAATGTCCGCAATTTCGCTGCCTGATTGTTCCTTGAATGTTACAGCGGCATATCTCTCCCACTCCTTGATTGCCGTTCTGACTTTTTGACGACGGATCTCTTGAGCCGGAGTTGACTGGCCATCTTCCAGGAACCGGAAGACGATGGGTTGTTTCGAGTTGGGCCAAAGCAGGGTTGATTCCGCAACGACGGCCTGGAGACGAGTCGTCGAGGCGCGATTGCTGACAGCCGTGAGTTTTTCACTGGGTGGAACAACTTCTTTGCAGATTCCGGTGGATTTACGGTTTGCATGTCGTTCTGGCACATATGCGGGTAACGGAGTCACATCGACTTCCGAAGGGTGCATGACACAGACATAGGGCGCTCGAGGAAATCGAGAAGACGGAACAGACAGATCTACCTCGGGCAGACCCAACGAGCTGTATATGTGTTCCACAAATATAAGCGTTCTTCGTGGATTGATGGACTCGATGTCAAAGTGTTCAGTTTTCGGAAGAACTGCGTTCCGATCGGTAAGAAGCCCTGATGCGACCAAGTCTTCGAGCCAATCCACGTCGCTTTGGTCGATGATATGCTTGTCGACGTCGCTGAGGCGCAGGATGGGCTTTGGAGACCCGTCGCATTCCACAATCGTCAGACCGTCGGGGACATGCCTTGTTCTCCAAAAGTCCTTTGCAGCATCGTGTAAATCATTGTCGATGGTGAACCTCGCATCTGGTCCTGATTTGAAGAGACCCGCAGTCTTCGGCAACGGAGTCCGGATCACCGGGGGAGAATATCGATCCAGCAGCGAATGCGGCTCGGAGATCATGAAGTAGATGAAAGGCGCAAGATCCACCCTGAGCTCCCGCTTATCGTAATTTGGCTCCGGAAGCCCCGTCTTGTCTACCAGTTCGATCAAGATCATCATGAGCCCTTGCACGTTGGGACCTCGAAGTTTGCGGACAGATGTCTTGGGAGGTAGCTGGCCGTTTGACAGGCTGCGGACATAATTGTAGACGCCATTGAACCACGCGATATCATGCAGAGAAACTTGAGGTTGACCGCCTCCCGAAAACACTGGCGTGAACTTCGCCGCATCAAGTCTGACAGACTCGCAAAAAATAGTTCTCTTCGCGTCATCGGGTTTGTCGCCATCGCTGGCCAACCAGTCTTCCGGGATCGAGACGCGGCTGGGGTTACCGGTCCATTCTTCGGCGGGGAGAACGCCGAACGTGCCTACGCTATCAAGAGCGGGGAACCACGACCGATCGGGCATTTGAAGACTGACTAGCGTGGCGTAGGACGGGTTGACGGGTAGAACAGCGGCAAGGACGGCGTTGTCGTGTATCGGCTCTTCCGAGTCCGGTACTTCAGGTGGGAAAGGTAGCGCCGCGGCGAATATCGCGGCTGACGTCGTAATAGGGTCCGACCTGAATGGGACGAAATGCGGTCAGTTCGAAATCGCTGGATCCGTTGCTCGAAAAAAGTATGGCATACAGATTGAGTGAGATTATGGGATGCCGTCCGATGGACCAGGTGGCTTGGGAAAATGCTTTGATGATGGGCGGCTATACGATCGATGGACGTAGCGAACAGGCCTGCTGACTTTGGGTGATGAGTCTTGCGTCAAAGATGCTCGGCATATTGATTCACGTACAACCCGAGGATCCAGGAGATAGGGTTTACCGACGAGGACGTTGTTTGCGATATGCGGAGACTTTGAGATCACCCGAATAGCGTCGATCAGTCTTTGCTAGGATGTGAAAGACGTGAACGCACTCACTCCGGGAACCCAACTCGGATGGCGTCGTCGATGAAGTGCGGCACTTGAAATGCAAAGCTCAAGGATCCTGCGTGCATCGAAAATCTCGCGGTTAGTATTCGCATAAGGGCACTGTGTTCGGGGATACGCACGCGTGAGCACACGGCCAAAAATGCAAAGTCAATAGTCCGACGAAATCACTTTGAGGATGTCAAGATGCTTGAGCCAAAGGGAAGACGAGCAACACTGCTGGATGAGTAATGTAATCAGCGCGATTCCGACCCATGCGGTCTGCGAAGAAGACTTGCTTACAGACGTCGATTGTCTCTGACGGTTGGGTATTTCCGCAAGGCAAGGAGATAATCGTATCCGGAACGCAATATCGACGATGGCGATCCTGAACGAGTCATATTCCAAAGCAAATTGTCAGCTTCATTGCGACACCGTCTGGAGCGATCACAAGCTCACCGGGATGTTGACGGCAATACTCGAGAGTCGAGCTGGCGTGGAGCACCCGTCGTCGATTATGATCTGAAGGGGTTGTTTGTCGCAGTCAACCCGAAGCGCAAGTTCAGTCAAGCGGACACGTCTACTCACAACGACAACCTCGAAGCCGCAAGACGCGGTACTTGGCACGAGGGCGCAAGACATCCCTCGCTCATATACAGATTGAGTGAACATTCCATGCCGGCCGTTGGTCTAGCGTGTCACCCATCTGCTCCGGGAGAGTGCTGCAGGATGCACGTTCAGAACCGAAAATGAGACGCTGGTGAGAGTGGCATGGCGAGTTCGTGCAGCTATTTGCACTGTTACCGCAGTCGGCCGTTTGCGGGGGCTTTCGATAGTGACATGCTGTCTAGCTGGGTGTCTTGAAGGATCGTGGACGGCATGCGAGGAAGCCGTGAGCTGTATCTAACGGTGAGTCTCGTAGTAGATCAGGCACGAAGAAGGTAGGCTCGAGATGGCTGTATGCCCGGGCCGAAACAAGTTCCGATTGCGGGTCGGCGGCCGAAGGTGAGCTGCATGCTTCGGATCTCGTCCTGTCTTATAAGGCTGTAGAAGGGATGTTATCTCCCAAGGCTGGCAGTGTTACCGCTGCTTGTCGAGATTCAACAAGATCTTCTACAGCATCACGACCGTAGTCACCGCGATGACCTTCCGACCCGAACCCCGTAATACCGCTTCACGATCGTTATATGCACAAGCATGTAGTCATCTATTCATGCCCCATCTGACAACGAAGTCCGCCTCGTCTTCCCACGACGTCAGATCCCTCTATCCGCCCTGACTACTCTCTGTATGGTTCTATAGCAACAACCCAGCATCACTGGAAAAGCATTGACGACTCAGCGCATTTTGCATCTGCACCCATCTTTGAGCCGCTTCGACTATACGAAGAGCAGGAGTTGCTTCCCATACTGTGGCTGTTGTTAGCTGCATATCTGGAGCACAACACCATGCAGCGCACTAGATTTCGAAGATTGAAGGTGATGCGCGTTCATGATCCTTTGGCCATACTTCAGTGATAGTTCTCTCTGGTCACGGCTGATCTCGATCATAGTAGCCAATATACGCTGGAGGTCCCACAGCATCTGCACCGCGGACTGTCTGATAGTGTTGTTTGCGTTATTATCGAGGACATTTCCGAGTTCTTTGCCTGGTTCTCGCCCGATCTGCGTGGCCGACCGGCTGAGTTGAATTTTGACCAATTTAATAGTAGTGTTAACCTCTTTATGACTTATCCGAAAGCCGGCCGGAACACCGTCACTCCGGTAAGGGTTTTCCAATGGGCCTCATTCGAGTGCCGGCTATCGAGGCAGAGAGGACCGGATACCGAACTCAGTGACTTTATCGGCAGCGAATGAGGTGCCGAAACCACAAGATTGATACACGGCTCAAATCCTACTCTTGAGGCTAGTTGGCTGATACTTCGCGTCTCTGGCCTAATCCTGTCCACTATTTTCAGACGGACCGCCGCAGGTGAAGCGATATCTCCATGGCAAAGCTTTTGGACGAAGGCTCTTCCCAGACCTTTAGATTGAGCACATAAGTGTAGACGTCTTCGATTCACGAAATACCGGTTATGGTGATCTTTTACCGATGAGCTGGTAAGAATCTTGGCAAATCTGTGGGTGCCCAAGGATACGCTGCCAGATTGTCCCCCTCCCAGCGTTTCGACCGCAATTCTTCCTTCATTCCGTCTGTCCTGCACCAGCACACGTCTCGGAGAGCCTCTCTATTCCGGGACTGGCAGAGTGAGCGTTACAGATCTCGATCCACAAGGTGAAACTGCATGACACGTTGCTTGTATTCAGACTTACGGCCGCTGCGAAGGTGGAGTCCCGGAGAGATGGGGCATCGATGGTTCGTAGCGGCTCCTGCTTAGAGTGCCGCGTCACGACGTGCAGGTCCATGTGTGTAAAGTAGCTGAAAGTTCGTGAGGGGACTAGTGTCAAGTCTGTGGGTGATTTGGACCTGAACGGTTGGGGAAAGATTCTAGCGCGACAACATGAACACCAGATGATGCTTAAGCTCCTCACAAACTTTTCGGAAACATCAAGAGCGTCCAAACTCCGTGCACGATCACGTGGCATGAGGGACCCTGAGCCCGTGTACCCTCCAAAAGCAGGCGCTAGGGGGAGAAGGTTTTTGGACCTCGTGGGACTTAGCTCTCATTCAAAGGTACGGGCGAGACGAAGGCATATGCTACGAGGTGGTTAGTCGGCCACAGACAGGCATTAACGCAAAGGAATTTAACCTACATGTATATTTTCCCTCGCAAATAGAGGATGGGCACTTCAAAAATGGACCTTTCTGGCTATATGTAAGCATTTGGAATCGTATGGTGACACATCCCATCCAGCTTGCCCAGCGACTAATGGTAAAGGACGAGATATATAGTAACCATCCTTTGAGAAACTTCAAATCAAATAGTTCTGATGATCTCACTGAGAACGACGGAAAAGGACGTTCATGGATTGGGTCGGAGGAGAGATCGAAGAAGTATGTGCTCCAGACCCGTGTGATGAGCCCTGCAACAAGTCCGTGCGAATGGGATTAGTCTGAAAGAATAGGAGATGTTCAAGAAGTCGCGTGCATGCGAAGCATCGTAGATGTTGCACAGTACAGTTGGTGATCTATGGCTCCACCTTTGCAAGATCTAAGCTAGAATTATAGATCGTAGACGAATCTTTCCTCTATAACGCCGATTGATATCTGTTCAGATTACATGTTAGGGCATGATCCAAGAGGCAGCACTCACCCATGGTGAGCTTATAGGGATTGGGGCATCGCACCTCCTCTGCCCTCCACATCTTGCCATAGGGCGTTACCCCCTTTGGTCTGTAATATGACGAACAATATTTCAGTTTCTCGAGGGGTTGAGAGATGTCCAACGTTGACTGACTCATGCTGCTTTCCTTCGGCGTCAACATACTTTACGATACCGCGATAGGTACCTGAGATGAATTCAGACTCTTGTTGCTCCTTCGTCAGCTCGCCCTTTTCAGGAAGTCGGACGATGTAAAAATCGCTACCGTCCCAACTCGGCTCAATCGGGTCCTTAAATTTGGCCACATCCTCCAGCTTGCGCCCTTGAGCCTGGTCGGCGGTACAGTAAGGGAAGACGTATTTGCATTCCTGGACATGCTTCCACTTGTCATCCCAGCTCTGTTTTCCGAGGTTTTTCAAGTGTAGATATTCGTCAGTCTATATTTCAGGCTAGAAAACTGCCCGCCTTACCGCTCTGTCGTTCTTTGGACCCTGGATGAGCAGAACACATCTTTTCCCGAACTTGTCCTTGGGTACATAATGTTCTCTTCCCGGAAAACCAGACTCGAGGTTGTAGGTATACTTTTCAGCTGCTGCGAGCTGCATGAGACCAGGTAGCGAAAGGCAGAACATGATAGTCAGCATTGCGTATCGTTGAGCAGTCTTCTGCGGGTGGAGGCACCAGCATAGAAACATGGTTGGATTCTGATGGACCAGTTGAAGCAGTTTATTCACGTGTCGTCCGCTGCTGATGTGGCATTAAATAGCCGCGAATCTCTGTCGAACAATGGGAATCTGAGCTGCAGCCGCACCAGTTCGAGTCGTTACGGGATATTTTAGGAGAAGCATAAGGGTTGTGAACAAAGGTCGTGAGCATGTGGCAGCCTCTACAAAAGGCATGTTGTCATAGGGGCGAATTATGTCTCTCGCCTCCCTTTATCCGAATGCTGACCCACCAAAGCAGGATACGAAGGCAGACCGCGGAAGACTTTCAAGTTCAGTCCGCTGGGATTTTCCCATTGTCTCTCCCTTTCATCTCATTTCATATCGGTGCAGCAGCTGGTGGTGCCCCTTTCAGCTCAAGATGTCTTATAACTTACTCCGCTTGCGGCTCAAATTCGCAGCGAAGACTGCGAGGCTTGTGAAACCGCCGAACAGGTAAAAACCTCGAGCGGTCCATCTCATACGACATTAGACCTCCGAAAATTTGACATGTTTATCGCTGCAGTAAGAATTAAGGAGCGACACATCCCTTTCACAACAAGCGTGACACTCATGCTCCACCTTTGGGTGCTCAGTTTGTAATACCGAATTGCACAAATATGACGACAATAGCCCAATTTTGAACCAGCTTCAAAAAAGCTTCAAAAAAACAAGCAGCCATCTCAAGTTAGATAAGGTGGTCCAGCACATTATACCAGCGTACGTTGGCGCTTTTTGCCAATATCACTCTCCACGATGTATTCGCCGTACAATCACGACGAGGGCAATGATTTCCCATTCAAGATTGGCCAGGATGTGAAACATATCAAGGTAAGCCTGAGGGACTCCAGGTACGATCTTGTTGACAACTTTCAAGCGGCTATCTGGCTATTCGTCCTGAAAGCGACCGTAGAGTCGGAAGTTCTAAAAACCGAGGGCCTAGCACCGGATCTACAGGGGATGAATTCGAATTGTGGAGATGCCGAGCTCGCTAAGTTTTAAGCTTTGAGAGGCCCATCTACGGCAGTAACCGGGAAGCCTTACGAGGCTATCAACGCGTAGAATCCAAAGGGCGTTTCCGAGGACTTTAACGCAATGCGAGATATCCCGGCGAAATTTGCAACTCAAGGAGGCACGGAGCGATAGATATGGAAGGATCGAACTGCTTACGTACCAAGTCGCGCTGATCCAACATACAGCTTCCGCCCATGGGGATGAATTTGTTCGAGAAACAGCTCTCTCGAACGGATAAGAGCAGAATTACTACACTACCTTTCATTGCTTTCAAGCCGTATACGTTCAAAGGGAAAAATCCCTTTCTTGCTTCCACCTTGCGCTCTGGCTTGCTAAACGGTTTTGCAGCAGAAGCCCGTCAAGCAAAAGGTTGATTATAAATAGAGCTCGATACAGACGTCCACCTTCCCCAAAGGCCATGATCCGCATGCATTTTACAAGCGTAAGAGCAATCGCGATGAGGTACCTACAGGATGGTCTCCTTCTGCTCGCACTCGCCCTCTTCGCCGCTGCTGTACAACGCAAGTGTCAAGGGTAGCAACTATCCTTCTCCATTTGTCTTTCAGATTGAACAACGATGCTGACTACTCAAGATACATAGCTCCAAGAGATTGCGTAACCTACGACATTGTCGGGGGTTATCCTCTGAACGACCAACTCAAGACTGCGAACTCCGCCATTAAGAAGTGAAGCAAGACAGCAAGACACGTTGGAGTGGCGTATGTTACGATTGGTTGAATCTTGGTTTTGCCACAGACTGACGGAACCCCCCATCATCTTCTTATTGTGGCAGTCTTGCTCAGCACAAAGCGAAGGATACCCTTCGCAAGTTCTTTCAACCTGCCATCGACATGCAATACTCGACATGTCATCGCGAAGAAGGCACGGGTGTTCCAGTCCAGACTGGAAAAGGAAGGGAGGTAATACCAGTGTCCGACCCTAAGTACGGGGTCCTGGCCACTAAGACGATGGATGTATGGCCCATCCTGCTGGATGCCGCGCGCGCCCAGAAAGCTTCCGACAACGTGGTAGATGGAATCGATTGCAAGGATGCCGAGCTCTCCGACTTGTGTGATCTCGGAGGTCTCTTGTCTGCTGTCACCGCCAAGCCTTACAAAGCATTCAATGCCTGGATCGAATACGGCGCGGAAAACAATGTGAAGGAAATGAGAAAAGGTACTCCTAGAAATGAAGAAAACGGGAGCGTTGGTGTCACTATGGGAATCCACAACCAAATAACACAAGATTATTGTCGACTATGACGAGAATCAGCAGACAATTTCGTACTACAACACCGATATGAACAAGCAGGATGACACGCACAAAAAGACAGTTCCCCTGACGGATGTCATTACCGACAAAGCGTTTAGGCTTTACAAAAAGAGTGCCTTCACCCTGTTCCCCACCGAGCTTATGCCGTAAAGGGCCACAGAGTTCGACTCGTCCAAAACGGTCGGGTCCATCCCCGATCTTGCTGTCCGAGGGGCCGGATTGTCTAGAGCGTAGTCCCATAGTGTTCGTGTCTGTATTATCATATTTCCATTGTCGAGTGATATTCCTTTCAACCTGAACGATGATTTGCATCTGCGTATTGCTTGAATACAAGAGCGGTGGAAATTCTGAGCTGAATGTGTTCTGTCACTTTGTGACAATGCGCTGAAGCAACTCTGTCCTTGCTGCCAAAATCAATACTCCTACTCTCGATGTGGGCACAAAGGGAGCCCTTCAAGGATACTCTAGAAGGCATGCCATTACAGCATTTTGGGTAGATGACACCCCGATGCAAGCCGAATCAAGACTTGGCAAAGATATCGGTGAGACGTCGAAGTGGTGGATCACGTCGCCATTCTGACGGGACTCCGCCCTGTCGGCTAGCAGAGAATGCCATGCCCTTTCATGAACGTGTAGAGCGGGCTCACTACGCCCTGATGTAAATTGCCCGAGTCGTACAGACGCACATATTTGATACGGACTCGTTATTGTCTCATAATAACCCTCGACGAAGACCCTCCCCAGAACATCTCAAGCCTACTGTGCGCGACACCTGCACGACGTTTGAGCGAAATTGGGGGGCGCGAGACACATGCGTCATGAGGCAACGTCCTTGATGACGCTGAATGCAGACTCATAGGTTAAGAATAGATAAGCTATACGTTTGCTCTATCACAGAAAAGCCACTCCTCTTTTTACAATCTTTGTAGGTGCATCAACAATACACTCATATGGTGATACGCATGGCCCTTGTTGTTCCGTAATCGATGTTCAGCGTGCTCTACCTCAGAGGATATATGAGGAATCTCGTAAGTGTAAAGCAATGCCAGGGCTTAAAACGCCGGAGAGCTTGTCAGCTGCGATTTGGCCAGTCCTTCGGCGCCGCCCATGTTAAGGATACTAGGACATGAGGGCTTTGAGTACTAAAGGCAGAGCTGGCGAAAGTTATCGGGGTAGAGGAGAAAAGTGTAGTCGACTCTAAGAAAGTCGTGGACTCAGCATCCTGAGAAGTGTCGCGTATCGACGCACGAGTCATGAAAGCTATTACAAAATGCGAAATGGCCGGCATGTGTACCTATTATGTTTGGCCATCCTAGACATGAACTGTTGCTGGGTATGGAGGTCCTCCAGTTGGTGCAAACAGGGAGCCGGCGGTTTGACGAACCTGGCGGATGTGCGGAGTGTGGAAGAGTCCGTAAAGTTGTCGTGGACATCATCGCAGGATGAAGACAAGTTCAAAATGGAGAGTCGAAGCTCCGAATTTTAGCCCTACTCCAATGTTCAAGCCAAGCACCTTCTGGCAAAATGTGATAGGAACAGGCCCGTCGGTCCGAAAGCATAATGGAGATACGAGCACAAGGCGGGTTACACATCATCGAAAAGCCATTTACATTGAGACATTGATCTGGAAACGTCCAGACACCGCTCGCGAACAGATGGAAGAAGTGAAATACGCCGACTCAGGACGATTGGATATACTGTCACCCCTTCATCTCGGCTATATTTATCCTTTGCTCAAATCGAAGCTCATGGCGCCCGACGGACTGGAGCGATTTATCGGTTGCTGGTTGAGTACGTAAGAGACACTAGCCTCTGATCGGTCACATTTCGTTTCGTTCGCTTTTGCAATTGTGCTCTACAGTCGGCATGCATTTGATTATGGAGAAGCAATGCCGGACCATCCTTTGTAGCACCCAAATATAGGGTTCACCTGAGACGATGGTTTCTTTGTGCATCGGTCTGGCTAACCTCCGTTAAGACATATCATACGGAGGCTATCCCCTGAGAATGACCCCGCGCGTCCTCCTCCTTTCTAGAGCACCCTTTCTGGCCGACCCCGAGCGCCTCTAAGCAATACTTATCAGTACAAAGAAGTGAAGACCCCCTTGTACTGTCTTCCCTTGTCGTATTAGCTTTCATGCTGGCAGACCCAGCCCCTCCACACGTATATATGCATCTGCAGACCACAGATACCCTCCCACTGACTGAACCTCATCGGGTGAGCGACTCTTCCAAAGCAATCTGAAACGACATGATCTTCAACTCTATTCCCAACATCATTGCAGTCTGTGGACTGGCAACGTTGGCGTCTACTACCGGGACACTGGCTGCTCCGAGTGGTATGACGCCCGAGGGGGAACTCGGTCCATTCACTTACAACTTTGGCGCATGGAAGGATCAAGACGAATTAAGAATCATCAAGCCTCAGAAAGGCGGGTGCTCTCTGGTTCTTCAAGCGGACTTGAAATCAGTATGTATCTGCGCTTGAATGACCCTGATCAGTCGCCGATCAACTCTCCGCAAAGCCTGAAAAAAGCCACGTGGTCTTCCCTTACTGTTATCCGGGCAGTGGGCAGGCCCCTACCCCGGATCTTAAGGCTCTTGGGGCGCGCCTGATGGACAGATTTGTGTACACAGACGCCGCGCGATATGGTGACGCCAAGTTCAACGGTGAACAAAAAAGTCTTGGCCCCAACATTTTCATCCTGGAAGACCTGTCCGAAGACCCGAATGAGAAGTGTAAAGTTCGAGCCGGTGCCGTTCGTCAGTTGTTCATGGGCACGGGCATGGTCTCGGGAAACACTGACGCATACGATTTGTGAGCGTCTTGACTGATGGCCTCTTGCTGCGGTCAATCACTGATACGTCTTTGACCTGCGCAGCCCACCCAAAGGTTTCAAGCTCGACAAGTTACCCACTTACCCGGACCCCAAGTGCCACGGTTTGGAGAAATACATCTATGATCCCGAAAATCTCAAGTAGCAGTGGTTTGTTAGTTTGATCGAGGCGTTTCGAGAGCACACGCAGATCTTCTCGTGTGTGTCTATAACTCTCTTCCGCCTTTCGGCTTGTTTGATGCTCTGTATCCGATTACTATACCCATCTTTGTCCTCCCTGCAGTCTACCCGAGAGATTTACGAGAAAGCTAACTTTTCACGAGTTATTGAATTCGGTCGAACTCTGAAGTGAGTCACGCACGCATCAGATTTAGTTGAGGGCAGGCTTCGTCTTTCAGACGGAAACGGGGTGCCTGCTGCGACGTCTGACGGCCCTCTCAAGCTGACTATCTTGCAGGAAGGTAGATCTGCCTCTGGAATAAAGATGGCGCGGAGTGAAGTGCCCTTGCTCATTCTTCATTGCCCACCTCGTTTCTACTCTTTTTACTGTTTCGGTCACGAACGGGAGTCATTCATGACAAGAATCCCTCCCCCTCTTGGAAACGTCTCGTCCCCGAGGATACGCGTCCCAAAGTTGAAACCACGCGGTTCCCTCCACCTTGAAAAGTGGATGACAGCGAGATGACGTATGCTGACGTTTATGCGGGCGACGTGTTGATTCTTATGGAGGATTGGGATATGGAGATGGGAGAGTCCCCTTCCCCCCCTAGTCCCCTTGCCACCCTTCTCTCCCTAGCCCCCCACACCCACCATGAAAGACAAGATGAACTTTGTCTCCAAACTCAAGGACAAACTCCACCACCCGCACTCCACCCCGTCCTCGGACACGGACGAGCCCACGCGCACACCCTCGGCCCTCTCCAAGATCGCCGACAAGATCTCCCGCTCAGGGACGCCCCTGACCTCGGACACGGACACTTCCTCGGGCGGCGGTGGACTCGCCGCCGCTGGCGGGGGAAGCAAACATGCGCAAAAGATGGAGAGGAAGCGGGATGAGAAGGAGGAGCGGCGCGCGCGCGTGGATAAGGAGCAGCGCAGGAAACAGGACGACCGGGATTCCTGGTCCGCCCTCGCTGGGCCGGAATCGACGCTGTTGACGGAGCACTATGGGTTCCTCCCGCTCATGCAGTCATCCTCGGACGATCGTCAGTTTTCCCTTACGTTTCCGGTTTCTCCACGTTGCTGATTCCTCTTTCCACCGGGGCGTAGAGAAACGAGATTTCATGGATCTGAGCGAGATCACGGAGGATATGGTCGGTCAGGAAGTGACTGTTCGCGCCCGAATAGATCATGTTCGCGCACAAGGTACGCCCTTCCCCCCTTCGTTAATTACCTACCGCTGCTGACCTTTGGGCAAGGCGCCAAGCTCGCGTTCGTCGTACTGCGGTATCAGATTGAAAAGCTCAGCTGTGTCTTGTCTGCAAAAGAAGACAAGCCGAACGGGCACCCACGGGACGGAGGAGATCACCCACCATCGCGAGAAGGCGGATCCCTTTCGACGGGCGTACAATCTTCCGCGTCCACGAATGTCCCCCACACGACGACGAACGCTCAGCACCCCGCCACGCAGTCCTCCACGGGCACGGAATCATTCCACCACGGAACGACCGGTAACGCATTCTTCACTGAAGACCCGTTCCTCCCAACCACAACGATCCCCGCGCCGGCAGACGAAACGAGCCTCGATTCCGCGGAGACGTTCAACACTACTTCGTCCGGGACCACCACCTCGACGGATCGGACGCACCTAACCCAACCCCGCCTCCCTTCGCACCCGACTTCCTCCCGCTCGGGCGGGCCAGACGTCAACACCCGCAGCGCCTTTATCAAATGGACGACCCACCTTCCGCGGGAAACGCTCGTCCTCGTCCGGGGCACACTCGCCCGACCGGCCAACGCCCAAGCCAAGATCCACGAAGCTTCGCCCCGCCTGCAAAGCGTCGAGCTCCGGATCGAGCAGTTGTTCGTCGTCGGACGGGTGTGGGAGGCGCCGCCGTTCAAGTTTAGTGATGTCCGTCCCGTCGGGGAGGAACACCAGGAGGAGGGCGAGGGAGAAGGGAAGGGGGTCAAGGTGAGCGTGAGGAACGAGTTGAATAATCGGGTGTTTGATTTGAGGGTGAGTGATCGCGACGTGTGAGCGAGGGGAACCAGAACACAGCTGATCGTCCTCGCGACTCGCCTACGCTCGCGTCCGCCCGTCAGTCCCCCGTCAACCAAGCAATCTTCCGCATCCGCGCCTCCATCTGCCACCTCTTCCGCGACTACCTCGACGGCCAGCACTTTACCGAGATTCAGACGGCGAAACTGCAGGGCTCCGCGACCGAGGGCGGCGCGTCCGTCTTTCGGGTCGAGTACTTTGGCAGGCCCGCCTTTCTCGCGCAGAGTCCACAGTTGGCCAAGCAGATGGCGGTGATTGCGGATTTCGGGCGGGTGTATGAGATTGGGTCGAGTGAGTTCCGGGCTTGATGTGGGGTGAAGAGGGGCTAACGCGCGCGGCCAGTCTTCCGTGCCGAGAACTCCAACACGATGCGCCACCTGACCGAGTTCTACGGAATGGATCTCGAGATGCCCATCGATGCCGACTACCACGAATGCATGTACGTCATCGATGGCGTACTGAAGCACATCTTCCGCGGGATCCAGGAGCGTAACCGACGCGAGATCGAGGTCGTCAAGACGCGGTTCCCGCACGAGGATTTGGTGATTTCAGAGGAGACGGTCATCCTGAGGTATACCGAGGGTGTCAAGTTGCTTCGTGAGGCGGGGTATAAAAAGGAGGATGGGAGCGAGGTCGCCGAGGACGAGGATTTTGATACGCCAACGGAAAAGGTCAGTTCCGTCCGCCTGGCCCTCCGGCTCGACTAACCCTGCCCTTTCCCTCGCAGTACCTCGGAAAACTCGTCAAGGAAAAGTACAACACCGACTACTACATTCTCGACAAGTTCCCGGCCGATGTCCGTCCATTCTACACCATGCCCGACCCGGAAAACGCCAAGTGGTCCAACTCGTTCGACATTTTCGTCCGCGGGCAGGAAATCTTGTCGGGCGGGCAGAGGATACACGATTCCAAGATGCTCGAGGAAAAGATGCGCGCGGGCGGGCTCGAGCCGAGTTTGCTGGGCGAGTATACGCAGGCGTTCAAGTATGGTGCGCCGCCGCACGCCGGCGGTGGAATTGGTGAGTCGGAAGGGTCGGGTGTTGAGCGATGCTGATCCTGCGCAGGTCTCGAACGGTTGGTTATGCTCATTCTTCAACTGGGCAACATTCGTCATGCATCCATGTTCCCTCGGTGAGTCCCTGTCGTCCATTGTTGCGTGCGCCCGCTAACCCCCCTCCAGTGATCCGAAATCCTTCCCCGACTCGGACAAACCGCCCGAGATCCCGCGGCCCAAGCTCGGCCGGAACGGGACGATGCCCTCGCTCGAAGACATGATCGCCTCGTACGGCGACTCGACCAACACGTCGTGGATCGACCCGCGGTACACCGTCTGGCGACATGACAAGACGGGAGCGGCGATCGGCTACGTCCCGCAGGAACACCGGTTCATCGTCATCTGGGGCCAGCCTCTCTGTCACAAGGACGACCTGCCGCGCGTGATCCAGGCTTTCTTGCGGTTCTGCGACGAGAAGCGGCTGAAGCCGATCTGGTGCTGTGTCGATCAGGGAACGGAAGAGTTCCTCACCAAGCGGTACGGATGGCGCGGGTTGAGCTGTATCGCCGAAGCCCGGGTCGACCCTACGCACGCCGAGGGCGCGGACGATTCCAACGTCAAGAAGAAGATCCAGCAGGCCAAGAATGCGGGTGTGCAGATTGTCGCCGTGGACGGCGAGATGCCGGATCAGATGAAGACCGAGATTGAAAAGCACATCAAGGAGTGGGGCCAGAACCGCAAGGGCACGCAGATGCATATCACGGATGTGCGGCCGTGGGATGACCCTCAGCATAGGCACTACTTTTACGCCAAGACCAAGGACGATAGGGTGAGTGTTGAAGACCCCCAATGCGACTTATACTGACTTCTTCTGCCTAAGATCGTGGGCTTGCTCGTCCTGGCACAACTCGCACCAGAGCACGGCCAGCAGATCAAGTGGTCTCTGCAGTTCCCCGGCGCACCGGGCGGTACATCCGAGTACATGCTATCGGAAGCGATGAAGGCCGCCGCCGAAGCAGGCACCGGCAAACTGACGTGAGTACATGCCGTGCATTCCGCTCCGAGCGTATCGCTCAACGCTCTTCCCCAGTTTCGGCGCCAGCGCTGCCTCTGAGGTCGTCCCCGCCGCCAACGTCGGCTCGAGCTTCAAGATCCTCTCCCATGCGTACGAGAGCATCGTTCGCACCGGAAACCTAAACAACAAGACGGACTACCGACGCAAGTTTGGCATCGAAGAGGATCCGCTGTACGTCGTCTATCCGCCACATGGGCTGGGTGCACGAGGGTGAGTTCTGGATTTGGGTGCGGGACGCGTTCTGTGGCTGATCGGTATCGCCAATCAGTATTCAAGCTATCATGGCGTCCATCAAGGACGAGAATGAAAAGCTGGAAAAGAAGCACGCGGAGCACAAGAAGCAGTTGAAGCTGGGCAAGCCAACGAAGCAATAGACTTGGCTGCGGTATTAGATTTGAGACGGGAGGGGAGGGGAAAGGGCACTGTATACAAAGCTCACTGTATCGTCTTGTGAAGCTATATTCTAGGATAGATAATCGGGTATATAATAGCGAGAGAATCCGATGTTGGTGTCAGAGTGGGAGGGGAACTGCTACACCTGCATTACCACTCGGCGCTCCCGCTCCGGGCATGACATCACCATCATCCGTAGCTAGATCTTTCCGCCCGGAACGCCGCATCGTCAATTGGCCCGACGCGACTTGTTTGATTCCGCTGATAAGGGATGGCTAGAGGAAATTTGATGGGGAGAGGAGTTTGATCGCTCGTTGTTGTGAAGGTTTGCGACGACGACGGAGGGGGAGGGGGAGGAGGAGGGGGAGGTGGTGGTGGTGATGCAGGAGATGGGAAGAGGGGTATAGATGTCTGTGTTGTGGCTGTTGGCTGTTGTGTGAAATTCCATCCCCAACTCGAACGATTGAGGCCGAAACGATAAACGATCTGCCAGCTGATCAATTTCCGTCCCGCGAGTGATCGAGATTCGAGATTGCGCTATCACCGAGATTTCAACTTCCGCAAAGTCTGCTCGTACATATCTCCCCAACACGATCAACCTACATTGTGAATGCTCCTCCCTCGCCTCCGCACGGTCGCTCACCTTACGAAACGAGCACCCATCCGCCACCACAGCACGTCTCCATCAACACTCACAATCCCCGACCTTTCTCGATTCGACAAGATGCCGTCCAAGGAAATCAAAGCCACGGATTTCCCGCTGCTGCAGACGTGTCTGACGGATAACAAGGAATGGGCCGAGAAGGTGCACGTCGATGACCCGGATTTCTTTAGGAGGAGCGCAAAGGGGCAGAGCCCGTTCTTGTTGTGGATTGGATGTACGTATTAGTGGGGAGAGGGGGGCGTGATGGTGTGCTGATGGTTTCTTATTGTCCTTGCTCTTTCTGCATCCCCTCGTCTCCCTTTTTCGACGTATCCCGCGTAGGCGCTGACTCCCGTGTCCCCGAATCCGTTGTCCTCGGCCGTAAACCCGGAGAGATCTTTGTCCACCGAAACATCGCGAACCAGTTCCACCACAACGATGATAGCGCCAACGCTGTGTTGACGTATGCCGTGAAGCATCTGGGGGTGCAGCATGGTGAGTCTTGACTGGGATTTGAACATGTACAACCGGGGATGCAGTCATGAGGAGAAGGATACCTCCGCGTCAAGGAAAGTCGCATGATTTCTCCTAACGTGATGCGGAAACATCTCCTTTCCAGACTTTCGCAATCTGTCGACCCCAGCGAAGAGACATCCCAATATAGATATGGACGACGAAGTGATGTGGATCTTGGCATCCCATGTGTCCAACAAAGATCGGACACAACCCCACTCCCGTCTCTGCGAATACTCCCAGCACATAACTGACGCCTCATGCTCTTCAGTCGCCGTCGTCGGGCACACCGCCTGCGGTGGTTGTGCCGCCGCCCACGAGTCGCCCAAGCCGGACCCGAAGGAGGCCGACGTAAGTTATTTCCCTTGTCTCTGACTGACACCATACTAACTCGCCCTGCGCCTTGCTCCCTGCGCCCGCTCTCTGTCGTTGTCCGACCCAACGCCCGCCCCGCATACGCGTCGGCTCGTCCAGTCCACCGCTCTCTCCCGATTCCTCGCGCCCCTGATTGAACTCCGACACTCCCTGCCGGAGGGATCCAGCATTGATGACTTGATCGTAGCCAACGTGAAGAAGACGGTCAAGACGGTTTGTGAAAGTGAAGTGAGTCCTCACGAGCGGTGAAACAGAACCGAATGAGAAGCGCAGGGAGGGGGGGGGGGGGTCGCTGCGGGACAACGCGTGCCGATGAAAGTCGAGGAGAAACCGGAGAAGTGAGGACTCCCTGCCGGGGCGCGCAATGCTATCGCGAGTGGTGCAGGCCCGGAGTGACCCAGGGCGGTTTTTCCAGAAGGAAGCGAAGTGAGGGAGTGACAAGTGCACAGAACCCGCAGGAAGGCGAGCTTCAGGCAGCTCGAGCGACAAGTCTGGCGAGTACCAGCTCGGCGGCGGTCTTGTTGAGCCGCGCGACGCAGGGCTCGGAGGGCATTCGTGCCTGAGCTCGGCTGATGAGCTCGGGACGGTAGAGAGAAATGGATCGAAATTCCGTAAAGGCGTCATAGGAAACTGACATCCGCCCTCTAGATCATTCAAGAAAACTGGAAAAACGCCCAGAAGACCGGCAAACAGCCCGTCTACGTTCACGGGTAAGCTCAACACCTTTTTCAGCTTGGAATCGTACTGACGTCCGGTACAGATGGCTGAAGGACCTGTCGACGGGTCTGATCAAGGATTTGGGATTCTCCGAGGGCCCTGATTACTAGGTTGCGGAGGGAGTTGCCATGAGATCCGAGGATGTATATAGATGTGGGTTGTTATCGGGTTTGACTGTATGAGCGATCATGAGAAAATATTGGGTGAAGAACCTTTACATCCCTGTTCGGGGATTGGCGAGGAAGGACGAAGAGCCACGGCCGCTCACGACTTGCGGGAGGTATTATTCCTGTCCGCATGATCGGTCCCCATGATCTTCGTCCCGACGCTGTACGACGACGCTGCCTAGCTCGCAGCGCTGTCGTCGGCTGTCCCCTCACGAAACCTCACCCTCCATGCGATTCATCTCTCCGGAGCCTTGGTGAAAACCCGTAATATGGCTGTCGTCCTGCATGACACCACGGTCTAGCTATGCACCTTGCTGCGAATATCCTCGAGCAAGCTGGGTGATAAAGACTCGAACAGCCTAAGTCATCAACGGGCGTGCTCCAGAGCCATGCCTAGGCGAGGATCGTCTTCGACTTGACATCAAACATCGTATATATCGAGTCACCGGAGAATCGTATCACTCGCATCGATGCTCGGGGGGGGGTTTCCAAGTGCTATATGCATATGCTATTCTCTGATCACCTGCGTAGTATCGGGCGGTCAGTCTGTCCCGACCCATCGGCTGGCCCATCTCGATATCTGAAACGATATCTCATGAACCAACCGCGCATGCCATCTGCCATCGTGAGAAGCTGGACGGCCTGAAATCGGGGGAATGATCGGGGCGCACCAGCCTCAACGAATGAGCAAACGCGCAAATCACAAGTTGTTGGATCGACAGACCACTTGCTTTTCTGTTACCTTTTCCCCGTCCCACATACCCACCACCATGTTCGCCCGCCAACTCACACGATCCACCCGTGCCGCCGCACGCACCTACGCCACCGTCGCCGAAGCATCGGGCGTCAAGGTGGCCGGAATCGATAATGGACAGCCGACGACGACGATCAGTGTGGTTGTCAAGGCCGGAAGTCGGTACGAGACGAGGCCCGGAGTGGCGCATGCGTTGAAGAACTTTGCGTTCAAGGTGAGTCTCGGAATGAAGGTTGGGGTGTAGTTTCGAGGATTATGCGGAGAGGATGTTGCGATCGGGGGAGCTGGGCTGAGTCGGGAATGTTGATGAGGTGTTGCAGGCCTGGAGGATGAAAGTGCAATACGGAAAGGGACTGTATGGGGATAAGCGGTCAACGGTCGTCACTGGTGGTGGATTGTTACGGAACTCTCAACCGAAAAGCGGTCAACGTGTTCCGACATTCCACTTTCCTTCGATCGGACACCAATATGAATGGCAACGGTCATGAACAGCAAAAGTGCACAAGTTCTCTTGGTAGCGGGATGTTGTGTGTGCAAGGGTGTCGTCAAGCCGATGGGAAGGTGGCGGAAGACGTAGAGGTTGAACAATTTTGGATTTCTTGCAAAGAAGAACTGCTCACGGGATCAGCAGGCTCTTGGTTTTCGGCGGGACTGGTGTCAAGGAGCGGTGACGGCGGACCTCGGGATGATCCTCGAAGCCTCTTATCGAAAATTTGGAAAAGTGATTTTTCAGGACTTACGCTGACATACAATCATATTCACAGACCACCAAGAATGGATCCGGCCTGAAGACCGTTCGAGAGACCGAACTGTACGGTGGTGTCTTGTCCTCGGCCCTCACTCGAGAACACTTGTTCCTGAACGCCGAGTTCCTGCGAGGTGACGAGTGAGTCAAGCTCTTCTTCTGCGTGATTCAAGCTAATCCCTGGGCAGGGACTACTTCCTCTCCCTCCTTTCCTCGGTCCTCTCCTCGACCAAATTCACCGCCCACGAATTCGCCGAGCTCGTCGCACCGACACTCGAAGGTGATTCCCTCGCCGCCCTTTCCTCGCCCACCACCTTGGCATTCGACGTCGCGCACAACCTCGCCTTCCGACGGGGTCTCGGAAACTCGCTCTTTGCTTCGCCCCACGTCGCGTTGACTGCCGAACAAGTCAAGGAGTACGGCGCGCAGGCGTTCGCCAAGTCCAACGTCGCCGTCGTCGGTACCGGAATCTCCACCGAGCAGCTCGAAAAGGCCGTCGCCAAGGCATTCGGCGGTGCGTCTGCTTCCTCGGCTGGTGCTTCGTCTTCCGGCCCGGCTACCAAGTACTACGGCGGTGAACAGCGTCTGCCCCTCGACGTACACGCCGACGGAAAGCCCACCATGATCATCGCCTTCGGTACCACCGAAGCCTCGGCCACCCCGGCCCTCGCCGTGTTGAAGAACGTCCTCGGCGGTGAATCCGATCTGAAATGGGTCCCGGGAACTTCGCCCCTCTCCCTCGCCGCCGAAAAGGTACCAGGCGGATCCGCAAAGGCATTCGTCTTGCCGTACTCGGACGCAAGCTTGTTCGGTGTCGTCGTTTCCGCGCCGACTTCGGAGGCTGTCAAGACGCTCGCGCAGGATGTGGCTGCCGCCATCAAGGGTTTGGGCAACGTCGGTGAGGAGGCCGTGAAGAAGGCCGTGGCAAAGGCCAAGTTTGAGGTGGCGTCTGCTGTGGAGAACAAGCAGGGTTTGATTGCGCTCGCCGGTCCCCAAGTGAGCCGACACCTCTTCGCCGCTCGGGTGCACAAGCTAACGGTGTTGCTGTCGCAGGTGTTGTCGGGATCCGTCAAGTCGCTGGAAGAGGCCTTCGGTGCCATTGAAAAGACGTCCGCAGAGTCCGTGTCAAAGGCCGCCGAGGCATTGTTCAAGGCCAAGCCTACGGTGGTCGCCGTTGGGGACCTCGCCGTCTTGCCATACGCGTACGTCTCCCTCATTCGCTTGCTACGATCAACGATTGACATTTTCTGTGCACAGTGACGAGTTGGGCTTCTAAGCTCGACGGGAAAGGAAAAAAGAACAGTATGCATCCGAAGTCTAGCGGTCGGGATACGACCTGAAGAAGAGGTACCCGCCGTCGACGGCGCGCATTGTAATCGATTGTTGTGCATAGAATGATTTCATGCTGGGACAAAATGTGGGAGGCCGCTTCGGCCAAAAGTCTGAGGCCGTTCGAGTCCACCAGAGGACAGTGACGAACCAAGATTAATAGCTAAGCAGCGGTCGTCAAGCAGGTTCACGCGCTGGGTTCGAATGGGCAAACGAACTCAAAGTCATCTGGCGACGCGAAAAATGGACGAGTCGCAAGTCGCAAGTCGGGAAAGGCGTGCCTTGCAGAGACCCTCCGCCTCCGCGACAGCTGCTGCAGCGATAGTCGTATCTCCGGCAACTGCAGGTCTACCGCAGCCATCTCGTCACCTTCGTCTCCTCCTGTCGTAAAGCTTTTACCTGGGGAGCGACGCATGCCTACATTTGATTATCGCCCGCTTTCACATATACCCGACGAAGCAGCCATCTGGTAAGTCCAATGGATACTATTGACTATATACGTACATTATTCTTCAAGTTATATTTGATTGGCGGGTTTCGTTTTTGGTTTCTCTCTTTGTAGGTTCAGATTTACTCCGCAGAGGCGCTACCGACTACACAGACTCCCCGCAGCATCGACCTTGTCTTTCATTGTCTTGATATTATCGTATTGCCTCTTTCCTTGAAAACCTATCCGTGTCGACCGGAGCCTGATTTTGAATTCTTCACAACGGGATGGTGGGTGCAAGAGACCTCCACAGGCTGGAAACAAGACCGGTGATGAGCGCTGACGACCAGGATCGAGATCTGGACTACTCACTTGCACCTGGTCACAAAGTCCGCGGGAACAGCATCATAGCTGACATCGGGGCCGAGGGACTCTGTGACATTCACGACGACCTGTTGCGGCGAGTCGGACATGAACGTCATTGGCGCGTAGTCCTGCTCAAGCGAATCTAAAGTTGCGGTGGGAACGTCAGTACGGCGTCCGAACGGGATGCTACGGGTACTGACAGGAAGTGATGAAGGAGTTGATGTTCTGTGTCCATTGGGCGGCGATGGGTGCGTATGGCGTGCCGGCGAGGGTGTCAGCTGTAGAGGAGACAGCGCAATCAGTGACACGTTTTCCCGCCGTAGCTCAAAGCGGTATTTACCAGTGAACGACAGGGTAAGACTGCAAGTGAAGAGGTCAACAACCGAGGGACATTGTAAGGTGCGGGGCGGGGACTTACTCGGATGCATGTGCGCTGTATTTCGGAATGACGAGCCATCCCTGCATATAACGACATCAGTATTCATATTCCGGATCTGGCGAGCGAAGAGGAGCTCACGAGGTACGAGTTTCCGGAGAACGCTTCGGATACCCAAAGAGCTTCGCACCCGAACACTCCTTCAGCATAACTAATTGCCGACATCGTAAGCACACATTCCTATACATCAAGCAATGATCCTCGACTCACAGGAAGTCCGTAGCGAGCTGTACCGACCCAAACGCATCGGCAGTGTACGCAGCCTGAATCGAGTCGACCGAGGCGTTGTCCAGCCTGGGGTAGAAGCCAGAGATGTAGTTACGCTGTAGGGTGACGTTGTTGCCGATGTCTTGCGGAGTGAACGAGCCGCCGTTTACGATCAAACCCTGTTCGACGGTAGGGCTTAGCAGGGACTGGGAACCGAGGAGAATGAAGACGCACCTCGTTATAGTTGTGCGTGGCCCAGACTCGCTGTCCGTTCACCTTGCCATCCGCGAGGAGCTTTTCAGGGCGGTCTTGAATGACTGCCAAATCAGAACGTGTCATCAGCGGTTGATATACATGGACGAGACGCGTTACCCACAAGTTCCGTCGATGACCGGGGTATAGAGGAAGTCGCTTTTCAACAGAACAATCAGCATACGCCTTAAGGCCCTTGACGTGAGAAAGAACAACCACGTACCCGTTGATTTGCTCAGCCGTGTTCACTGATCCAGCCAGCGCCAACAACTTGGCATCCGCCGACCTCAAACACGCCAGGGTGTCGGCCGAGCCGGTACAGTTCGCAGCGGCCACGAGGTCATTGTATGCTTGCTATCACACACAGGTCAGCTTGTTGGCCAGCAGAACGGACGACGAAGTAACGTACCTGGGGCTTGCTTGCGTTGTAAGCGTAGATAGGCGGCTCGAACGGCGAGGCGAGGATGGCGGCGTTGAACAGCTGGGGCTGGGTGTTTCCGCCATTGGCGATAATCTATCGGGCGCGGCGAGAGAGACATCAGTAGGTGCGGTTTGAGGAACAGGCATGGTCTACGGACTTGCTGGTAGATGCTCCCGGCACCGGCACTTTCACCCCATAGCGTGACATGGGAGGGGTCACCGCCGAACTGCCCGGGAAATCGAAATCAGCCCTTGCTCGTGCTGCCGTTATGGGAAACCTACCTTGGCGATGTTGTCCTGAACCCATCGCAAAGCAAACTGCTGGTCGACTGACGAACATCACGCCGTGTCAGCTATGCATAACGAAGAGCCCGGAAAGTACAACTCACGCAACCCCGCGTTCAGCCCACCGGCCGCGGCCACCTCGTTCCCACCCAAGAAGCCGAACTGAGCGAGCCGGTAGTTGATGGACACGAAGACGTAGTCGCCGTTTGCCTGAGCATATAGGTTCTCGGCTGGTGTGCAGACGGGTCAGCCATGGTCTCCTCCGACAGGGTATCTCGACTCACGCGTGGTTGAGTCACCGCTACCCATGGTGTATCCTCCTCCGTGAATGTATACGGCGACAGGGAGCGAGCCTTGAACGGTTGCGTTGGGCGGAAGGTAGACGTTGACGAACAAGCAGTCCTCCGAGTGGCCGGGGAGCTGCGCGGACTTGCTCTTGAGCAGACCTTGAATCGGCGTGCCTCCGACGGTCCCCTGGATGCACTCCGACCCGAACATCGAGGCATCTTGAACGCCCTGCACAGCTGAAGGCGGCTGCGGCGCCTTCCATCGCAAGTCACCAGTTGGCGGAGCGGCATATCGCATGCCCCGGAAGTACTGGATGTTGGTCGTTTCATTGTAAACACCTTGGTATGTCGCATAACCTAGGTCGACGACAGGTCGATCCCATCGCTTGGCGGGGAAAGCGCCTACGGAGGCAGCGAGGGCAGACAGGGTTACGAGGGGGAGGAGAACCATGGTGAGGGTGGGTGCGGTCGAGACATGCTGGGAGACGAGGGGACGCTGCAGGTCCTCACGTTATATCTGCGTGTGTCGAGCCGTTCGGATGAGGCCGAGTGCCGGTATGCTGGACCTCGCTGCTGGGCTGCCTAGCTGCACGCCTACGGCCGTGGACTGGTCGTTTCCGGACAGGCAGTCCCTGGAATACGCGTACGACAGCAGTAGTGCAGATATTAGACTGATCGAGATGAATCGGATGATGAATCTTGCCGACATATTCAGGCACATTGCCTCCGTGCTGGCCCCGCATCTCCTAGACCTGCCTCCACCCCCATCTGCGAGCGACTGCCAACCGTTCTGGACCGGCGTTGCTATTCCAAATTTCCATCTAGCTCGACCGGTACTAGGGATATCCAATGATCTCTTAAATGAACCTCAAGTCCGATAACCGTCAGCTGAGTCGTCTCGTAGACATGTAATGTCTGGGTCGATATATACATCTGCCGATTGTCGCCCACACGGAGAAGGATAATCGTGGCAGCTCGCCGTCGATGCCGAATACGGATAGCAGATACATATGGCCGAGAATCAGTTGCATAGCTAGTCGCGTTCAACGGCTCCATAGGTCGTATCTTCTCCACTTGAGCCAGAGTTCTGCCCCGCCGTCGGTCGTTCTCACGATTGCCGCGGATCTATTACCCGACGTCTCGCAATCGCAGCGCGGCCCGTTCGCCTTGCCATTGTCGCAGTCCCCTAGCACTCTTGGTCTTGTTCTTCCATTCCGCACATCCCCCTGCTGACGCCCCTCCAAAGACTATGCGGCATGGGCTGCCAGTTCTATCTGCAAGATGGAATCCTCGGGACAGTTATTACCGGGAATCTGTTGCTTCGGCGGAGGAACTCGGCGAAGATTCTCGACAACGAGCGGAGTTGTCAAGCACAGAACGGAGGGGCCGAACACGTAGAGGCCTGGTATTTTCCTCCTCGAGGCGTGCCCAGTGTCGCACTTTCATAGGCCAAGTAGAGGCGAGGACCGAAGTAGAGCCATCCTAGAGGATGACAGTATTTGTCAGTTGTTCGTGCTTGCGAGAAGCGATCAATGACGAAACATACATTTTGTTCTTCGCAACGGGGCAAGGTTCGTAGCTTCTGAATAATGTCGGATCTATACGGATTGACGAGGCGAAGATTTCGATCCCTCGCCGGGAGATGGGGTGGCCTATGGCGGGGTACGACGAGTCATGATCTCGTTTCGGTGTAGACGTCACACGGAGTGACAGTTCCGGAGTACCAGTCAGTGTCACTCGTCTTCCCGGACTCCTATGTTGCAGAGCTGTTGCGCGCATCACATCAGCACATCACATAGGAAGAAGGGAAGTGCGCGACGGACTGGCACCTCGCCCCCTCTTCGATGTAAGACACAACCGTGCCCAGACTCCTCCACACCCCACCCAGTCCCAAATTTCCCCTTCCCAGCCTTCCGGAGCGCTCTTTGAGCCCTTCCCCGGTGGTCCTCGATGAGTGTTCCCGTTCTGGTCTTCCGTACTGATGCTCGGAGGTGCGGCGGATCGGACGACGGTTCTGGTGGGCGGGACTGCAAGACGCGCACGCTCGGACGACATGTCGAGTGTCGTGGCGTCTCCAGTTCCCATTTGAAGATCCACGGATCCTTGAGCCAACCACTTTGAGAAATGGGACCACAAAGCGGTAATCGGTATAGGACGACCTTTGATTTGTTCTCGTGTCGTTGCAAAAAGACAAGTCATTGACACATAGTTGGCGCCGGGGTGGGTGAGAATGAGCCTAGGCAAGCGATGATTCAGCTGCATTGCTTCAGGATTCAGAGACAGACCGGACCCACTTTTAGCATGTTGCTTGCTAGCCTTTCCATTGATCCACGATCCTAGGATATCGTTTTCGGTGTCGTTTGGGCATACTGCCTGTTCGAGGCTGTCCACAGAGGCCATGGTCTTCCGTCACGGTAGAGATGGGTATTGCAGTGTTGCTCCACGGTTCAAGAGATTGCCTGAACTCCCGATCGCGCTGGCTCTATTCCGTGGAGAGATACGACAAATTTTAGGTATATGAAGCCAAGAAATGGGTGATGGACTTACAGTTCTCGTCGAAACATACGACGTCGATGCCCATTGTCGTTGCGGAATGCTAAATGCCTCCAGGGATCCTTGATGCGCATCAAACGGAGCCGCAGGGACGTGCAAGTCGGCTTGTCGATAGTGAGGAGGGTCTGGATAATGGAAGAGCGATCATGCACTGCACACGTGCGTCTGAGTGACGGAGTTAATCATCGAAGGCATCTAAGGTCATCCGTTGCTACGAACGCGATTTACGACAGTAGTAGTACGACATGAGCTCCAAAAGAGTCAACATGTGAACGAGATTTGAATGGCGCATGAGAGCAAATAGGTGCCCCCGGGTCAGGCAGCGTCGAACCATGAAAGTTGAAGGTTGAACCCTTCTCAGTCCTCCCTGCAAGCCCATAAATCCATTACATGACCGCTCTGGCCAGTGGTCTTCCACCCTCAACATGACAGTAAAATACTGTGTGCTAGATGGATGTAGCCGTCGATGTACAAATGGAAAGATGGCAGGTAACATGGGAATGATCCCCGCCCTATAGGATTGACACCATCGGCTTAGAGCCGGGACGGTCGGCACCCGAAAGCTCGCTCGCGGCTCAAGAAACACGTTCCAGTCATCAGCGTCACGAGGTAGAGTAAGGGTCCGGTTTGACACCTCTTGAAGGCGCGTCAGATTGTTATCGAGGATCAAAGTGTTACGTTGATGCCCGACGCATGCTTCTAGTTTCAACAGAGCGCCCTTTCATTTCCCTTTATTTGTGAAGGTATAAAGACGATCCCAACTTGAAGTCGTTTCGATGGAGGATCTACTATTCATTTATCAGTGCATGTACTCGAGAATCAGAAGGGCGCTCACCGCCTTTGTTGTCCGATAGTCACGAAATGAGACATCTTCAGAGTCTGATCACCTTGAGCGCTTTATTTCTGACTGCATTCGTCTCGGTTACTCGAGGTGAGCATTCATAGGCTTGGTATGCACGGTTCGAGATCGTCTGGATGTTGTGGGAGTTGTCATGCTGATATGTATCCGCCAGCCGCCTGCAGCCCAGCGCCTTACGACATTCGAGGTAGCGACACCGCGCTCATCAACCAATTACAACTCGCCAACAAGGAATTCAAGCTCAGTAAGCAGACCCAGCATATAGGAGTTGCGTGCGTTGCATGTTCCCATAAAGATAAAGAAGTAGCATCTCGCTGACAGACGCTCGACTGCGCGGTATGTGAACTGAACAAGTTGTGCACTCTTGGAGGCCTATTCAGTACTGTCACTGGAGAAAAGTACACGACGGTTCAGGTATATAAGGTCCCCGACGATGGATCCTTCGGAGATGTTGTAACACTGGATAAGGTGCTGAAGAAGGCTACTGAGACTAGAACGATGGTTCCGTTCTGGGAATCCAGTACCGACTTTCACAAGATCATCGTTGGCTATGACAAGAACAAAGACGATGAGTCGCAAGTAGCTTATTATACCAGTGACGCAACGAAGCAAGACGACAAGCATCTGAAGACTGTCGTTCTGGACAAGCTGAACGAACATCCACCTTTCAAGAAAGGCCGTTCGGCTAAAAGCACTTTTGCTCTTTTGCCTATGAAGCTTATGCCTTAGGTAGCGAGGGAGTTGGGCACATCCATGCTGCTACGTCCAACACTCGCGTTGTTCCAGTGCCTAGAAGTATAACATGACACGACATGACGAGGCTCAGGTTCAGCTTGTTTGCTGAATCGCTGCTGAGCGATATGAAAGAACCGGCGCTTTCAGTTCATTCCCGTCCAAAAGATCTGTACATAAGCCGAGTTGGGTGGCGATACCTCTGATCACCCGATTATCCATCGATACGATGACAGCACCCTTTCCGAAATGCACTATACCAAACCGGCCATCTTGTGACACGTCACGGTATCGGTGAGTCGTGCGCGCCTCACCTCTTCGCGGTTGGCTCTCAGGCTCTGAGCTCACGTCCAGCGTTACATTCACAATACACTTGCTGGTCGCAGGACAGACCAAGTCGCGGATGACCGGTCAGGAGGAGAGAAACGGGCGACGGGAATCAAACGAAAGGACCAGCGAGGAGAGACGATTTCCCAAGATGTAAATCAACGGGAAACCCACGCACGATGCCAGATGAAATGGATTGACATGTTCATCTGTTCAAACTTTCGCTTACGATAGCCATATCTAACGCCACTTACCCGTAGGCGTAGGGCATGTAGGCATGCGGAGGGTTTCCCTATCCAGAGCGTTCGAGATACCCCGTGCCATATGATGGGACGTCAAATGAAACATCCAGTAGAATATGGTAAAAATTGGAAAGCGGAAAGCCAGTGGCCGTTGGTGTTAAGCTACGACTCGACCTGACAATCGCAAAACACGTCTATTGCCGGTCAACGATCTTAACATGTAAACAGCCATTCAACTGGCTTTGGCACATCCTTCAACTTCCGCGGAACCCGCTGTACAACTTTAGGCCACGTCCCTCCGCGACAACATTGGCAAAGCCTACGCCACCGACGATTTCCGGAAAAGCGAGAACCATCTCTGCACGCCCTTCCGCCAACCCGCTGGAAACACGAGCGTCATAGATATAGACGTTCGCATACTGACACCAGTCCTCATCGGACTCATCCGTCGCCGCGCGTTCAGGCGCCGCAGTTTCGCGAATGATCTTTGCCTGAATAGCCATAGCCCATGCAGCCCTACGTTGTCTGCCGAGCTGCGGAATGTTGACCCAGCCGGAGATACCGACGCGGTCCTGACCCCTTCCGCAGTCGGAATCTTTGCCTGCGGCTAGGTAACGCCTCGCACCTTCATCGAGGAGCCGGCGCAAGGCAGAAGGACGCATTCCGGCGTGGAGGATCCGCACACTCAGACCCATTTTCGATGGGAGTAAGCCGTTCTGAAGTGGGGAGCAATAAGAAAGTATCCCATTTACAAGGACGGGGGACTTACGACAGTCATGATATCTGGTATAACAGTTTCAGTACACGAGACGTGCACGAGCGACGACGCATTCGACTTTGACCAATCCGGTAAAAGCAGCTTGAACATGCTCAGGAGGTGATGTGCGAAGTCATCCGGAGTTCTCCCATGGCCACGGCCATTGACCACGAAGCTGATTCGATCTTGGAATACAGCCGAGCGCAAGTTCTTGAGGCGACTTGGATCGGGTGGAGGCGTGCAGAGTACTTGTCCGCCTTGCTCGATGGTGACCTTGTTGACCCGAGTTAGAATCGAGCCACCGGGGTTGTCGCTATGTCTGACCCGAGTAGCGGAGCGAATGACTGCGACAAGCGCCTCAAATCCGACCGGGGCGTAAATGTACAATTCACAAGGCCGAATCGGTTCTCCGTACAGCCACCTCATAAATCGGTCCTCTTTGACGAGACAAAAGCGAAGCATCGGTAATAGCTGTCGAAGTGGCGGAACATCTTGTGCGATATCCACGGCGCTCGGAAAGTCTTCCAAGATAAGGAATCTAGACGTACCGGCTGGGTCAACCCTTTGAGGAGCTGAAAGAGTGGAGGTACTCACTTGACGTATTCCCATCCGACGGGCAGGTACACCGCACCAGACTCAACCGCGGATCCCTTTGACGCTATAGCCTTCAGCTGAGGCCGATAGATCTCCAACGAGGAATTCTGCGATGCCGACGAGTAACTCTATGGGCAGACGAGGGCCCCTGACCGGCATTTCTGGGGAGGGGCGTGGCGACTGTGGTGTCATTGACCGACTTGACATCTTCGGGATTTTTGCAGACGTACAATTCAGAAAAGGAATGTCGAGTCCGGTCACGCGGAGATAGGCCAAGAGGACTGCCACGACCTGCCAGAATTGTCAGTACAGTACTCCGCCAACGGAGATGGTGGGACGTACAAGTAGAACGATCAACCTCGATCAAAACAATGGAAGACATCCCTTTCATCCAAAGGCAGCCCAGACGTGGTCACAATGGGATTCCGAAGTGCGCTGAGTGAGCCTCTTTCCGGTGTGCACGTTTGTGGTACCCAGGCTGGCGGACGGAGAACTTTCGGGCATGACGGTACCAAAACGATTACCGACCAGATGTTCATGCTGTCGTCTCCATACCACAAACCAACGACGGCTGAGCAGATGATGGACGATGAGACCTTGAGGATGGTCACACCGTAGCACAGGCGAACCTGTTCACTCAGCGTTGATCAGCGTTGACTTGGGCGAGCCTCTGATGACAGGTCGAAGAGAAAGCGCACCAAGTACTCCTCTCGCCGCTTCCAATCCTCTCATCCAGTCGTCATCGTGGGGATCTCTCCTTGGCTAACGTTACCATGATCTCGCCGGTCGCCTTCATCCGCCGAGCGCGAACAGGCGGAACGTGTAACGAATGACGGTTTATCCGAGTGAGCGGGCCCATATCGGGAGCGGGAGCGATCCATCCCTTCACCATTGTAACGTCACGGAATCTTCGGACGAGATTGAGGAACTCCAAGCGAAGGTGGTCTCGGCACTTGTGCCGATGAGAGGTATCGACTGAGGATGCCGTGCGTGGTCGTACGCGGCACTGTTGATGAACGACCCGTGCAAGCCAGGAGAATGAACGTCGTGACTTCTGCGATACCTCGCACATTTCGGAGACAGTTCCAATTCGTTCTGCTGACTTGTATGTTCGGAGAATGGTCCTTGCTCTGCTTGAATGCCAAAGGATCACTTTCCGGCCTGGAAGAATTCGACCCCGTTGAGATGCCCCATCACGACAAGAGAGTACTGCCATAGTCGCCCAATATCATTCGGTTGAATACAAGCGACAATTCGTTCGATTCGCAGTCCCCATTCGTCGTGCCCGTGAGGAAGAGCCGGCGGATTGTGCTGTCGTCGAAAGAACAAAGGGACCGAGAAGCAGTCAACGCTTTTGTCTCCCGCATGAAGCCTAGTGTCGCCGGTCATCTTCGCAGATTCAACGACTACTGAGCAGGCAGAGAGGCGAGGTCGACCGCCAAGTGTATACTGCCATGAGCGCAGATATCCCGTCTTTCTTGTTGATCCGCTGCAGAGCGCAGAACCGACCTCTTGATCCGATGGTGCGAGTAAGAACAACCGCTCGAGGTAGCGTTCATCGAGGGTCCAGATTGGCGACGATGTCGACCTTCCAACGCTGATGAGACATCCGTAGCAACCGCATTCTTTCAGCGTCTTTTCCAGAGGGGAGTAGTGCGCCGATACCGTGCGGCTCCACGAATAGCGCAGATCTTAGTCGGACTTCCCCCACACAGCGCATCCAACCGCTGCGGACTCACCATCTTCCCTGGTTCCCGACTTGAACGCCTCTTCCTAGTTCTCCGCGCACTCCGCATTTGAACCCAAAGCAATATCATTCCCCCTCTCCCTCCCGCTCGTCTTCACTCTCCCACCCCTCGATATCCTCCCACCGCTCGACCCTCAACTCCTCCATCCCTTCATCCCTCACTTCGACCTCCTGCCTCGAGTTGAATCTCGCGCCCAAAAGGTCCTGCAGTGTTTCCTCGTCCTCTGGATTGAACCATCGGAGGGAGTGATGTATGGCCGGTTCGGCCTGGCGGTTGATCCGGACGGTGTACTGGATTGTCGTGCCGTCGGAGGATGATTCGAAGGCCTTTGCGAGCTGTTCGGCATTGGAATGTACCTGAATCGAGACGCTCTTGAGAGACGGTATTGCTTCGGAGGAAGATCGCACGACGTTGTCAAGCTGACGGAGGACGTCCTCTGATGCCGATGCGCCTGGCGGTTCTTGTGCCGCCGTTGCCGGCGATGGGCAGAATACGAGCTGGGTGAGGGCGGAAAAAATGGTGTGGATCTCGATACGTTCTACGTTCCCAATAAGACGGGAAAGGAAGCGATCAATTTGCGCCTACCACGGAACATCAGTGATACTGTAGACGATATTAGGAAGAGTACTTACGAATGATACCATATCGCTGTCCCACGCACATCACGCATCAGGACTGATCACCAGCCCCACAGTATGCAGCTCCTTCCACTTCACCCTCTCGGCACAATCCAGCAATCCGGATGACAGCCTTTTCGGCCTTCTCCCATTCCCCCAGCCGCTTGTTCCCGCTTCGACATGAAGCCATACTTCCTTGACGTTCGGCGCGAGTGGCTGGATCATCTGAGCGATCGCGGATGGCTTAAGGTGGTACCGATCCGAGGGGGTTGAGTGATGGTGGAGTTTGCGGATGATAGGAGGTTTGGCTTTGCTTGCTGTGAGCAACGGGGAGGGAAGGATCACGTCGAGCGTTTCCAGATTTGCTAGGGATCTTGCGAAAGACTGTGCCTTTTGGTTGAGAGATACTATGCTTCGGACGGCGACGAGGCTGGGGAAGTGTCCCAGAAAGGCGGCGTAGTTAAGCGGTTTCTTCCGGAAACGAGATTTGACGGAGCTTCGGTGGCCTTGCGTGAACACAATTGATCTGGGTCCAGGCTTCAGCTGTGGGATGGTCGCTTCGCGATGAAGGGAGACATACCGAACATACCATCTCCTCTCTCCGATAACACCTTCAGAGTCCTCTTCATATCCCTCTTTTCACTCCGCACACACAGAACTCTCAACTGGACCGCTCCCACCACTCTTCGCAAAGCCTTGCACGTCCCAGCAAATGCTACTACGTCTTTAACTCTCGGGAGACGGACGAAACACCGATCCTGGATTTCATGCCATTGGTACCTATCCGCAGGCTGGAGGTGAAGGAGGATCTCGTGGAGGATGTCGTGTGGGAGGTCGAGGAGGTTGATTGCTGCACGAGGGGGTTCCGGAGGTACTTGAGAGCGCAGAAGGCGTTTGCGACGGGTGTTACGTCCCATAAGGAAGGGCTCGTAGAGCTTGTGTGAGGGAAGACAGTCAAAGCCGGCATGGCAAGTATCAACCGTGTCGTCATGCACAAGTCAAAAGACTACAGATCGCGCCGGCTGAAATTTGATTCCGCTCTCTGTCTCAGGCGAATCATGACAACTATCATGACCGCCGGGACGGTCTCTTTGCTTGTCCTGGCCTTACTCCAAACTTTCGACTCGTGCTCCACAACTGGGCTTCCAGCTCGTCCTTCAGCATCCCAGAAGACTCTTTGTGTCGCGACGATGATGGAGAAGAATCTTGACCGGTTGCTGCACCCTGCCTTCTCGACTTGCGCGACGCCAGTTACACAGATGACTATCATCGTTCAGGAAAGCCGTCGTCTGTGAGTTTCTGTCTCGTATGGTCTTGACCTGAAGGCAAGATACTAAAGTCATCCAGTACAGGAAGGATGATGCCCCTCGAGAAAGAGCTTGCGAATCTACCGCTGAAACGCGTCGTTAATAACGTACAGCTTCGGATTCCATCCCTCGTACCGCGTCAAGCTCCGGAGCGGGACTTTCGGCGGCGGAGACGTCCCTGAGGAGGGTGTTGGATGCTTTCAGATGGATTCCGGGATCCAACATTTTTGGAAGAGCGGAGTCAAGCGTGAATGGTGAGTGGTTACCTTCGTTAAGAGATGCGGGTTCTGGATACACACATCGCTGAAACAGTCCAGCGTTCTCAGAAGACGCCATCGATATCGCAAATGACCACCATCATGGATCTCGTTTACCCCTCGCATCCGACAATCTAGACGTGCCAGGGACGCAGGGCCGAAGGCGTAATTCACCTTGCTGTCTGAATCAACACCCGCCGTCATCGACGGCGGACGTACACACGCTTCACGTATGTGTAAAGGGAGTCAATCGTTGGCGGATAGTCACTCGACAGGTGAGTGGCCATATGTTGGGGTTATTTCATGCATGCGTTGATCTGTCGGATCACGGCCATGGATCTCCCCAATCTGATCACTCAGGCATCCTAGAAACATACCCGGTTCCCCCTCGACACAATTCGATCCCGCATACATCACTTGCTCTCGCTTGTCCATCGACACGGTCGATCTGCTCGACGCCCAAGGTGAAGCGGCGCAGACATGGGCGACACCTATAAATCGCATGATCGGTCCATCGGTATCGACGCTTCCATACCATTCCGTTCCTACCACGCTTCACGGAGAGTTCCTTGACGACAGCAACGCATGTACCTGATATTTGCGCTTCATCTGATGTGGCGCGACGATATATACCGGATACCTCCCGGAGCGGCGATGCGACACAGCCGAGCGATGCAGCCTAATTATCGCCCTTCACCTGCCGCGAGGACAAAGGACTACGAGATGAATCGGAGGAGCCTCAAGGAGGCTATTGCGAGCGGCTCCGGCCCCGAATAATGATAAAGCGACATTGGGAAGGATGTCGGGAAAGAGCGGGAAGGATGATGGAAGAGCGTGGGATCACACTTCCGCCTGTAAGGAGTGAGTGCTGTTTGCCTTCCGTTGGAATCGCTGTATTAACGGTGTGTGATGGATACTCAAGCTGAGCTGCGAGCCGCTTCGAGTTTTAAAGGACGACGGTCAGGATCGTCGTCTTCGTGCGCTCTGATTGCCGTTGCGGAAGGCAACTACTGGAAGACATGTCGTCCCTCAGCTCCCACGCCTGCGGAAGGAATAGAAATCGTCTGTCTACATACAGCTACGCTACGACGAACCATGCGATCGACACTTCGCCACACTCGGGCACATCGCCTGGTTCCGTTGTTTCAGCCTCGGAAGGACCGACTTCACGACATCTACGCTCGAAGCGCGGGGCCAGAGCTCTCAAGACCATCGCACGGATTGACGTTGCTCGAGACCCTTCTCTCGAGGGGCATTGCTGCAAGGTTTGCGTTTGACTGTTGTCAAGCGGGCGAGGGTTAGGGGCTCGGAGGAGGGGGGAAAGTATACGGTTTAGTGGGTCGCACTTCCTAGGTATGTTGCTATTGTCGCGTCCGCAATCGTAATTCCGTCCTGACCGCTTCCGTCGGTCGCCCAGACTCTGAACAATACCTCGTTGCCATGCATCCCTTGCGCGCGGTACAATCACCGGTCGCCATATCGCATGAACGCTTTCATTCGCCGCGTCAAGACTAGGAGCTCGTGACACTAGCTCTCGCGACGACCAACGCTTCTTCGGCTTTAAGCGCCCCCTTCCAAATCGAGCCGGGCCCCAGGAGCAGGTGATAGTAAAGTTAGGTCTGATCCTATGGACAAACGGATGACTGCGAAGTCGCGAGGACCTGAACGCCGCGAAGACGGGTGTCTCATTCGTTGTATCTTTGAACACCTTCCGTCCTGGAWCCTAATATGGCGTACGTACCAGTCACTAGGCAGACCACTAGTTACATATCCCTTGTTAGCGGTAGAGGGGACCTGCGCGGGCGCTGGTCCGCTTGAAGTCTGTCGACCCCGCCTAGCTCCCCGACTACTCTCCATACATCGACGACGCAAAATAGTTGTCAAGCTGCGTCAAGGAATCTACGTCACGTCGGACACATCGCCCAGCGCTCGGAACAAAGTCATGCCTGAAAAGATTGTCAGCTCGATAGCCAGTCCAATGCCGCCGGCAGTCACCGCTGATCAGCATCCGACAGAAGGTCAGGTGGACAAGTCACCGGCTCGGATGGAAAGACCGGAGATTGGCATTAAGCGAGACATGTGACAGCCCATGACGTATCTCTGACGGAAGTTTTTGCGCCAATCGCTCCGCCCAGTCCTCGCTGAAAGCTTTGCAGCTCGACGCGACTTGCGGACGAAAGGCGGTAAGGTTTAGATGAAGACCGACAGAGATGAGGTGGACCGTTTTATCCACTCTTGCCAAACTCGCTACCTATGCCCGCTCTTGACGCGAATTGTAAGTGTCAACGCGGCCGAAAGACGATTATCGTTGGCTGAATTTTTCGCTGCGACAGCCTAGCGGTCTTGCCAGCTGCCCGATGCGATGTCGGGCAACGGTTGACCTTGAGCGACTTGGGAAGGGCAATCTAGCTGACAATGTGAGAGGGAGTACCAGGGCAAGCTACGAGTGGCGGATGAGGTCGGCACATATTCTTTGACACTGCTGTGCGGTCACTGATCAAGATCACGTCTTCTCCTTCCCTCTCGAAAACGCATCCACAGCAGTCCGTCGCGTCGCAGCAGGATCTTTCATATTACAACACGTCCGCCGTCTGCGTCACTCACATTGCCCATCTGGATTTTTGCAACGAAGTTCGATCCGCAACATGGTCAACGTCCCCGTCCCTCCGCTCGAATGTCCGCCCTTACCAACCAAGGCGTCCGCCGACCTACCCAAACGTGCGGGCCGGGAAGCGCTCAACGTCAACCGCGGCATTCATCGACCATCCTATCGACGCCCTCAAGATCCTGACGACGCAGAACGTGGCATCATCGGAGGCGGTTGCGCATGGCGACCGAGGAGGCATGATAAGGAGGCGGAGAAACGGGCGTCAAGGAGTGACGACGAGGAGACGCAGATAGGCGAGCCGTTGAGCAAGCCCGAGACAAAGCCCGAGGGTACGGGCGAGGCGGATACCATATACGACTTTCCGGCGACCTACACGACTAGGAAGACGGGGGACGATGGCAAGGAGCTGATCCTGCTATCGTTCGTTGAAGATGATCCAGAGGACCCGCAAAACTGGAGCAAGCGACGGAAGTGGTGAGTTCCGCGTCGAGAGTTTACGAGACCGATTGGGCACTGACGACGTCATGACAGGTACACCACCGGACTGCTGTGCACCATGACACTCTTCATTGGGTTGGCGACAACGGCGTATAGCAGCAGTATCGGGAGCATGACCCAGCAGCTGGGGGTGTCGAACGTTGTCGGCCAGACTGGGCTCTTGACCTTTAACGGAGTGTGAGTAGCACAAACTGGGAACAGGGCCTTTCCGCTGATACCTTTGCGTTGTACAGATGTGCGATTGCACCACTTATTATCGGGCCAGTAACAGAGGTTGTCGGGAGGCGGTACATCTACGTATTCTCGCATTTAGGCTTTACCCTAACGTTTCTGATGCTGGCGATTAAGGTAAGCACCGAGATGTCTTCGTCGGAAAGCAGTTACTGACCGGCCGGGGCAGAACAACATGGCGCAGGTGATCATCGGCCGGGGGATACTAGGACTGTTCGGCTGTGTCGGTACCATTCTGGTGAGCAACGGGCGGTTCCTTCATTCCCGTCCGGCCGAGCTAACGCATCTACTCAGGTGGGAGGTACATTTGGTGACATCTGGAAACCGATCGACAGAACGATACCGACGGCCCTCTTCTCATACGTTGCGATTCTTGGTAAGCAGCTGCGCTCTTGGGTATCCTCTTTGACGGCTAATCTGACTCCCTCTGGCATATGTAGGCACTGTCGGCGCACCGGTTTACGCCGGATTCGTCGATGAACGCCTCGGTCCGTGGTGGCAAGAATGGATCCAGATGATCCAGAATGGCGTGCTCGTTGTGGTCATCGCGTTGACGCTCAAGGAGACTCGTGGGGATACGAAGCTGCATACAAGGGCGAAGATGATCAGGAAGGTTACGGGTGATGACCGGTACACGGCCGAAATAGACCTGGAAGCGGAGAACTTTGGGGATTTGTTGGTCCAAAGCAGGTGAGCGTACATCAAATGCGATCATCTACGAAAGCTGACCGCTATGCACATAGCGTCAAAGCCGTCCATCTTCTGTTCACGGAGCCAGTTCTTTTCGCCTTTGGATTATGGTGAGCACGCACCACGGCGAAAATCTGGCGCGGGGTCCGTTGACTGAAGTTCGCGTTTCGCAGGATCGCCTTCGCCTGGTTCACCACCTTTACGTTCTTGTCGGTGATACCCATCACATTCGAGGAGAAGAAGGGCTGGAGTCATGGTGTGGGAGGGCTGCCGTACATCGCCCTTTGCATCGGGGTGTCTCTCGCGTTCGGCCTCAACTTCTTGGGGGATAGGTCAGTATTTTGGGGTGGATGTCCGAAGCATCTGCTGATACAGGCTCTACCAGATTGTACAAGAAGAAGCACAGGGAGAGCGGCGGCAAGAACATCCCTGAAGCCCGGTTGTACATTGCGATGTGGCTGGGATGGACTCTACCGGGAGGACTCTTTATTGTGCGTCTTGGCCCAGATGACCGGCAAACACATCTGATTACCTTTTATTATTCTCCGCCACACAGTACTCGTTCACGCAATACGCCTACTTGCATTGGATAGGGCCCATGTTCGGTCTCGTGTTAATCGGTTGCGGTATATTTGCGGTATTCAACTCGGTTCGTTGGAGATTCTTGATCGTAGTCGTCGGACTGACACGACGACACTTGTGACAGGTCTACGACTATACCAGCGATTCTTACGGACAGCAAGCTTCGAGTGGCATCGCCGGCCAGGGACTGATGCGCAATATGCTCGGGGCGGTTTCTCCTCTGTTCGCGTCGGCATTCTTCCATAATCTCGGTTCCCAGTGGGCGGGGTTACTCATGGCCTTACTCGCGACCCTTCTGACGCCGATACCGTTCGTTCTAAAACGCTGGGGACCGCAACTGCGCAAAAGGTCCAAAGTCGCATCACAATATACCGACTAGGATGTTTTACGATATAGAATGCTGACATATCGTTAATGAAACCCGGAATACTTTGTTTGAGCTGTACTTGATGGCTAGACAGGTGGGCTGCGAACCCCCAGTAACGGAGCAGGTCGACCCTTGGCGGACTCATACATCCTTTATCGTTTGACCCTGAAACGCAGCTCCTTTATGCCACTAGGGTAGCCAGGGGCATACATGTCGGCCGAACCCACGACTGATAAGTCGCAAGCCGGGCAGACAATGCTTTCCTCAGGCTTTCTGCCTAGCAGCTTCCCCTTCCTCATTGCCATCTCCTCCCTCCCACACAGTCCTACGCCCAATCATGCCCGATATCGAGAAGGCGCAAATCTTCGAGAAAGGCGACCAAGCAAACCCTCCCACCGCCCAACACATTACCCCGACCTATCCTGCTCAAAGAATCGCTCGTTGCGTTATGCGGTTCTGCCTCATGGTTCTCTACCTGCTTTTCTTGTACATGGAGCCTACTAGGGATTTGTCAATATCAACAATAGCTACGTCTGACGACGGCATTCGCTTCGCGGTACTTCGTAAGTTGCCTGCCTGGGCAATGCTGCCGCGCACGCTGCTTGTGCTGAATTCGCTACCTTACGGCAGGCTCTTGCGCCGGCAGTTCTTGTACAGATCTCCTTCAATGGCAAGGTGGGCTTGAGGAAATGACCTGATTTGTCTGCTCATGATGACCGACGACATCACTCTGTCAGATTCCGATCAACTCGGAGTGGGTGTGTTCGCACAAGCCTTCCTCGCTGTCGGCGCCCTTGTCATCTCCAGCTTTATTTGCAACGCCTTGAGCCTTTTCAAAGCAAACTCTTCAGTGGAGAAGACGCATGGAATCAGGAATCGAGGCAAGCGCTGGATAGCTTTGACAAGTGCAAGATGTCGCACAGTATCTCGCATCATGGCGTACATACTAGTCTGCGCGATGTTCTTCCTGGGTCTCCTACTCGCCGTGAACGCTTCACGCAGCACCAGTAGGTACGATGCATCACTGTTCCTGGGAGGCCCGATGGCAGGTGAGCGTTCATTTTCGTGCTAGACAACCTTAACTTCTTAACGCTGAAGGGTTGACGACGCTCCGCAGTCGTAGGCGCGATCTGCTTGGCTATCCAAGCCTTGATGCCAAATCAGCCGCCGTCAACCAAGAACAGCATGTCCGGCAGAATCTTGTATTGGGCAATCTTTTGGCCGTGCATCGGGACGACGAGACTGGTCCGACTGGTGCGGCGAGACAAGAAGCGCACATCCGAGATGAACAATGCGTAAACATGGCGAGCAACCAGAGCACATAGCAGAGCTTGTATGCTCATATACCTGACAACGGATGACGTAGTATACAGTATGGATGGCACCTGAAGCAGCGCTTCAGCCGTCTTTTGCGGTCCTCCATGAAGGACATTAGGTTCTGGCTAGCTCCCCTAGCGAGAGCAGTATCTAGCCACATTTCGCACGACTTGAGCTTCTTGACTGCTAGCATCGATAAGTAACTTACAATTTGGACTTGTGGCGATGATGTGTCTGTCACTCCGCCTCTCGAACTGAGCCACATTTGTGAGTATGATGCGATAGCTTGGCGCTCCGACGGTGTCCTGGACAAGGACAAAGCAGGCAAAGCGGTGAGATGATGTTATTGCCCCGTTCGTCGTTCTTTGTACTCACAGAGGAAGTCTACGGTTGATCACCCTCTCTCTAAGCTTTCCCATTACTGATAGGAATGGCTCATCGTCAGAACCGCTATCGTAAAGCTTTCGTCTATAAGTTGCGACTCACGCATCTGAACTTCCATCGCCCAGTCTTGTTGTCCCTTTGCCGGACCTGCCAGAACACACATCGGTTCCAGTATTCTACGGCATGCGAGCGCTATCAGTGGAAGTAGGGAACAACCAGCGATCGCACTCTCACATTGACAAGACATTCAGCCACCTTTCAGTCATCTGCATGTTCGGATTCAGCACCGCAGCACGCTTGAGATTCGATAAATCTTGCATGCATTGCTTCAAAGTCGCCTTACATTGGTCTTTCACGATTGGGGGAACATGACCCATCGGATACGGGGATATTGCCGGCGTGGATAAAGCTCGAAAGGGGGGAATAGGATTGACGGGACCATACTGCATTCGTCCTGGCATCGGAGCCACCTTAGATCTGTTGAAGAAGCCCATCACGATAGAATATGGGGGAGTATCCTGCGATCCGAAGAAGGCTGGGTGTAAGCGATTCAAGGTCAGCGTACACCATAGAAACGAAGGAATAGGATTGACAAACCCAGGGCAGCTGCCTATATAGCGCAAGGCGTCATCCGTCGTTTGCCGCTATGAAAAACGTTCAAAACCCGATGAAAGGAGCCAGTCGTCTAGAAGTCTTCTAGATGTGGACTTCTGATGTTTGCGGTGGCGATCCGTCGGGTCCGATCTTTTCGAAGTAGGAAGCTTGTATGAACAGGGCGGGTCTAAAAGGTGGGTGACTGGAGCAAGATCCGAGGATAACGCTGTACGTGATGGTCGGCAAGGAGCTCGCATGACCCAGCCCCTACTTCATATCCTCGACCGACAGCTGTGAGCTCTGATCGCTGTCAAAGGGTTTCGCGCATGTCTCATAGGAAAGAACTCACCCTTTTACGCTCCCCTTTGAGTAGCCCTTTCACTCGCGAATCATTACCAATAGCATTCCCGGTAGCATCCAGCCCCTCTGGGCCGTAGTCGAGCAATCTCGCAGTGATACCGGTGAATGGGAGTCACGCGAACGCTTTCCTGCTGATCGGATGAGGGAGCTGCTATCCGATCGGCCAATTCCGATCACACGCTCGCGAGAACTGGTCAGCCAGCTCACCAGGTATCGGAAGACGCATCGAGCGCAAAACAATGACAGTCGTCAGCCCCGGCCGACGCTCAACCATCTGAGCATCGCTTTCCTATGTACCATAGCCTGACATCTCAATGGAGCGCGTCTTCTTCCCTTTCATCCCACCCTGACGCAAGGGGAACAGGGTAAAGCGATGTACTAGTAGACCGAAGACTGGTATAGCGCTATAACGAGAGAGAGAGAGGAAGATGAATCAGTGATTTTTCTCGCTGATCTTGCTTTTCTTCACCCGTTCGTCGATCCCTTTCCCACTCGTCTGCCGAGGGACTTGTCCAATCCAAGAGATGCAGAATTCCAACCCTTACTACCCCCAAAATCCGTACTATGCTTACCAGGCGGCCCCAAATCCCTACCATTCTCAGCCTCGACCACATGCACAACACTCCGTATATCACCGGCACCCCGGGTACCAGCACTACGGATATCCCCCACCGCCTATTCCGAGCCGCAAGGCGGCCCACGAAAGCCTCCGCAACGTTGTGCAATCCGAATGGAGCGCGCAGTTTGGGCCGATACTTGTATTCTTGTTGATCGTCGGAGCGCTTTTGTGGTTCAAGATATATGGTGGAGCGATTGTGGGAGATCGGGCACAGACGTGAGCGATATCTGGCCGAGACGAGAATGAGGCTAATATGGTGGCGAGAATACAGCGAGCTCCTACAGACTGGTATGGTCGCGGGTGCCGTCGTCTTGGTGTTGAGTATCGGTATGCCGCATCCCGACGACTTGATCGCGATCGTTCTGACGATGGTCCTCACTATTCTTCGGGTTAGCTGTCAACATATTAGGTGCGTCAACCGGCGTTTCTTCCCAAGACATGATATGGCTGCATATGGCACTGGTACTGATCACGTACGCTTTCGCCCTCTCGTCCAGCGTTCTGAGAAGCTGATCCCTCTACCCATCAACAGGTGTGTCTTGCTGTGGAACCACGTCGCGCACATCGTTGCAATCAACGCCAAGCCACCTCCAGAGGATGAGCTTCGCTCATCGAGTAGTCGCAGCTCGAGCTCCAAGTCTTCATCCAGCAGCTCTAGCTCGCGAAGCGCATCGTCGACGTCCAGAGACCCCTCTCGCTCGAGCAGCTCTTCTAGCGGCCTGCGTCCGTCCAGCTCCTCAACATCGTCTAGTAGTAGCCGACCTGCCTCGAGTTCCTCGAGTAGTTCACGACCTTCTTCCTCATCATCGTCAAGCAGCGCAGCGCGACTCGCGTCCAGTAGTTCCCGCAGCTCCAGCACCTCTGGCAGCGGTAGTTCATCGAATCGGTCTTCATCGAGTCGGGATAAGGAGCTGGCGAAAGACGAAAAAGACGAGGATCCCGACCCATGGGGGAAAGCGCATCCGTCCAGCAAAGTCTCAAGGCCACAGCCCCGACTGTGGCCGTTTCCGATCGGCTTGGCGAATCCTGCCTCGCGCGATAACGATGGCAAGGAGCGAGTATGGTGGGAAGGCAGGGAGCCGCATCAGGTCGGATATATAGGTGGCATCGAAGGCTCTAGTGATGGTGCGGCAGCGCCGGATGAAAGCGCTCTTGCCGGTGCGAGCAGCAGCTCCAGAGACATGTCCGCGTCGTCCGCTCGGTCCTCGTCTGCGGCATCGCTGGATCTAAAGCCGACGCCGGAAGAGCTGGACGACATCAAGGCGATCATGAAAGGCAAAAAAGAGCTCTCCAAGGATAAGGACAAGCGCGCCCGACAAAAGGAGCTGGTCAAGTTGATGTCGGGTAAGAAGTCGAGTGATGATGCCGCTCCACCGTCGCAAAATCTCGATCTGTCTGCATCGACGTCATCGGTCGAGCCTCCTTCGACAGAGGAATTGGCCGAAGTTAAGGCGATCATGAAAGGCAAGGCAGAGCTCTCCACCGAGAAAGACAAGCGTGCCCGACAGAAAGCGCTGATGAAGATGCTCATGGCGAAAAAGTCGAGCGGTGATCGTGCGAGTGCTGGTTCCTCTTCCCAATCAACCTCCTCAGCCTCTCGAAATGCACCTGAAGTGGTCATTGCGCCTCCCACCACCGACGAGTTGACCGAATTGCAAGACATTCTCAGAGGTAGAGCCGAACTGTCGACCGATAAGACAAAACGTGACCGACAGAAAGAATTGATCAAGATGGTTACTGGGGGCGGCGGAAAAGACGATCCCCCCGTTACGAAGGGGGTAAGTTTTGCTGATGAACCGTTGGGTCCAACGGGTTCTGGAGATCCCGGAAAGTCGTCATCGAGCCGTTTTGCTTCAGGTGGCTCCAAGCCGGCATCTGGTAGCCATTCCTCTTCATCCCTCGACCCGACAGACGGCGCAAATGGTATACCTACTGCCGGCCCATCGCGGTCAGGAAGTTCTGGCGCCGATGGCCTGAGTCAACCAGACGAGTAATTATCCTTTTGTATGGGATAGCGGTACTTTTCATGTTGATGACGATTCCTTTCCATATTTTTGCGCGTCCTCACGAATAGACTGGAGCGGAAGAGGAGATATATCAAGTACATGAAGGTGATCGCTGTCGTTGCTGCCATATCTATCCGTGAGTCGAGCGTGTCCAGGGAAGAGGAAACAGGGAGCTCACTTGTAGTCTTCTCTTTCACAAGTCAACTACCACATCGGGTTCCTCGCGTTGCTCGCTTTCTTGCTCTTCATGCTGGAAGAATATACGAGCGTTAACGATCCCTTCGCAAGTGTTCCGAAAGCCGCGGCAAGGGTACCTGGCCCGGTGTCTTCCTCTTCATCTTCCTCCAAACCCCCGTCATCATCGCTATCTTCATCTAGACCCCCGTCCAGTTCCTCTTCATCTTCGCGACCATCATCTTCCTCCAGTAGCAGCTCTTCTTCTGCACGTCGCACCATCACCGAGGAAGAGAAGGCTACCCTCCCGACTTCTATGAAACGGAAAGATGATTCAGCTCATCCTCTCCCTGTAAGCTGAGCCGTTGCCGAACGTGCCATTCCTGACGCCTCCTTCTTGTCTGCAGCCCGTATCGAGGATGTATATTGCTCAGCCGGATGTCAAGACGCCTGGTATATGGAGAGGTCCTGACTTCAAGATGAATATACAAGGAAGTAGCTCGGCGCTCTTAGGATCTGTCTACGGTCCGTAAGTGGAGGCATAGAACGATCGGAAGTGTTACAGACCGGAACTCGGAAGCGCACGTGTTTCTCATGACTGGACTGAATGCACGTAAATGGATAGTGCATCCCATGGGTCATAGCACTTCCGGAGGTCTGTGGCCTAATCCTTGGTACCTGCTACCGTCCTCATCCGCTCCGACTGCTGTAGAACTGGTTTCTGTAAATGAACATCAAGAGACACTGGATAATGTACTACATATCGATCCTGAACGATGTCGCGGGTAAGTGGTCACTCCTGCTTCGCAGGATAGCACCGCTGTTGTATTGGGTACTAGCACAGGAGATGTACKCTCACCACTCAAGACAGGACATGATATGTACCTGAAGTGGAAGACGAGGGTAGATAATCCTCAAGATATTTTTGTACTCGAGGTAGCTTCGTGATTAAATGGTGAATCAACGGGTGATGATAAATCATGGAGGGTGTTACGCGACTACGCTGCTCAATCTCATCGGAGGCTAAGCCGCGTTCATGACAACAGCCCCACCGATCAATTCTGTAGCTGAAGAAGCTGTTGAAACTACACGACAGCCTGCCTCGCGCTCAAAAAGTAAACCAGGCTGCCCGACCTTCAGTACTGACGTGAGAATGGCTCCTTATCCCTCCACGCATTTGATATCGCGGAATCCGGAAGAAAGCTAGATGCAAACCTGTGCGATAAGTTGCTCATCAAATTCCCCAGTCACACACATTGAGTAGAATTGAAACGTACACTATTGAGCCCTCCGCCCTCAAAGCAACCAAAAGTTATACTGCTCAAGGACACAACAATGCACGAAGTCGCCGAGCATCAGAATTCGTGATTATCGCATTCAGTCAACCAGGAAGTCGAGATGTATGTCAACGGGTCTCAAGCGTCAGAATACTACGCGTGAGGCGTGCTTGCACGCGTTGGAAGTGCCGTAGAAGAGGAGGATCGGAATGCGTGTAAGCGTGGGATTTGCATTGAATACGGTCTTGCGTATATTCGGTTATACTTCCTTCCACATCTCCACATCTAAGAACCCTGCTATCTGCCATGAAACCTCTTATCACCTTGCAAGATCGATGCTGTCCTCATAGCCTGATATCTCCGCCATATCTGCCACTATCTTCGACAATTGATTCGATGCACGGGAAGACATCATCCGTGTTGCCATATATTGTGCAGAATTTCAAACGTGATATTCCGTCGAAACTTTGCTGTCATCTCGCTTATCGACCAAGTCAATATACGGTGAAGAGCTCAGGAAGAAATCTGAACTCAATCACATACGTATGTGTTGATGCGCATCACCCCCATGTGTTCAGCTCATGACTTTCTTCTCTCCTCGTCTGTGATTCTCCCTTTTCTCGATACTACACGAGCGGCGTGGACCTATCCAGCTGTCCTCATCATCGCCGAATCCCTCGTTCTGTTTGTAAAGCGTTTGGTGAACCAAATTTGTTGCCCAATGTGACGTTAGACCTTGCCAGCCACTTCGACTGCGTGGTGCCTCTGACGTCTTTTACCCTTGCTCGCTGAAAGAACATTTGGAATGATTTTGCTTCTGGATTCCCCAAGGATCTCGCACCTGTACCTTTTCCTGTGCTTCCATACTTTTGCAATCCTCTCATGCGAGCTCGGAGTCCAAGGGCGCAAAGAAGTTGGTCAGCGAGGAAAACAAAGGCATAGGCAAACCCCTTTCACTACCTTTGGCATTGTTTTCCCCTTGCCGCAGTCGATAGCACAGGGGTCCGTCAAAACGTTTTCGAAAGGGAAACCCTACTACCCTTCAAAGGGAGAGTACAATGACGCGCAGTCAAATTGTTCCTCCTCACGAAGATGAGAGGTATATATTGCCAGACAGAGTGATAAGCGTCTGGATAGGCATTATCAGTTATGCTCCGACCCTGAGTGAAGAGATACCTCTTTCTCTGTACACTTCCTCCTTCATCAGCCTCATTATCCGAGTTTAGCGGGACTGTGACTATGTCTAGCTATACGACCATGTCAATCTCCGATGCTATCCGTTCCTCACCAGATGGCCTGCGACGCCGCATATTGACGAAAGAAGAAACGCCGCGACATGGCATAGCGATAGCTATAGATACGTGAGTCTTTGGAGAGGGTTTCCCACAAATAACACTCAACATTTCTTATAGGTCGGTTGAACCCGGAAGCAGGGGTGGGTGTCATGTTACGGGTCCAGTTCAGTCAATGCTTACACTTTCTTATCACAGAAACCCGATCTGCCGCAACTGTTCTCTACGCAAGGGATACGCTTCTCTCGCTGGCACCATCGCCTTTGGCCGCTACTTGTCAACCTTTGACACAGCGTCTTGCAGCTATGACAGCCATTCTGAGCGCTGAGCCCTCACCGACCAAGGCCCAAGCGGGCATTGATATCAAGAGTCGGTCCGACAGCCCTCTATGCCCGCCCAACGCCCTACAGCGCCGTGTATACAACGGAAGTCTCCGCTCAAGCACGAGCGATACGAGGGAGAACCTCCGAACTCATAATAAGGTGGCTTTCAACAGTTCTATCCCATTCGATCACGAGAAATACGCAACCATGTATACCACGCCTTTCACTCCAAATCCGAGCCTTATGAAGCCGGTTGATATGAGCGAGTGGACCCCTTCAATTACTACGCCATTGGACACTCCGTTTATCGAGATGCGTGATAGCTCCGCAACGGGACTCGATTCCAAAGCAATGTCCGCTACCGAGTGCAAAGGGCTCGCTCCCGAGAAGGAAGGCCTGCGCCCGACCGCAAAGATTTTCATTCCCACCGATACGCCCATACTCCACATCAATCCTCAGCCTCAAAGAGATAGCTTGTGCTCGAGTAGGCATACCATTAAGTATCAGACACCCCCAGCGGAGAAGCCATTTGATGCTCATTCATCCTTGGGCTTGCCAATCAAGTCGCTTCCCTCGGTCGGTACCATGGGCCGGTTCGAGGTTCCAAAGGCGATAACACCACTGGCAGCTCCTTCGTCCTGCCTTCCGCCCAGACCGACAGCTTGTGCGGTGACTCCCAACCTTCCTCGTTGGGCCCACTCGCCCACTCATGCCATGATATCTTGGGTGGAAACCAGGTTTCAGCCTGTCGATGCAGATGACAAGAGCAGGGAGCCAAGTTTGATCCGTCGAGCACGTGCAGCAACTATCAGCCAAAAGGAAGGCTCTGAAGACCTTCGACTTCCAGGATCCCTTCACTTCTGCAAGCTTGCGGATGATACCGGTGAAAAGTTGGGAGGTATCCCTACGAGCCACGTCTCTTCGAGTCATATTTCCGGCAGCAGGACGCCCTGGGCTTTGAAGAAGACGGATATCGAGCTTAGAATCAAGGGCAACGCTGACGGTGTGTCTTCTCTGGGATCGCCAGTCACTACGGCCAAAACTGCTACTCACATGTCATCGGATTCGACTCCAATCTCAGCAACGAGTGCATCGGAAATTGTTCAGGTCAGCAGCGTTCGCCATGTCAAGGAGGTGACAGCCTTCGATGGAAATTCTTGGAGAAGGCAGGTTCAGGGTTCCTTCTCCCAACCTCCGAGGAGGCCGAGTATGACACCCTCGATCCCTGGTGGATTACTAGGTGCAGTACCGATGCATAGCGTGAGCCTTAAATGAGACCTCCAGCCCGAGATGGCTGCACGTGATATGAGTGACAAATCACCATGTAAACTACTGAAACATGTACTACTTTTCGCCTATGCATGTAACAATATCGCGTTGTAACATTTTACCAGCCAGGTTATACAATCCTTTTTTCCCCTGTCCGCCTGGGCATATCTGCTCTCTGATTATACGAGAGGAAAAACACATTGACTTGTTGTTTGTACCAGCATGATTGTTCACTCTTGCCTGTACCCCTAGACCTGGACTCTTGCTACCGACGCGGGTCTCTCTCCTTCTGCCCTTTTTCGCATGGTTTTAGACAGTTACTCCTCTCGCCGAATGCAGCAACGCAGTCCCCCCCCCCCTTTGCCAAACATCTGTGTATCGCCAATATTCTCCCTTTTGTACTAGCTCGTCCCTTGTGCGTTGCCGTCTATCCCAGGGATTCATCCCGTCACGACCGATATCTCGAGGAACATCATTTATAATAAGGCTCAGCGACCTTTGCCACTGTTAGAGTATTCTCTGGCAAAGTAGATCTTGTAGAAACTCGCAATAATCTTCACTTTCCCAGCTGCTTGTTATATCCCTAAAAGTGTATGTATCTTCACCGTTAGTTGCATGTTTCTCGGAGGTCAAACTCAGAGCGATTTCGACTACCATTAGGGGCTCCCGTCCTATCTACTGAGCGATAGGAGATCATACCCTTCTAGACACCCAACACATTAACCTTCTCAGAGCCCAAACTTGTCACAAGGGTGAGCCGACAATACTCGTCTTCTTAAAGCTCGGTAAGTGAAAGGTGTTCTGACCTCTTTCTTCTCGAATAGCACTACATCATATCTATATTTATTCGCGAGAGAACCCCACATAACCTTCGAGACACGAACTCTTCCTCAATGAGGGCGTCAGAGGGCCCAAGTCGTAAGCTCAACTGTTTGCGTTTTATCCAGCCCCGACAAGACTTCGACCGAAAGTCTCGCGGGGTGATATAGCCAATGTATCACAGGAAAAATCTCACATGGGAAGTTCCTTTTACAGAACCGCCCCTTATATTCTGTGGAACCTCCTTGAAACGACAAAGCAATGTGTCGATACCAAAGCGATAACGTGTATCCGAAACTCTATGGTATGATACTCTGCACGACATCAACAGCTCTCCACATCTTTCAAGGCTGTTCCCATATCACCTCATCTGCACTAATCATCGCCTACCTCTCCTTCGCATACATCCATAAACCCAATTTTGCGAGTCGCTACACACAATGTTTTAAGAGCCTTTGCCGCGCGGGGCGGGGACTCTACTCTTGAAAAAGTATTTCGAGGGTGTCACAACTCAGTGCGAGTTACTGGCTGAATGTCTCCGACCCTTTTCATCTCCTATGGTCTATTGCTCAGATTGTCGAAGCCTTTACGTCTTCGACAAGACGTTCATGGCAGTTTGGGAGCTCCCCGCAAAGCCCTCAGGCTCCTGAATGTCATCCTGCGAGGTAGTACTCAGGAGGACCTCGAGCAACGCTTGAGATCGATGGAAGCAGAATGGGACAATATTTTTGTTAACAATCCCATCGATCGCAACAACCAGGGCTTACCGGAAAGTCTTGGAAGTTTGCGTTGAGAGTTCCGTTGCGATGAGGTTAGAGGCTTGACTGAAGGCATACGGACGTGTGCTGACGCACATCAGAAATCCCTTCGAGCTTGGTCGGGCCTCCGCAAGGCGTATGCCGATTTCTCCGATATGATCAAGGTTTTCGCCGGAGGTCGTGATGACGAAGGTATCTGCGAACTGGCATTCATCGTCTTCCTTGGATCCCTTACGCAAAATGGATCCAGTCCGTCGAGTCTTTTAAGTCCCAGCGAGCTCGATCAACTGTCAAACGCAATCGAAAAAGAGCGAGCGACCGGAAGAGTACGAAGCCTGACTATGGCCGACGCTGACACCAGCAAGGAGTCACTGCTTAGTTCTGTTTTTGAGCAGTCTAGTGGCTCAGTATGCTTAAGCACACGGCTTATCCATTTCCTCTCCGGCCTCAGAGCTCTAGCTCGCATTAGGTGGTACTGGCATCTAGTCCTTCCTTTCCTGGTCTGTGCGTTCGCTTGTATGGTCCGAGTCGATGGTGGTAATGACGATCCCAAGTTCTGCTCCACTTCTGCCCGTCTTTTTACTTCCTGGTTCCTGTTGATTGGCCTGTGCTGTTGTCAAGCCATTTAGTCAGCCTTTTACTATACGTGTATGCTTTGACATGTCCGTGGTGTCATTGTCTAATCTTAGGCTTCCGACATATTCTCGGCGGCGTAAGCCGCTCGTGGCCCCGGAAACTCACCGTGCGGTGGTACCTACCGAGACGCCGACAGCGCGCGAGACTCGAGTTCTTGTAATGATCCCTCGCGGCACTAAAGCGGTCCAGCTTCGAGATGAGGACCGGCGCAGAGGAAGCCTCATCAACGTTTGATGATCCTAGAATGGTAGCCCCTCCCTTCGTACTCTATCTCCGCTGCGAGGCGATGGGCGAGTCATCGACGCTAGAGAGCATACCTCATTCGCCAAGATACTAGGCTCTGGGAATCATCATTTTCAATCGTCTTTCAAATTCCATAGGTCATCGCCGCTGGAAGCCACTGTATCTGAGGACTGGCTCTCAAAGGCGATCCTATCCATCTATAGCGGATCGAGGAGTCTTAAAGTCCTGGGATCTGGGTGAAAGTCGAGGAATAGAGGAATGGGGAAATAGGAGGAACAAGAGGGAAACCGCTCGCCCACCTCTATGCCTCATCGTTCAATCCCCTTCATTCCAGCTTTTATCATGTGAGATTTTCCATCCGGCCTTTCAAACTGCGACGGGAATGATGATATCGACTTCCAACTGGGGGAGAGGAACTCGTCCCTGGGGGATATGCTCGCTCGCGGAAGGGGGCGGCGATTATGCCTTCGCGAGCGAGGGTAGGAAGGGTTTGGGAGAAACCCTTGCCCTTGCGCGGAAACGCTGTCAGCGCCCTGCGCTATACTATAATACTGATTCACCGGGTCCGATGATGTGCATGGCACCCGTAAGCGGAGCAATATCAGGGACTGCTCTACCTCGATGCGTCACAGAACATTAAGGCTTTCAAGCGAATGGCGTCGTGATAGGAATCGGTCTGTCGCACGATGTTGGAATTGACCGTTGACGATGCTTAGGGGTCCATCTGAGCCGTAGAAGATGGAACTCTCCTTGGGACCTGTCAGCCAGAACTATAATCAACCGTTATGCAATGTGGAACAGTGCCATTTCCGTTTCTCGCGACCCTCTTGCGCTCATTAGTCGGCTTCTTTCGCCTTCGCTATTGTTTTCTGCTGCCCGGAAATGTCACACACGTCACAACAAGGTCATGATGTGCGATCTCTTCTTTCATCTGCTATCTGGATCTCCAGCGTGATCGAGCTCCGTTTCTCGTAAGTCGCGAAGCTACCGGTACATATATATTTGAGCGTGGATGCCCGCCCCAGCAACACCACTCAAATCCCACAGATCCGACTCTGGAGTTGATGAACGCGGGTGCGCCCGAATAAAGTCTGTCGTCACGTAGTGGTGGAAGGGTCTGATAGCTGGTCCGATGCAGCATCCATGTTGATGTTGTGAAGTATCACATGCCGAAGCCTTTATAAGTCCACCGAACCTCTGCCCGAGCCATGCGATTCTTTCGCTTCTTGACAGCGCTCACCGCGCTTCCAGTACTTGCTCAAGCAGCGAACAAGTCGAAATTCGTCGACCTCGCCAACCAGTCGAAAGACGGAATCATCACCCTCAATTCAGCACTCTATGAGGAACTCCTCGCACCGGAAGCCACAGCCGACGGCAAGAAGGGACGTGATTATGCCGTGGCCGTCGTTTTAACGGCTTTGCCAGTCGCGATGAATTGCGCGCCGTGCCGGACGTTTGATCCGATCTTCAAGCAGGAAGCCGCGAGTTGGAAACGGTTGCCGAAGGATCAGCGGGAGGATATGTTTTTCGCTGTTTTGGATTTTCCGGATGGACAGCAGATCTTCCAAAAGGTGCGCGCGATTGACTATGGTGGCGGATGGAAGCTAATGCTGCCAGCCATAGCTCGGCCTGCAAACCGCACCAAACTTGCAGTTCCATAGTCCGACGGTAGGCCCGCACAAGATTCGGCAACGACAAGCGCAGATTGCATACGACTTTGGCAAGAAGTGAGTCTCGACCTGACGTGGAATCACAACTGCTGACACCCCTACAGTGGCTTCGAAATCAACAACTTGCACAATTGGATCACCTCCCTCGCACCTCATACGTACGAAATGTACAAGCCCTTCAACCCCATTCCCTACGTCGTTGCACCCATGGTCATCGCCTTTGTCCTCGCCGTCGGCCTCCTCAGCTATCAGTACCTCGCCCCGCTCTTCACCTCGCGATTCCTCTGGGCCGCGATGTGCATTGTTGCGATTTTGGTTTTCACCAGTGGACACATGTGGAATAGGATCAGGAATGCGCCGTATGCGAGTCCGCAGGGGTTCATCGCTCCTGGGTTTAGCAACCAGTTTGTGCTGGAGACACAGATAGTCGGCGGTCTTTGTGAGTCTGGTTGAGCTGCCTCTCGAAACATGGCACTGATCTCACGTCTTCTCAGACGGCCTGCTCGCCGCGTCCGTTCTCATTCTGTCGGAACTCGTGCCGACAATCAAATCGTCCGCCAAGCAACGTATGGCGATCTTGCTCTGGGTAGGCGTCCTCGTCTTCTTGTTCAGTCTGCTCGTCAAATTATTCAAGGTCAAGAATGGAGGTCCGTATCCTGTCCGGTGGATATGAGACAACGGCTAATTGTGCTCTCGCAGGTTATCCGTTCTTCTTGCTATTGGGGTAAGCAAAGGATCGCAAGGACAAAAAAGTGTGAATTTGTATGCACTAGATATGATGACAACATGCCAATCGACATCTCACTCTCATCTACCTCCTATAACTCCTGTTTTCGTCAATTCTGCTCTCTATCACATACGTGCTCTGCGACACTATTTGTGCTCCTTCCACTGCAAGTTGTACCCTGCAGATTCCTACAACACAGACAATCAGCATGCCATTCGGTTCCTTCCTTCGGCGAACTCACATCCCAAACCCAACTTTCCAGCGCCTCCATACACCGCTTGCCCCAGTCCCGCTCTTCATCGTCTCCGGCTTGGAGGTCGACGAACTTGATGAGCGACGTGTTGGCCGGAGTGATGAACCCTTCAGCAACAGCAAGCTCGATCTGAGCCCTCAACGGTGAATAGAAGCCGTTCACTATGCGCCAGTGGAAATCAGCAATCTGATGGAGGAACCGGAAAATGGCAATGTACCGTTCAAGACGACAACCGGGCGTCGGTGGATCCGCAACTGGTTCCAGGTGACCATTTCCATAACTTCCTCGAATGTGCCGAAGCCGCCAGGGAGGACGATGAAGCCGCCGGTGGAGAGCTGGGCCATGCGAAGTTTGCGCTATCAGGGAGAAGAGGGAATGAGCTTTTGACAGGAGAACGCTTTATGTAAGGCGACATCGGTCATAAAAGCGTGAAGACCGGTAGAATATCTTAGCCAATCCCTTCCGCATCTCCGACTTGGAAGAAGACGGACGATGCTTGTTCACCACACGCTCATTCAGGTGAACAGGCGCAAAAGAGGCAAAGCCAACTTTCGGAAATTACAGCAACGCGCCATACGGCTCGAAGACGAATCCATTTCGTGATACCCCATATTCCCTTCACCACTGCACGGGCTCTTTTCGCACAAGCTCTTCACTTAGGCCGAGCGTGCTTGATATCGCCATAATCGCGCATGTCCCGGATACTGGTCTTCCTCCCCTTGAATCCGGCCCTTGGGCGCAGTCTGATTCGTCCAGACAATTCCATGGCCAGTCCTGAGCCGCCCCAACCCTTTTCTCGTCAAGTCCAGTATCCTATCCAACTCACCTCGTGCATCGTCTTCACAACCTCGTTCGTATACCGTCCGTCATAATCCTCCTCCGTACCCTTCACGACTTTCTGGCCCGTACCCTCCTTGCTTTCGCTCTTGCCTCCCTCGTCCCCGCTGGATCCGTACGACCCTTCCCTCGCTTCCCTCACAGCAACTTCAGCTGCTCGACCAGTCAAGGCTGCGGGGATGATCCCGTGGGCGCGTCCACCTGCCTCGAGACATGCAGCAGAGACGATGCCTGCGCAGAAACCCGTCAGACTTCGACTCAGCTGAGACGACGAGGAATGAATACATACCCATTAACCCGCGGACACCTCCGCCGTAGACGCATTGGTTTCCGTTCGCCGCTAGTGCTCGTCCGACGGATTGAGCTGCCTGTTCGTAGATCGCCTTGTTGCCGGGGGACGAGGCGCAGCTGCAATGGGATTGTTCAGCATCGGACAGTAAGGGGAGGGGAGGGGAGGGTACGCACAACACGCAGATGGGGTCTTGTGCGAGAGTCATTGTATGGTCTGTTTCGGAAGACTTGTGAGACTTGAGGGCAAACAAGGATGCTTTCGGCAGGTCCGTGACTTATATGTCGACAAATTCAGCCCAAGTCCAAGTCATCGATACCGATCCCAGTCAAAGAAGCGCTCGCCCCTATAGCTTCCCGGTCCGAAGCCGCTCTGTCCGGCGGCCGAGAAAAGTTGATGATCGGATGGTCAGAAGTTTCCGCGTTGCCTCTTCATCTGAACATCATCTGTCTTCCCATCATCGTCCTTGGATATCTATACGTACAAACAGCATAATGTCAGGTCGTCAAGGTACTTTCCCGTCTTCCCTCTTTGCGCCTCGTCGCATACTGATGCTTTGCGCGGAATAGGTGGAAAGCTCAAGCCTCTGAAGGCCGCTAAGAAGGTGTGTCGTCGCAGTGTCTGGGAAGCAGGAGTCGGGCGCTGATCTGGCGGGCGGGTAGGCTACCAAGGAAATGGATGAGGTATGTCTCTTTCAAGAGGAAAATGTGGAAGCAGATACGGAGGCTGACGTGCTAACGCTTCAACTCTCGTTTCCCCTCGCTTTTCTTGCTAACCCGCAATCCGCACAACGTTCTCCACCTGCAACCCACCTCGCCGCCTCTCGTCACACCGTTTCACTTTCCCATCGCATCGAGTAGGATGACAAGGCCTTCCAGGAGAAGCAGAAGCGTGAACAGGCTGAATTGAAGGCGATGGCTGCGAAGGGTGAGTTTTTTTTTTCGGGGTTGAGGTGTGTTTGCGGTTGCGGATCCCGTTTCGTTGCTTGCAAGGAGGGCCTGTCATGGCCACATAACGGGGTTTTATGTGATGAGGATGTGAGGCTTTGTCCCCAAGATGAGCGGACAAGGAGTACACCTTTCGTTACACCAGGCATCGAGGTTGCCGTTGCAATACCTCGTCGGAAGATGTTGCCCACGGAAGAAACAGGAAGAACTTCTTGCCTTGGTGGTGCTCTAGGATGTTGTGGCGGGCGGGTGACGGGCGGACGCGGGATATGGCTGGCAGGACGAGCGAAACGGCGATTACCCTTTCGTGCCAATACGGATTGGACCGCCTGGCGTTCAACCCCCTCGCCGGAAGACGGAGACACGTGGGAACGGGGCATTCGATACGCTTTGAACCCTGGATGAGCCTCGTCGGTAACATGGCATCGCGCCGAGTACGAGTCGTTCGTGGAACTCGAGATAGGCAGCTGTTTGTCGAGCTGAATGCCGTTCCAACGAACGCGAGATTTCCCGTCGGCCATCGGCTGCGGGCCATCACACGAGCACATAAGTGTCAGGTCGTACCCGTGTTGTGCACCGCATTGTTGTCGATGGCCGTTATCCCGATGCTGATTCCGCGTCCTCTCGTAGCTGCCAAGGGCGGACCTCTCGGTGGTGGTGGTATCAAGAAGTAAGTCCTTGATCACCGCTCTTCGTCTCGCGTGCTGCGGGCTGACATGTTCGCGGTTAGGTCTGGAAAGAAGTAGTCCCGAATTCGAGATTGTTGTTGTTTTGGGACGAGTCGGATGTTATGGATATGCCCGCATAATATTCTCCGCAAAAAGCACGGTCCGTGGGATACGTGGCCCGTCGAAATGAGAATGACACAGTCTACGCCAATCGCCGCGCTCGAAACATACGTCTGCAGTGGGATGTTGCAATGGGTTCTCACCCACTCACAGACGTAGCAGACCTTCCTCGCTTTCTTCGTTCACGTTATCCCAAACAGACTGTCAGGCAGATCGTCAATCAGAGGGGCAATATCCTCGCACGTATACGTTGTGCCGCAGACCCGGTCAAGGGTTGATCGCACCGTACGTCTTGTTTAAAGCTTGCGAGTGAGGCGCTCGCCGGCGGGACTGAAGCATTCGCAAGCACAGTCGTGAAGGCATTCCGCTCGAATTCAGCGTCTCCATCTGTGGTATGAAGCGGCCGCCAAGGATCCTATTGAATGGAGAGGAAGCCGACGAAGACATCGGCAAGTCCGCTGTAGCTAGAACCGCCCGTGCTACTGTACTGAAGCATGTTATACCGCATTCGCCGTCGCAGGATGTTACCTCCTCTCCAATGCCAGGACCTTCACTCCCTCCTTCGCGCCGGCCAGCCAAAGGGGCTTCCCAACTGATCTCATGATACAATGGTCGCTGCGCCAGATCTTGCGGCAGTCGCCGCACGCTCAAAGCATGAACATCATCAGTAAGCAATCAGCAGTAAGCGAGTGGGAGTTCCTCGATGCCCCTCCCGACCGTCGTTTCCTGGCAGTCGCGGAAGCTGGTCTGTTTGTGCGTTGCACGGATTATCATACCTGGACATAGTTGACGCGAACAAGTCGGACAGACATAACTGTTGGCGACGCAGGGAGTTACATTTCTACGCAATCCCTCGAGGAATATAATGCACAGTATCTGATAATCGAGCATCACTGCAGGTTCACTGTACGCGAGTCGTTTCCGCAGCGTACGACATGCAGGACAACCTTTTACCCGCGGAACATCTTACGCCTTGTATCCTCGGAAGGGCGATGTAGAGGTCCTCATTAAGGCTTCCTTTGTGATGACACGTCCGAGTGACGACCCATACAGAAGGATTCTATATGAAGGTTCTGAATAGGACACCAACAGCGGACGGAAGCCAGATCGCATCGGCGATGTCCCGTTGTCGCATTCTGCAGCAGAAGCATAGTCGCCACAATGTGAACGATCTTGCACAATTGCAGCCTATATAAACCCTGATCTCCCTAAGACCTAAGGCCTTCTGTTCTTTTCGCGCCCATCAGCTCGCACCGCAAGACTTTACAGAGCGCGATGGACGATGCTTTCGAACCCTGCTCAACGCGCATTCGGACAGCTTGGATAGCCCTGAAGGTGTTCTCCTCTGAGCTATCAAGTTTCGTACAGAGCGACATACTTGACAATATGACTGGCGATCCGTCCCTCCATGTAGATTCAAAAGGGGAGCTCATATCGCTAGGAGCGGCCCTCAACCTCTTCCGCACAGTCTTGCCTGTACCGCACGTCAACTTCATCTGGTCGTTGTCCGACATGGAGGGAGTACTTCCCATGGGCAGGGTCGCGTTCGATACCACAGCGTCTCCTACACATGCATTCCACAAATCAAATCGCCTGCTGAAAGCGACTCAATGCGAACCATTCTCTCGGGCGTATACCGCCTGGACAGTCTTCGAGAGAAAAATTTCTGATGCCCGGCTAGCGGTAGGTGGACAAGCAAGCAACTACATCGCAAACATGGCCGGGCTCATCTACGGAAGACTCGGTGAAGATCATTCTGTGATATCGCGTCTGACATCGAGGGGTTTTCAGGCTTACCATTCTTGCTCATCTATGACCACGTCTCCCTGCTCGACTGACGATTTATCGTACTCGTCGAGAGGAAGCAACTATAATAAGATCACGGAGAGCGTTGCAGCGGAAACGAGCTATTTGAGTAAGAAGAAGACACCCTTAGGTCTCGACGATGCCTCTTTCTCGGGATCTGACATTGATCTGGGAAGTCACGGGGCAGACCTTGGGGATTTCCCTTTCGAGGTTCTGATTGAGGAGCATAACCCGTGGGCGGACGAGTAAGGCGGTTTCCAGTAGATACTCTCGCTAGCTTGAAAGCGTATATATTCGAGAGCTGGGAAGATGTTGGTTTCACATTCAGTATAGTCGATATGCAGACTGAATCGATTATCTTTAGTCGTAGACCTGTAATACTTCTTTAGTCGTATCATAATGATTCGCAATGTATGATCTCAGCGGGTAAAAAGCAGATACGTCGTTTTTACGTCTGTCCATATCGACTGTGCACCCGAAGTTTCTTCGGTCTGACAAGACACGCCTACAAAGAGCGTTACAAGAACATGTAGGAAGTCATTCAGGAAGCTACGAGAAACGTCTCTCTCTGTACATCAGCATTGCTGTAATCTTCGCTTCTTTCCCAAAGCCACACAAGCACAGAGGAAGCAGAATCATCCTGAGCTGACCGCATCCTTTCTCCGAGACGAAGATCCATCAAGCATGACAGAGAAGTTGTAAAGCAAGAAGCTATATAGCGGCACAAGATTATTGCTGAAGGTGAGCGACCTTCGTTCACAAGGTATACACCTGATCTGTCTTGTTCACGTAGGACATCATGGCAAAACCGAGGACATATAGAAGAATAGAGCCAAGACCCGGGTATATAGGCCCGCAACCTTGCTATAAGGAAGCGCTTGGGTGGTCTGAAGTCCAACCCACATCGCCCTGCGATACTGTTCAGTCTTTGGGTAATGTATTCCTAATAGCAGAAACCCCTGCACCGAATAACTCATTCCTCCTTTAACAGAGCCTTCAAGCCAAGCCTCTAATATCAATACGTACGATACACGCTGTGTGGACCGAACGTACATCGAGCCTGGCCTTGAGCCAACGAACGTCGTTCCATTCATATCCTTCTGGCCTGTCGGATCCAGCCATTCCGTCAATGGAACCCTGATGATCCCGTATTCTGACGCTACGCGTCCTTCGTACAGGACTTTCGGCTTCCGCAACTCTACAGCAGAATGATTCAGCGGAATGACGTCTACTGGCCCAAGTCTTCCCGAGAAATCGGCATCTTCGATCTGGTCCCTCAAGGCGGTATCTTCCCGAAAGGCCACACCAAGCGGAAAGGACAAAACGTCATGGGATACGCTCTACGGAGAGCTTGATCAGCTTCGGATGCTTGAGATGGTGGTCCAAAGAGATCCGTGGTTTTACGTTTCGCCTTCTGTCGCTCAGCCTGCGAACCCAAATTTCTCCAAACTCTTACCGCTTGAACCTTTTGACTGGGTAGCCAACTCAGATGTGCAGTCTCCCGGCATGAGGGTGCCGGGAGAACCCACGTTACTGGAACTAGAGCACAATCCGGACCTACCATGTATGGAAGGCTTTTTGAAGGTTGCCGTGACTAAGCTCGACGAGGAGCATATCTACCGGGTATCTTTTGGACGCGCGCTCTCACCAAAAACGAACGGACGGTGGCGGCATCTGCGGTGCAATGCGACCAAGCAACATTCGCTAGAACAGGTCCATCATCGAATCGTGGAAATCTTTGAGCCGAGATCTTGTCCCTTTGCTCGGGAGTTGATCTCCGGGCTGAGATACGACTTGCAGTCTTTCCAGGACTGTTTGTTGGTGGTTGCGAATCAGTTGTACATGCTTCTACCGCAGTGAAGGTTTTTAAAATCGGAATATGTTATAGTTGAGCAGGCTGGACCCCCATGAGACCGCATCGCAAAGTTCTTCAATTGGATGTTACAGGACTGTCGGGAAAAGCTATATACAGTGCTTGAGTACGACAGTGGAGCAGCTAGCAGAGCTAATAGCGGCTACGATACTCGAGTATGCATATAGCTAGCTGCATAGCTCATACCACCGTGTATCGACGTCACGTGCCCCTTCCGAGTCACTTGTCTCACTTGCGTAGACTGACGATACTTGTATCAGACAGGAATCACCTTTCCTTCTTGATTAGCCCTCCAGTCCTCCCGACTTCTCCCTACCGTCCCAAGGACGCCGCTATTTCTTCCGATCTCGGTCAGATTCCACATACGAGTCCACGACCACCATGGATTCCCTCGCAAACCACCTCTCAGCCCTCTGCACCTCGGGCGAATCGTCCTCCGCCACTCTTGATCAACTCCCAGGGGACGTCATTCAGCTCGTCATCTCCTTTCTGCAAATCGAAACACCGGGGAAGAAGCACAATACGCCGCTAGCATGGGTGGAGAAGGATGCTCAGGATATCGTGTTCCAGCGAGCAGCTTGGAATTCGGATCTGGACAGTCTGGCGAAGGTGTCGCGCCGGTTGAGGGAGGAGACCTTCTACAGGACGAGGTTGAGGGTTATGAGAGTGAAGGATACCGAGGAGGACATACAAAGGACAGGGAAGGTTATCCCAATATCGAAGCGGCATCATGTGCGGTGAGTCTGGCGTTTTTCCCTGCTTTTCTCCTTTCTTGCCCCTTCGTAGTCCGCCGCTAACATTCAAATGCGATAGTGCCATCATCTTCGGCAACTTTAGAATGACAGAAGGTGTCGCCAAAAGCCCCGACTACCTCTCTTTCTGCGCAATGTTCCCGCAACTTCGGGCAATCCGCCACACCACCTCTTACGACTACTACATCGTTGATCACGTACCAAATCCGCCATTCCGCTTTCATCCCCTCGATTCACTCGACATTCATCTCCCTTCGGCACTAGTCGAAGATGTCCCAGGCGATATCCCTGTTGAACCGGTTTCCGTCACCTCCTTGACTCTTCGATCCCACGAGGAGTTCATGCTCCACCTTCCCGGCCCGTTTACGGATTCGGAACCCGACTGGTTGCACAACGTCGTTCGTCAGGTAAAGGATGTCCAGCAGTTGAACCTGCATATGGGATTGGAGGACGATGCGGATCGCTGGTCGCCGTATTACAGCAACCTACCGTCGTACGACCCATTTCCAGGATTCAGGAAGGAGGATTTCCCAGATTTGCAAGAGTTGAATATTTACTTCACAACACGTTATCGAAGCGATGAGGAGAATCCGTGTGATCTGGTGAGTTGCGCGAAGTTGTCACTTGACATCTTGCTGATGTGCCACATTCCTTCACAGCAACGATTCACCCACTTCCTGACCCACTTCGCACCGATCATCCGTCATATCCGCTTCTTCGTCCAGTATCCAGACCCTGTCGACATCATCGAATACATCCGCTCACTTCCTCCCGGCATTCTCCCACACGACCGGAGTCTGCTCGCCTCCATCAATCGGTACTTCCCGACACTGGAACAGATCGACACGTTCCTTAACAAGATCGCGGAAGCGATACCGGCACTTCAGACGTTCGACTTGAAGTTTGACGACGAGCGCGCACACCCGCCGTCACTTATTCATTACTCAGCATCGATACAACGCGAAGAAAAGGGATCCGCTATGGTCCCGGTGATCACGCCGCACGCACGCGCAATCGATGGCGAGGGCATGGCGTGGCTTGTGGAGTCGGCGGCAGAGTTGATGGGTATCGGGATGGATCCAGCGGGATTGGGTTTCGGAGGTGGTTGGGGAGATGCTCTGGACGAGGACGATGATGTCGGGGAGTTTGAGGATGATTTTTTCGACGAGGCGGCGGTGGATGAAGTGTGGGATATGTAATGTCAACAGTGACTTAAGGGGCTTTACCGGTCTCTCTGCTATTGAACAAGAACCTTAGCTGCTGTTTGTGTGGATATATCTGCAATGGAATGAAGCCTCCTTCACTAGCTACTTTTATCATGAGACCCAATATTCGATAATCGTACAATCTCGTTACAAGTTGGATACATCGAAACTTCTTGCGCAATAGATGCACCTACTCTCAAGGCGAGTGAGCTTGTGGCGAGCTTCCGCCTATAGTGTCACTCCGACTCTCCTTTCTAGAATACATTCCCGCCTTTGTTGCTGCCGCGAAGTCGGCCGCATACCAATCGTAGACCTGTCGACAAACCGTCATCACTGTTGGACGCAGGTTGCTCTTGATGTAAGCTTTGCGACCGCCCCACAGAACGTCATCGTGCATGAGCTCCCCATCCGCAGCGAAGATGAGGTCCAAACGTTTATGGAATGCCTTCTCGTCTGGAGCCGTCCAGCAAGTGACAGGTATATCCAGAATTTTGGAGCCATCCGGGAACCGTTTCTCCCCAGTCGATTTCTCTTCTCTCATGGCGATACTCATTTCACCTTGAGCCGGCGCGCTTAATGTGTCCACCCAGATGGTCAAGGACACCTGTACTCGGGTCTTCACAAACGTAGTAGAGTGGGCCTTCAAGATCTTACGCTCACCGCAGATCGGGTTTCGCTTCACCCAACCCAAGGCGCCAGCCAAGATGGGAGGAGAAATGAACTCTAAGAGAATCGCATCTGATTCAGGACCAACATCCGTATCCGTCGTCGCTCCTGTTGCGAGGGAAACGTGGGTTTCAACATGAGCTTGCGGGTAACCGCCTGATGTGAATGTTGACGGTTCCGTCAAACTATCTGGTTGATACATGTTGGTCGAAGGTGAGGCGCCTGGGGTGGTATATCTCGCGCTCCGTTGAGTTGTATTGACGGTCGAGCCAAGCGAGGCCCCAAATTCAAGGTTTCTAAGAACACAATCTGAATGCTTGTCCATTATGGCAGCTCCTCGCTGGAAAAGAATAAGGGGCGACGGGACATCTTGGGAAATTTCAAATATATACATTCAGACTCAGAGATATCCTGTTCAGCAAAGAATCCTGGCCTTCCGCCGCGAGCCGCTCTTTATAGACAGGATGCTCCTGCGCTCAATCTCCTTTGTCTCAACACCTTCGTGAGCTTTCTTGGGTTTGCCACAAGACGCGAGAGGTGTATCCGGGGGCGACAACACAACTCGAACGTGGATGGAAAGAGCGATAGGGCGACTGAGATTGCTCGGGGCCAAGGGAGAACGCAAGGGACTCTACTCGCCGAACGGTTCGTCTCATCCGCATGACCCACCACTGGACAATCTGTACAGCTTTCTGTCTTCCATCGTGCGAACCTCGATATATTCTTCGAGTAGCTCCGAGTTATGCCACGGAGTCCGGACACCCGCCAGACAGTCCTATTCATCGTTATGAGAATCCCAAGACATATCCAGAAATGATCCGTATGCCTCGAACTGTTCTACGTATGCTTCATAAGCTCTCAAGCAAAGCGTGCGGATCTGAGACCGCAATGCGAACTTGCGACTCGACGATCGCCCTCTCCAAAGCAATGCATCGTCCATGATCCCTTCTTCCCACTCAAATTGAGCTTCCAAGAATTATTCTTGAATATGTTTAGGTTTGGCGTAGACCAGAAATAGTCGGGAACCAGTAGGTGTTTGCAAGAGATGGTTAAATTTGGGTCGAGGGAGTCTGCTTCTTGCAACTTGATCACGATTTGTCCAGAAATGAGCTCGCCGCCCATTCCCGTGTGATAAATAGCTATGGCCACGCTCATTGTCGTTTTCAAATCAACTTTAGTTTGCAAGGGTAATTGATGCTTGGTGATGCCCTCGTCCATGGCAAGGTCCAAAATGGTATTGCCCATGAAAAGACTGTCCGCGGTGGGGGCGCCGCCGAGTATGGATGACGGCAAAGCTTTGGAATCCAGAAACAGGGACAGAGCATGATCTTCTTTGAAGGTCGTACTCGGGTCGAACGGGGAAAGCTCTTCTAGCGAGATGGGAAGGTTTTCAATATACTCCGCGTCCGGTGCGACAGGACATATCCAATTCGGACAGGTTGTCGACCGTTTCTCGCCGGCTGTTGGCAGACATGAGCTGCCGAATGAGTGTATGCCACTCGAGACCGGTAGGATTCTCTCCACACAGCTTGACGGGCTGTCACTCAGCGAAATAATGTCAGACGGGGCAGAGCTTCCATGAAATGGCAAAGGCATAGTGAAAGCGAATTCCTTGGAACGAATGGCAATATGCGACGTACTCGGCCGTCTTGTCTGACTTGATGTTATGAAGCAAATTGCAGATCGCTGGATGTGCGTAGTGTTTGGTCTCAACCCAACAGGACAAAGGACGAGCTTTGATCGGTCTCCATCGTACTCCGGTCAAACGACTTGCCACATTATCTGGGTGATCTCCAGAAGAGCAGACGTGTATTCTAGTACGATTTCTCCCGCATCTTGCTCTGCCGGTTCTTAACTCTCGAAGGGGAAGGGGGGAGGGGGAGGGGAGGATGGATAGATGTTAGATCTCCACCAGAGCGGTGTTAGGGATGCACCGCGTCTCCTGAACTTTTGGATGGCACGGATCGCATGGCCTTACGCTCTCGAGGACCCAACAGATGTACGTCACCCTGCCTGTTCTTCGCACGCAAAATCGTCTGCATACTGCTTGTACGCTTCCCGGCACATCGCTTTGATCCCTTGACGCAATCCCATCCAGCCGTACTGCGGAAGATGGCCCCAGCACGGATCATCCTGCGACAGAAAGTCCCCCTCGCGGTGAAAGATCAGGTTCAGATATTTCCGTTCAAACTCTTCCGCTCTTCTTTTGATGCAGAATGACTTTGGGATCTGAAGGGTTCTGGATGATACCGTGACCGTTTTGTTTTCCGCGTCAGGTATCCCCATATTGAGTTTGATTTCGCCTGAGTCGATCTCTCCTCCCGCATTTTTGTACACCGCGATATCGGGTGTCACCGTTGGTGTGCAGTCAGTCACAGGCTGAGACTGTATTCTGCGTATTGCATCTTCTTGCCTGATAGCGGAGTAGGCGTCGTGCTCCGATGAGGCGCTCATCGTCGATAAATCGGCGTCATCGAGCATGACGGACGGCGGATAATTTGAGTCGAGGAAAGACTTGAGGACGTTGTCCATTTCTATGGGTGTCATCGATTCCTCCAAGAGACATTCATCTTTCAAAGGTGGCCAATCATCCGGGTAATATTCGACATCGGGAGAACCAGAATGCGCAGTTGACCGACAGTATTGCCCATCGTTTGGTGATGAGTAGGAAGTCGCTGGACGGGTGACGGAACCGACCGATGTCATTGTCGAGGCTGGCCCTCGAATCTTCGAAGTGGTTGACGGTCGGAACATGACAAAGGACACGCGTTCAATATGGATCTAGCGAACGGACGATTCGAAAGCATGAATTGAGAATGCGCTCTTACCGTTATAACCTGTATCCTACAAATAACACAGAGCGCAGAAATACATCGTGCTTGAAGCATCCCTCAATGCACAGAAGCCGGCAAAGCAAAAGGCGGAGCGAGCGCTTTGTCGCACAGCCCTATAGCTTAGCTGCCCAACGGCTGTGCATCCGACGAGACGGTTTCTCGAAACGACCAGGCTTATTTCTTAGCAGCATGAGCGCTCTGGGATGCAGCCGCGTTCCGGAAACTGAGAGCCTGGTGAGATTGATCAGGGGTCCCCGGATCCCTGTGTCAAGGCTGAATGTTCTCCGGCCATCGTTAGGTGTCCAGTCGTCCATATCGACGCGGGAAGATAGATATGACGTGATGCTGATAGAGTGGATGTTTAGGTGACAGACGAGGCTCAAGCTTCGAGCACTTCTCCTGCTTGCGTCTATGCGTAGAAGCACATACCGCAGTTCACGAATTCCATCCGGCAAGGATTATACTGCGCAGATGCAACTTTTGCTAGCAGAGTGATGGGTATAACGGTACTGACCAAATACAACCACTCTCAATCCTTCCAGCCCGAGGCCTAAACGTCCACCACAAACCTCCTCGTCGCCTCGTGCGCACCAAGTTCCGGATGCAGGAGCACACTCTTGAGCCAGAACTGAAGCTTGACCTGCCGTTTGGCGAGGTATGTCGGCTCAAACTTGGCTAGAGGTATCCGCTATGAGTACCGCGGGGTTGAATGGAGGGAGAAAGGGAGACGTACAAAGCCGATTCTTCGGTGGCAGGGGCGGCAGACTTGCACCGGCGTTCTGGGTCAGGCGTATCAGCTTCCTCCCCACACTGGTGGTTTCCGCTGTGACTTACAGGAAACGCTTTCCGCAGCGCGGTGTAAAGAGCGAGAAAGTCATTGTAACGACGCATCCGGAGGATCTTTGTGCCCTGCCGCGTCGTCACTTCACACTCATACACTAGACAACAAATCTCAGCGTCGTTCGTCAGATAGGCAAGAAAACAACATACCGACATACGCTCCAAGCCCCGGCTTCTGCGCATCCTCGACTCCCGAATCATGCTCCCTCCCCATCCCCGTATCACTCCACAACCCCCTTCCCCTCGCCTCCCCATCCCTTAGGAACTTTGACCTCCCTCCGACGATCTTCCATCCTAATATCCGTGCATCCTGGGTGAACGCTCCAGACGAGGGCGACGGCAGCGCGCGGATAAACGATGACGTGCCGGATACCAGTACCGGACGCGTTGGTGTATCCGGAGTAGACGATATGTCGTATCCCTCGACTACCGGGGTGATGTCCTCATCGACGATCAATTCCGCCCAGCCTTCGCCTGAACGATCGATCATCTCTACCGGACCAGTGTACGAGGACCGTGACCTTGTCGTGGATTTAAGAATTGCTGGATGTTTCCGACGGGCTGTCGATGGTTTGCCCAGTTGCGGTGCGAGGAGCGGAGATGGTTTTGCTCGATCTTGCCGTAGTGGATGGCGGTCTTCGTTCCGCCGAGACGAATGCGGGGGACTTGGCCTTGATGTTTGTATTGAGAACTCCTCTGCTTCTGACGTATCCGAGTTCTCTAACAGCTCCAGCATCGTACCGCTACCACGTCCCTCTCCCCGACCTGCGCCATCTTCGTGTTCCGAATCCCGCATATCTCTCTGCTTTCCCCGTCGTCGAGCACTCATCGGTTCCGCATCTTCACCTTGACCGTGTGTCCTCGGTGTTGATGCAGATGCAGATTGGTGGAGAGCTGAAGGAAGAATGGCAAAGTCGTAGCTTGGCGGCGGTGACCGTTGTCTGCTGGATGACGCATCGGACGTCTTTGCGATGTTGGTTTCGGGAAGTGCAGATGGCTCGACCGACGGGGTTCCTCGTGTTGGTTCCAGTTGTATTGTCGTGTCCTCTTTCGCACTTCGTGATTCAACGCTCTCACCAGCTTTCAACTGCTGTCCACCAGTATTGCTCGTGTCCTTCGTTCTTGCAACGTTCCCCTCCGGATCGTCATCCTCGTCCGATAACGAATCCAACGTACTCGACCCTCTCTCCATCTCCGGCCTCGGCACACTCAGCATCCCATTCTTTACCTCGTCCGATCCTTCATTGTCCTTGCCTTTCCCCGCCGACTTGCTCCTTGATCCGTCCTTCCCACCATCGGAAGACCCGTCCCCATTCTCGGAAGATCCGCGTGAATCGTGTTTGACGCCAAGTTGAGCGATACGCGATGGCGAGAGTGATAGAGCGGCGAGTCGGGATGTCGTGAGGGAAGAATGAGCGGCCATTGGACGTCGACACGTACGAACAGGTTAGATGGGGATGAGAATGCGTCGTCGACTTGTTTGGCAGCAGGGTGTGTGAGGTGGTGAGATTCGTCATGCGAGTCAGCTTTGATTCGAGCGCACCTTCCACTTCCACTCCATGCAGTATCCGATAACACTCCAGTATACCAACACACAACCTCTTGACCCTTGAAGCTTCTTGGTCGCGACCCTATACGAACGCCGTGGCGCTGGTCGGATCGACAGGAACATATCCTATGCGTGATGCAGGGATCTATCTTCGAAGCTAGAGCGGAAGCTGACCTACGCCCTGCAAGCGGTCCACACTCGGGATGCGATTCTGGCGGCGGCTCTAGTGGCTTCTAGGTAACTGTATGAGTAACATCGCTTCTCTCTTTCCTCTGCAGGGAAAAGTGGCTGACCCTTCGGGACCGGGGTCATTAGGCAGCCATGCAGACCGTCTGAAAGTTGATACAGGCAAACCGAAAAAGCGATGTCTCTCTGGACTATGCGCCGAACGCGGCTGCGGAGACGACAACTTGTGATTGGTATACGCGCATGGGTATCACTTGGCGATAATGAACATGTAATTGTACGAATCTTGCGAAGCATGTACCCAGACCTTTCATGAACAACCGCCGCAACGAAAAAGACATCCTCGTCCTGCACTGATTACGGCACATGAATGCCAAAATGAGCTTACCTAATCCCGGCTGTGCGAAATTGCTCGATCGTGGCAAACGAATGATGTCACGCCATGTCAGCCGGCGCTCGTTCCTTTGCCCCCTGCCGATCTTTATCTGATATCCTTGGCAGCGTTGGCACCGCACCGGCAGCGTAGCAATCTAAACTCATTCGCCGTCTTGCTTGAATACACGTATATAAACCTTGTCGCCTTCCTCGACATCATCACCGGTTTCCGCGCCACTACAATCCCACGCCCATCATGTCTTCATCAATAACAACATCTCGCCACACGCTTTTCGTCGGCCTCGTCGCTCTCGCAGTACTGCCGCAAGCTCGAGCCGCTACCTGTTACTCGTGGTACAGAGGTTACTATGAATGCGGTGGAGGATTGAACAATGGTGCACGATGGGGTATCGGAATCGGGATTGCCGCTGGTGTCCTTCTTCTGTCCCTTGCTCTGAGTCTGTTCATTCGCAAGTGAGTTCCTCTCCCTGCTTTCCACTGCTCAATCATGTTTAACTTGGATCTCCTGCGCAGACGCCGACTCGCGCAGTTCCGTAAAAACGCCCAGTCACTACCTACAACGAATACGCAATCATACCCATCAAACTACCAACAACCGCAACACACCTCATCCTTCTACACATCGCAATACCAACCCCCCACCGGCCCACCGCCCGTCAGCAAACCTGCCCAGACGTATCAACCCTCTTCGGCGGGCCAATACGGTGAACGGGAACACGATTATGAGTACCAGCAGGCCGAGGAGAATAGGAGGATGGAGGAGCAGGAAAGCGGGGCGTTGCCTCCGCCTGCCTATGATGCTGTTGCTGGCAACAGGACGAACTCAAGCAGTGAGTAGCGACCATGTCTTAGCGGGTCCGAGCACTCACCCCCAATCTTGCGATTGCTGCAGCTTACCAGCCCCCGGTCGGACCACCGCCACAGGGTGTCGCTAGCCGTCCAGCAGGAGGAGCTGTCGTCTAAAGCCGATGCGCGAGTTCGACGTGATCAGAGGCAAAGAAGGGCAGGAGCCTGTACGGCCTTGCGGTTGGTGTATCGTTAAGCATGTAAAATTAACGAGGAATCTGCATACCCTTGTATCGACTAGAAATTCGCCATCATATAATAGGAGTATTTGTCGCTCAATAACAGAGCATCATACAGTAGCAGAGCATTGCCATCGTCGTTCATGATTTTCAAGGTATCCAACACCCGGCCGACTGCCGTTCTTCCCGGACGTGATTCGAATTTCGCGTAATGTGAAGCTAGCTTTATCTCTGGAGAAGACGCCGACCAGATCGTGGTCGCTATCGTTTTATTGGGCAAGCAGAATCTCCATGTCTATTCAAAGTCTTGGCCATGCTTTCCAACTTTTCATAAAGTAGGAAGACTCCCGACTGACGGATTTCCCAGCCCTAGTCGTCCCGCAGTGTTCAAAAGATGCGTTCCGCCGCTCAACGACTGTCCGGCCGAACAAGTCGAGGATTCGCAAAAGCCCACAGCAAGATCCCGTACCTCAGACGGGTTCCCGTCAATGCAGTCGGTATCATCTTGTTCGTCGCGTTGGTCAATATCATCATCTGGGTCATCTGTGGGATTATCTTAGTGAGTAGTGCTTTTTCGAGCGGTGCTGCCATGCTGACTTTGTACGCTTCAAGGCTTCACATACGTAGGTTTGACGAGATTCGTCAAGCAAGGAAGCCGCTGACTTCCAAGACACGCAGCTCCCTGCTACCGACGGCAGCTCTGTCGTATACCCTGGGATTGAGACATGCCCTAGATGCGGACCATATCTCACTCATCGACTTGATGACGAGACGATTGGTAGCGGCAGGTCAACGACCTGTCACGGTCGGAACGTTCTTCAGTTTGGGACATTCGACGTGAGTTCTGCTACCAGGTTCAACCTCTATCGACTCATGTGAACCCTTCCGTCCCTTGGCAGGATCGTCATCGTCACCTCGATTGTGGTAGCCGCAACGGCCTCGTCCATCTCCGACCGGTTCGACTCGTTCTCCCGCGTCGGAGGAATCATCGGCACCTCCATTTCCGCCGCGTTCCTCATCTTCCTTGGGATCATGAACGGCTACGTACTGTACAAGCTCGCGAGCAGGTTGCGGCAGGTCATTCGTGGAGAGGACGAGGGAAAGTTCGGAAGTGAGGGGAGAGAGTGGTTGGTTTCGGGTGGAGGGCCGATGTTTCGAGTGCTATCAAAGTTGTTCCGGGTCGTTGATCGGTGAGTTAAACTGCCACCTGAGCAGTAATACGCACTGATGCTTGCCCTAGGCCATGGAAACTGTACCCGCTGGGAGTCTTGTTCGGCCTCGGGTTCGATACGTCCTCTGAGATCGCCCTTCTCGGCATCTCGTCAATCCAAGCCGTAAAAGGCACTTCGATCTGGCTCATCATGATCTTTCCGATCTTGTTCACCGCCGGGATGTGTCTGATCGACACGACGGATGGCGGACTCATGCTGACGCTGTATACGTGGCATGATCAGGACGATCTGGACGTCAAGATTGCCGAGGGCTCGACAGAGCAGCTGTCTTGCGGCACGGACAGCCACACGAGGGCAGTCTCCGCTGATCAAGGGGATTTGGAGCGCGGAGACACGGCGAGTGATTTGGCGGGAGCCGATGCGAAAAGCAAGCACCCCGACATGGGTGAAACCGATATACCCTCTTTGCACCGGGGGGACACGACGACAGACGCCGCACCGCCGGTCCTTCAACCCCGGAAACGGCAACAAGATCCGCTCATCTTCCTCTACTACTCGACCATTCTTACCGGGGTGACCGTCATTGTCGCCCTCGTCATCGGTGTCATTCAGCTTCTCAGCTTGATACTCAACGTGGCGGAACCCACAGGTAAATTCTGGGACGGCGTCGCTGTTGCCGGGGACCATTACGATGTTATCGGTGGATCGATTTGCGGCTTGTTCCTTGTCGTAGGCGTGGCGGCCGTCTTCTTCTACGGGAGATTCCGGCGGTGGGTGTATGTCACGAGGGAGAGGAATTTGGCGGCCAAGGAGGTGCGGCAGTGGACGAGCGAGAGTGCCGAGGTCGCGTGCGAAGCGGGGTCTGTTGATGTGCAGGAGGACGAGTCTAGTAAAGCAAAGATCGTTGGAGGGCTCGCCACGAATGAGCTGTTGTACGAGGATCGAGCGAGGCAATAGGGCCATAATTCATTAGAGTTTGTGCACACCTCTTGCCGCCTTCCAGGGCAGATTCCCATATTCGCATGTGTCGAGGTCTCCCAACACGAAAACCATAATACAGCTCCTATTTGCCCTTCTTCGACTTGACCCGAGCGGTGACCTTTCCCGCACCATCCTTCTTGTCCGTTTCGCCAGCCTGAACGACGGTCTCCACGGGCACCGTCTCCACAGCGACCACCTTCTCTCCCGGCTTCTTGACCTTATCTCCCGCCTTGGGATCATTCCGATGCATAAAGGTCAACATGGACTGCGTGATCAGCCCCGAAAGCATGATGAGCAACCACGAGGGGATCCGACTCGTCAATCGGGACCAGAGCTTGTTCACTTTGATGTAAAGCTCGGGCACCCATGCGCTACCGACCCTCTCCATCAGCGAATTGGCCGGGAGGATCGTGGGAAGAAGGCAAAGACGTACCGATCGCCTCCCGGTCCGTACCGACTTTCCCAGACGGGCAAGCTCCGCCACATCTCTTCTTTCAGGAACCGATGGATGACCGTCCCGTTCGCTGCGATCTGTCCGGGTTTCACGAACCGGAGCTTTGTGCCTCGTTCCGTAGCGAAGACCATCATGGGCGGTCTGCGCTCGCCATCCACCGTCATTAGCTTTTCCTCCGCGTGGGGGTCAACGGGCGAGAGGGACCCACTTGAACAGCATCCATCGGGAAGTCAATTCCAGCTCGGTGAGGAAATCGACCCGTCCCCATTGCAGACCCGGAACGTGTTTCGCGAAATCGGAACGGGCGAGGGTGGACGCGTTGGTGATCGCTTCCCAGAACATGTAGGATGCCGGGTCTTTGGGCGGTCCGTGGACGAAGAGGAGCCAGGCGCGGTCGGTTTCTGCTTTCGGGGAATCGAAGCGTTCGTATACCACCTTTCCGCAGTAGACACACGATGCGTCAATGCTCCCGTCATTCCGCATGTTAGGGAAGGAACGTGGACTCACCAGCTCGTCGAAATTGTCGTCAGTCACCCTCGCGAACCCGTCCCTCTCATCTGTCTCCCTATCGAATTCCTCGCCCGCTTGAACACGCTTGTAGAACCCGGTGACGTTGTACCCCGTTGCCGAAGTCAACGTCTCCGCGAGAGAAGTCATGAACCCCGGACGTTGTTTACGCGCTTCCAGGCGAGAACGTTAGCGGAGGGGGGGGATCGGCGGACCGTGGAGTGGATAGAGACGTACGTTGAGCGGCGGGAGGCTCACCGCTCGGTACCTTGGGAAGCGCACCGAGCTGCCATGCGCCGGTCTTTCCGGTTGCTTGTGCTCCGGCGCGGGTCGTCGGCTGACCTGGTTGCCAGCCTTCGGAGAAGCTGGCGAGGAGGGCGTTCAGGATGTGCAGCCGGGGAGAGGGGAGAGGGGAGAGGGGAGAGGGACGTACTATTTTGCGTCAACGAGTGACGCGGATGCGATGGCGAGTGCGAGTGTGGTGAAGAGCTTCATGGTGTCGATGGTATGAGTAGCGCTCCGATACTGGACTGCTAATGGCAGAATATAAGTATCCGCCTTGCCGAACTGGGCCCACATGGCCTCGAGCTCAAGCTGATAACGCGATACATCCGCCTTGTTATTTATGGACCCTATTCTGATATTCTGATATTCTGGGCCCCGCTTCACGATAAATGTCCAAGAGGCGGTCACGTGTCGCGTTGAGCGAGGAGTGGAATTCAACGTAGCCCAGTGTTGAACGACTTTCTCCTCGCGATGCCACACAACTATTCCCACACGTCGTCCATCGATCCGCAAACATGCCAGGAAGCCCAATCATCCAAGGAGGCATCTTCGCCGTCGGCCTAGCCGTCGGTGTCGGAACGGCTTCACTTTTGCTCAAGAAACAGCAATCGACGGCGCCTACCGCCGTGGCCGTTCCCACACCGGTCCCGGTTCCCAGCGCACCGTTCTCGTCAGCCGGGAGAGCTCCATCGGTGCCAATCTTCACGGATGCGGCGGGGCTCAAGATGGATCCCTCGGTAGGATCAGAAGTGGCGAGGGAAGTCTTCAAGTATGGGTTTCCTGGTGGGTCCCTCGTCGCGCGGAATCCGGTTGCGATTGCTAAGTCATGGGGCATTCGGGAGTTAGGTCCGACGCCGGATATTTTGAAGCGGACGGCGTACGTCGCGGCGTATGATCGACGACTACGTCATCCATCATGGGTGCGTACCCCTGATGGATTCTAATCGTCCCTTGCGAGCTGATCACCGTCTTGACGTTACAGACAGCGGAACACCTCACAGCGGAAAACCTCGGTAAAGCACCTGCATCAACAACGCCCGTGATTCCGACGACGGCCGTACCGCCGGCAAAGGAGAAGGGTGATAGAAGTCGATCGCAGTTTATCGAGGATCCGGACGTGCCTGCAATGTTCCGCGCGCAACTGAAGGACTGTGAGTGTTCCCCCGGACCAACCGGTCTTTCATAGATACTCAACTTGGGTTGGTGCCGATGGTAGATTTCAGAAGCGGTTACGACCGTGGCCACATGGTTCCCGCCGCAGATGCCAGTACGCCACAGCCTTTCCACTTCGAGTCCAGATACTGACCGACGCCTCGCTTTATCAGAAACATCCCAAAAAGCAATGGACGAAACATTTTACCTGACGAATATCGCGCCCCAAGTAGGCGAAGGGTTTAATCGCCACTACTGGGCGTACGTCGAGGATTTCTGTCGTCGGTTGACGGGCAACTTTGAGGATGTTTATGTTTTTACGTGAGTTCTCTGCGTTTTGGTTTTCACTGTGTCGGGCTGATCGAGGGTTCGTAGGGTACCGCTTTACCTGCCCGCCCAGGGCCCAGATGGAAAGTGGCGCGTCGTGAGTCACCTCATCACCCCTTTGCGAATGAGCCCTAACCACCCGCCACCCGGGCAAGTCATACGAAATGATCGGTAACCCGCCCAACATTGCCGTCCCTACCCACTTTGCCAAAGTGATTCTCACCAGCCGTCCGCAAACGACATCATTCGGCTTGCCCGCAAAATCGGCCTCGAACGCACTCACGGTCTCGGACGCCGTGAGAGACGTTTCCGTCGGCGCGTTCGTCCTTCCCAACGCGGTGATCCCCGACCAAGTACCTCTCACGTCTTTCCAAGTCCCCGGTGAGTTATTCCCCCCCAGCTCCCCTCCCCCGCTCCCGCGCCCGCTGGAATTGACACCTGTTGGGAACAGTGGAAACCGTCGAAAAGGCAGCGGGATTGACGTTGTTCTCCCCCGCGGTAAAAGCGTCGGCGAAACAGCTGTGTAGGGAGACCAAGTGTGAGGTTATTGTGAGAAGGTTTGATGACGCGCGCAAGGGGCAGGGAAAGGGTGGGTTGATTCAGGCCGCGAGGAAGTAGTGTGTGATTGCGGGTGTGAGGTGATAGGCGTTATAGAGTATAGATGGCATTCCCATTGTCACGAAAGAGCGCGGGTGACGACTGGGTCTCGCTCGGTATGCAATAGCTGAGGCATTGTGCTGATGGCACATGCGATGGAGGTGATGTGCAAGCTCCTTCCCGCCAGATTGACACGATGGCTGTAGGCCTGGGATGGTACTATCGATGCTGGACACAAAGGATACGGGGAAGGGGCGTGTTGGAGGCTCTCGAATTGTTGGTGGGCGATTTGTTTTGCACGCGGTTTTTATTTTGCTTTGAAGGCCCTCTGAGCATATCATGGTCTGCACGTTTCTTCGTAGACATCGAACCATCGCTGTGGCGCAGGGGTTGGACTAGCCAGTGGAAAGGAACTGATATCGGGCATCGCTGGGGCTCCCGGTTCACCTCCTGATGACTGCGAATAGTATTGTGTGAAATGCTACCTGGTCGCGATGATGTCCAGTATCCGAAGGCAACCTCGCCCTAGCAGCAGTACTTCAATTCCGGGGCATAGGGTTGTCGAGGATCCCCTTCGTGACTCGGCGGACGCGCGGGCGTCAGGCCCGTAAGTTGACCCACCTTGGAAGGCTTCTAAATATGCTCCCTCGGCCTGTTTGACACGCACCGACAGAAGTGGTTTGAAGTCCCAATAGTCAGGCGTATTGGGATCGGTTCAAACGGGGGATCTTGGGTTAACGGGGAATCTTGGGTTATTGGAGGATCAATAAAAAGTTAGATCTACAATGATTGGTATGGGTTCCTCTCTTTTTGGGAGGCGTTTCCTATGTCTATAACAGGTGCTCGGTGCACGTTGTCGACTACTCTAATTGAAGGTAACCTCGACTTTCGAAACGAGTGCAGCTGCGATGCTGATATCAAATAAATAAGCTTTCGTGCTGACGTAATCCCGGGAACGATGAATCGATGAATTCATATCAACCTCGAGGTCGTTGACTTTTGCAAGAAGCAGCTCGAACAGAACCTCAAGCAGAGTAACCCACGACTTCACGTCCAATACCATCCATGAAAACCCAATAGCCCAACAGCATGTCCATGACAACCGAATCGCTTCTCGCTATCCTACCTCGACGACCCGACTTGCGGATATCCAGAGACCTGATCATCGGTACAGTCCTGGGCTTGACCTTGACGCTGTCCAGCGCGAGCGTGGCACTTTGGCTCAGTCGCCCGCAATGGTGGACCCGTGGGTGGGAAGGAAAGGGCAGTACATCTCCGCTAGAGAGCGGGACTTCCAGTCGGGATGAGAAGTCGCCGATTGAGATTCGGTCGAATGATGTCGTGCACGGTGTACTGGGATTAATCGGTGGGTACTGCTTTGCAATATTACGCGGGGCTACTGACGTTTGAGGGCTCCATCCGCAGGTAATACCCCTCTGATCAGGATAAATTCGTTGAGCGATGCTCTTGGTGTGGAAATTCTGGTACGAGAACCGTGACCTATCCGACTCGTGCCTGTTGACTGAATTCCTACTTAAAATCGCTCAGGGAAAGGCAGAAGTACGTCTACCATCCATGTTGCAAGGCGTCACCCACTCAATAAGCGGTGCATCAGTTTCTGAATCCAGGCGGGTCGGTCAAAGATCGAGTAGCGCTGAAAAGTGAGTCGATAAGCCTCGCAAGGTAATGCCATCGCTTACAATCGTCCCCTCCGCAGTCATCGAAGATGCCGAAGAAGCTGGCCTATTGATACCTCACACTGGTTGCAAGATATTCGAGGGTACCGTCGGATCTACCGGGATATCGATAGCGACCGTTGGACGTGCCAAGTGAGTGTCGGATAATCCGTCAAGATTCAAAGTTTTCACAATAGATGACGTATCTCCTCTCAGGGGCTACGAATGCTGTATCATCATGCCAGACGATGTCGCCATCGAAAAGGTCAACATCCTTCAAACCCTTGGCGCAGAGGTTGTTCGCGTCCGGCCTGGTTGGTATCTCTTTCACTTGTCGTTCCACCGCATCCGCAGTTTCGCTGAATGTCATCCGATCCCTCCATAGCCAGTATAGTAGATGAAAAGCAATTCGTCGTATGTCCCAATGCCCTGAAAAGGTCGGCTCCCGTTTCGGAATGGCTGACATGGTTCATTACAGAATCTCGCTCGAGCTCGAGCTCTCGAGTTTGGACACGAACGAGCACCATCGATCAAGAATTCAGTGACGGAACGGGAGGCAGTTGCCGCGACTGATGGGGACGACGTCGTTGCTACTATCGCCGAGGATAGTGGCGATAGCGATGAAAGAGGTTTCCGGCCCCGTGGATTGTAGGTCATTTCCTCTCGCCTTCAGGAAAGGCACGAGCTGATATCTACTTGGATAGCTTCGCTGATCAATTCGAGGTGCGCGCACGAGTCTCTCTGCACAACGGAAAGGACGATCGCTGAATCAGCACATGACCATATGAAAGAATCACAGCAATTTTGAGGCGCATTACCGAGGCACCGGTCCGGAAATATGGAAGCAGACGAGAGGCAATGTGGATGCTTTTGTTAGTGGCGCCGGTGAGTATTACAGTAGCACAAGCCCAATCGCAAGTCAAGCCTAAACCTTCGCCATAGGCACCGGCGGCTCCCTATCTGGAACTGCGACATACCTCAAGCGAATGAATTCCGCGCTCAAGGTCGTCCTGTCGGATCCGGAAGGCTCAGGACTATACAATAGAGTCAAGTACGGCGTGATGTTTGATGTGAAGGAAAAGGAAGGGCGAAAGCGAAGGTAGGCGTTCGAAAGTCTGACCGACAGTCTAACTGACTGACCGCAACATCGTAGGCATCAAGTTGACACGGTCGTACGTAATCTTCGGCAACGTCGATATAGACACCGACCCGATCCTTGCCTCTAGGTCGAGGGCATAGGTATCAACAGGCTCACGCACAACTTTCTTCTTGGGCAACACCTCATCGATGATGCTGACCGGTAAGAATAGACTCGAATCGCCATGCGAAATGCTAAGGATTGATCCGCCGACTTTCTAGTGTGACGGATGAAGAAGCAGTGGCCATGTCCCGTCATCTCAATAATAATGACGGCTTGTTCCTAGGATCATCAAGCGCCTGTAACCTTGTGACCTCGGTTCGAGTAGCCAAGAAGCTTCCGAAAGGCAGCACGATCGTAACGATATTGTACGTGGTCTCGGGGCCTGGGCCGCGCGGTACTGATAGAATCTCCTGTGCTAGGTGTGACGCGGGTACGAGACACCAGAGCAAGGTATGGATTTGCATAATTGAATCACGAGCATCCACTGACGCGCTGGATTCAGTTCTGGTCGGATGACTATCTACGGAACAATGGTATCCGAGTCTCTGCGGATATCTCAGCGTTGCTGGAGGCATAGGAGCGTGCTCAGTCCACGACAACACAGAGTTGTAGCGCAAGTCGCCGAATATGCATATCTCCCTTTCTGAACAGCTTTTCATCCTCCTGTGTACACCGCACTTATAGCTTTGCTTCATACACGTAACCTCCCTTCCTAGCCTCGACGGCCCAATCAAGCTTACAGACCTCCTTCTTGTCCTCGCCGTACGTCAACCCGACCTGAACCTTGTCCCCGGGCACCATAGGTCCGACACCGGATGGGGTACCGGTCATGATCAGGTCTCCCTCCTACAACGCACACGAAAAAGGGAAACGACGATCAGGCATCCCTGTTCATCTCGCGTGATTGGATTGGGCGGAGGGAATGCTTACGGAGAGCGTCATGATACTCGACACGTGCGCAATCAACTTGGGCACCTTGAAGATCATATCGGCGCACTTTCCGTCCTGCTTGGTCTCGCCGTTAACCTTGAGCCAGAGGCCGACCTGGTCGATGGTGGGAAGCTTGGACTTTTCGATGAATGGCCTGCCCGGGTGTCGTCGGGTGAGTGCGTGCGTACATTTGGGGAGAAAGCGAGATGTGGCAAAACGTACCCGACGGCGGCCCAGGTGTCAAAGCCCTTGGCGGGAGCCCAGGGGAGGCCCTTTTTCTTCAGTTCTTCTTGCCAGTTGCGTCCGGTAACGTCGATACCCAGCGCTGGGCAATGATATCAGCGTCTTTTCTAGTAAGATGTGGAGAAGGGGGCCGACTTACTGTACCCCGCGACGTGGTCCATCGCCTCGGATTCCGGGATATCACGACCGCCCTTTCCGATAACGACACCAAGCTCGACTGCCCCGCGCACGCATCAGCATTCCTGTTCAGCGAGCCGCGAGCCCGCGCGATCCCCGGCCTCACTGACCTTCATAGTGTGCGTTGATCCCGCGCGGGACCTCGATCGGTCCTTGTCCGGGCTCGAGGTAACTCGAGGTCGGCTTGAGGAAATAGAAGGGTTCCTTGGGGACCTTGTTGTTGAGTTCGTGGACGTGCGCGACATAGTTTCTGCCGATGCAGATGATGTTGCGGCCTGTTTTGGTGAATGATGACATGTCGTCTGGGATTCGGAGTGTGATCGGGAGAGTGAGAGAAGGATTGGAATGTAATTGCTAGTATATATCGACAGGGAAAGAGGGAGTCCACTCGACGCCGGGTGGAACGCTGATTCGGCACTCGGGACGAAATTGCCGGTCATTTCCGACCGACGAATGGTTTTTTCGGACGAGTCAAGGGTGTGGTTTTCGCCTTTAAATGATGCAACAATAGGATATGGCGGTGGCCTCGTCAATGCCCATATGCCCGAGTGAAGCTGCAGCCGCGTGCAGGAGGATAGGACGTACCTCGAGCGATATAGCAGGGATTCTATGTGTTCCCACAGAGTTTTGACGAGTTTACGAATTCAAGCCTGATCGTGAGATTTGAAGCCGCAGCTTGCCCTAACTACTGCCATCATCATCTCATCCATCGCTCCTAGCAATCTCGCACCGTCCGTGCACTCATAGAAACCCACAATGTCCACCGCCACTACCAAGACCTCCTCGTGGATTCCCCAACCGATCTTGAGCTTGTACAGCAAATTCCCACTCGTCGTCCTGCCGCAAGACGAATCCCTCGCGAAAAACCCACGCAAGCCGGTCCTCTGGGTACGCACCCTGCCGTCTTCCCGTTCCTTTGGCTCGTGCTTACCCCGTCATTTGCGCATGTGCGCAGGTCACACCGCCTCACAGCAACGACGACGACGACGACGACGACGACGACCCCCACAGATGGGCTTCCGCCGACCCGGCATGTCTCCGCGTACAGCTGTTATTCCTCCTGCGAGGGGTGGACGTCGCGTTCCGGAACTGGGCCAACAGGGATGCTGCGCCGGACGGTGAGTTTTCGGGGAGAAGCGTGGTCCTGTGGTGCGTGCGGCATAAGCTGATGTCTATTTTTTCCCGATGGGGGAAGGTACTCTGCCGGCGCTGCATCTCCCGGAGGGACAGTTGCTTTCCGCCGCCGAGATTAGGCAGTGGCTGGATCGGGAACACCCGTTGCCAGAGGACGTGCGCGAGTAGGTCTTACCCTTGCCCCTCCCGGGAATCGCGAGGGCAGGATGCGGTGCTGATCGTCGTTGAGATAGGTTGAACGGCATGCCGAGTCAGGAAGCACATACCAAGGCTCTGGCGTATTCGCATTTGGTGCTTCAAAAGATCTACCCCGCATACGTGAGTCCCACCCCGCCATCACCCTTTCGCTCCATCTGATCTTGTACTGAGGATTCCAGATGGCCGCCATTGCTCCGGCAACAACATCAATCCACCTCCCCTGGCCACTCAACACATTTACCTTTGGCTCGATCGAGGACCTCTCGCCCGACGCAAAAGCGACCCAGACGCACGAAGGGATCCACCTCCCCGCGTGGCTGTACGGGCTCGTTCCGGATCGCGTGCTGTATAGCCTCAACGCGGGCACGAGGGGCGTCAGCGCGTACGAGACGCGGCGCGCCGTCAGGGAGGGCGTCGATGGCGTCAAGGCGTTGGGTGGGTTCTGTCGGGACCACGTGGATATCGGCAAGGGCGGTTGGTTCTTGGATGCATCGTACGTTCTCGCGTGTCCTTTCTCTTGAGTGGAATAGGTAGCTGACGCCTTTTTTTTTCCCCGTAGTCGTCCCTCACCGCTCGACGCACTTATCGCGTCGCACGTTCATCTGCTGCTTTCACTCGATCCGACATCGCATCTCCGTCGTGCGGCCGAGAATGAGGCCGAGCTGTGTCAGTATGTGGGGAGGGTGATGGCCCGCGCAGAGGCGAACGTAGGGAAAGAGGTCTAGTTGTACTCTATGTATCGAGCGCAGATGGCCGAGAAGCGATCGGGACGAGGAGAGGAAGGGCATTATTCAATAGATTTCTTACAATATTTCCTGTCTCCACGGTGCTTGCATAGCCCGCGATATTGCGTCAACAGTCGCCACCATGCCTCACGCAGACACATCCCTCGTCCCGGACGACATCACCACGTAAGTTCCCTCCCCGAAACCCGCCGAACCATACCGACGGCAGGCCAAATCCCGCCCCGCCCCGGATAGAAAACGCGAATTCTACGAACACGTCCTTGAGGGCATCACCGCCCTCTGCGAAGCCGATGCCTACTGGGTATCCAACCTCGCGAACGCTTCGGCGCTGCTGTACCACTCCTACCTCGGCTCGCGTCTCTACGGGACGGGGAAAGATGGCGAGCCCGTGGTGAATTGGACCGGTAGGTCCCCTCCCCCGCTCCGCTCTCGCGGTGTTGAAGAACCTGCCCAGCTAATCTTTGGCCGAAAGGGTTCTACATCCACCCACCGGAACGATCCACCACCGCGGGCGATGACGACGACGACGTCGGACCGCTCCTGCTGGGCCCGTTCAATGGTCGGCCCGCGTGTCAGCAGATCACGCCGCGTGCCGGGAAGGGTGTCTGTGCGGATGCGTTTGTGGGCGGGGAGACGGTGGTCGTGAAAGACGTACATGCGTACCCGGGACACATTGGTGCGTTCTTCCTTCTTCTGTGACACGGGAGACAGTTTGGCCTTGCTGACGAGTGTGAGTTAGCGTGTGATGGGGAAACAAAGTCGGAGATTGTCGTCCCGCTCCGGAACAAGGCAGGCCGGGTCGTCGGCGTGCTTGATTTGGATTCGACCGTCGAGGGGACGTTTGACGAGGACGATCGGGCGGGGCTGGAACGGATCGCGGCGTGTCTTGCGATCTAGCTGCGGTGTAGGGTGATGGGTCATGGGCGCTTATATATCGGTAACTAAAGTCAGTTGCAGCCCTTGCCATTCGGGCTTGCACTTTCGAGACTAGCCGCGTTGCGTACGGCTGTTAGCATTCCACTGACGCAGATCGGAAGGGGCGTTCTGTTTCGTTGTGCGTGATCCCCACGCTTCTCCCGGGCCATGGGGTCATCTCTTGATATCGTGTTATAGACAGCACGGCGACGCGCGGCAAGCGTATCAAAGCTCGCATCAAGATGACCCGTGTCATGACCCTCGGTTGCCTTCGAGACAGATTACAGGGCGGCCCCGTCATGGTGGGCGACCTCCTACCTCGGATAATGCTATCGCGCCGTCTTTGACCCTCTGGCAGTGCCAGACGCTATGAGGGACGGCATAATATCATCATTACCGAGATGACAACGCGGCAAGCCATACTGGCTGCTCATCGACTACACTGAGCCCTGAAACCACTCGACGACGCTTCTACAGCCATCGCCCTAGCCCTCTCTCTCTCGACTCGCCTGAACCGGCTTTCGCCTCCTACCAAACGACCTCGGCGCGCATCACGTAATCCCGCGCGAATTGTTGGCCTCCGTACCGCCTATTGTGCACGGCCCGGACGAACCGATGGGCCTCGGACGTCGAGGGCAGGGAGATGATGTGGATCGCGGTGTTGTCGCGTGATGTCCTGCGTGCGTGGAGCGCGGGGCGGCGGTTCAGTGGGAAAACGGATCGGAAAAGTGAAGAAGGGGAAAAAAAGGTTTCTCGTGAGCGGTTGTCCAGAGACGATTCGTGTGCGCGCGCGTGAGAGGACGCACTTTGGAACACGCCAGACGCCATACGTATCGTCCACCTTGAACCCGTCGACCAACGTCCGGACCTGTTCCTCGGTCGCCGAACTCGGCACGCCCCGGAGCAACACCTGGAGCCCGCGTTTGGCCGGGTCGAAGGGCGCCGGATGGTGCGCGCGCAGCCGGGAGAGGTAGTGCGGCAGCGTCCCGGCGCGCTCGTCCTGTTCCGGTGACGATGCTGATGATGGCGATGATGTCGTGTCGGAATGGACGGACGGACGAGGATGGGTCAGGGTCCATTCCCTTGCGGCGTCAGTCATCAACCACCGCTCGGCATCCTGTTCCACCCGCCTGACGCTCACCCTCCCGCGCGCGGCCGCCGAGCGTTTCCCGGCAGCGGCAGCGGCAGCGGCAGCGGCATCCTCTGCCCGCTTGGGCCCACCGGGGAAACCGAGGAACCGGGCCGGCGTGCGGTCGATCGCGAGCGTGGCGAGGCGGGCGGATTCGTGCGAGGGAAAGGTGAGGTGGAACGTGGATGTCGATTGGGGCGGTGGAGTGGTGAGCAGGTGTGGTGGGAGTGGAGTAAACGCCGTTGGTTGTTTGGTCACTATCGAGAGACGGGGCATTAGTAAGGGGAAAGATGGGCGAGGGAATGGAATGGGGAAGAGGTCGTAGCGTACCGAGTGTGGGAGAACCCGACCGTGTCCCGCCGATTTCTTCCAGTGCGGCGTGGACGTCGCTTGGCAGAAAGGTGCGTGCGACGCCTTGGAGGACGATGTGGTGTGCGTGTACGTGTGCGTTGTGACGGGGCGCCGAGCCGAGGATCGGGGAGAGCTTCATCTTGGGTTGGGAGGGAAACGGAAACGAGGTCGACTGAATGCAAGAGATGCGATTTGATGCGAGATTTCGAGATTTACAGGTGCGTCCGGGACAAAGAGGGGCCCCACTTTGAGTTATTTGATTCCGCTGATCGAGTCACCCTTGACAACGAGGCGGTCATCCCTATCGTCCCTCGTCCCTCCTCCACCCTTGCCCCTCCCCCCTCGCCCAATCATGTCCGGATTCCAGCATGCACCAGTCACAAAGGGCAAGCCCACATCGATAGTCGCTCTAGCTTACATCCCGCTAACGCCTCCTCTCGCCCCCAGGCTGCATCCTCCTCACCGGCACCGCGTCCCTCGTCATCGCCCTCGCAGACCTCAAACCGTACGTACACCTCCAATGGAGCCCGCATATGAGCACGTACCACCAGGTAAAGACGCTTGCCCTCCTTTTCGTTTCGTCGCACACGTACTGATTAGCGGGACTTAGTACTGGCGCCTGTTGGTGCATCCCTTGGCGTATACGAATTCCGTCGAACTCTTGATGGCCCTCTTGACGTTTTATCATCTCGGCGTACACGTCGAGCGGTAAGCGACGGGTTTCCCTACATTCGTCCCTGCCTCGGCTGACGCGATGGTAAAGATCATTCGGGACGCGCAAGTTTGCCGTAAGTTTCCGTCAAGGCGCGGCGCGGGAAACACCAAAAACTGATGAAAGACACCGTTTGTATGGCAGTCGTTCCTTTTCCTGGCGTCACTGTGTAGCACCCTGGCGGCGTTCATCACGATCGTCCTTGGTTCCGGGATCGGCGTCAACGTCTTGCCGGCGGGGAGCTTTAGTGTCCTCGGTGCGATGTGAGTCATGCGTTCAGTCGTTGACGGTCCACGCGTGCGGGTGCTGATCAGGACGTCAGTTGGTATCAGTATCATCGGATGGTGTGAGTCCCTCGTTGGGTGGCCTTTGATGTTCCGAAACTGACGTCTCGGCAGACCGTCGTTGTATACCCTCGTGATCTTTGGCGTACCAATAACCAACAAATGTTTCGCATACCTCTACCCGCTCTTCGTAAGCCCCGCCATCGAGACCCCCGAGGGGGAACAACGCTAACCCCGGCGGGCGGCCTCTCAGCTCCTGCTCCATCAATTCCCAACATCACTCATCGCCGTCCTCCCCGGCCTGATCTTCTCCGCGCTCTACACCTCGCAAAACCGCCGCACGCGCACAACACCGTACCGCCTCCGCCTCCGCCTCCCTCGGCCGCTCGTATCCCTCCTCACACGCCTCCTCACCCCGCTCGTCGACCCGGCCCACTCGGACTCGGCCGCGCCGCGCCGCGCCGACCGGGTCCTCCCCGGGGAAATCTCCGAGTCGGCCGCGCGCGCGCGGGAGAGGTTGGACGCGTTGCAGCGGCAGGTGCGGCAGGCGCAGCAGGTGCAGGAAGGCGTCAGGAGGGAGGTGGAGCGCGGCGCGGTGGAGAGGAGGAGGAATGTCGGGAGGGCGTTGGAGGCGCTGCAGGCGCGTTTGGCGACGCAGGCGGGGCAAACTCTATCGGATGGGCAAGGTCTACCACCACCGGCAGCGGCGGCGACGGCGACGGCGACGGCGGAGCCTACGCTGCCCCCGAGACGATCCCGCTTCGGTCTTGGGGGATGGGTCGACCGTGCGGGCGAAGCCGTCGGCCTGCGTACGGAAAGTCCGGCGGCGGGGGCGGCGGGAGCGGGTGTCGTCGCGGGCGAGGGCGGGACGCGAGAGACGCCGCTCGAGCCCGTGCAAGTGGAGCCGCCGCGGGCGCCCACGCAGCAGGAAGTGGATACCATCGTCGGCATGTTTCCGAATCTGTCGCGGGATGCCGTCGTGCGTGCGCTGCAGACGAGGTTGGTGATTCTCTTTGGAATTCGCAGGGCATGCGCTGATGTGTGCTACTAGTAATTACAACACGGCGTTGGCGGTCGAGGTGCTTCTCGCGGAAAGTCCATAGCTCTCCCAGGTCTATCATTACATGCCGTCTCTCTTCCACTGCGCATGCACGTCGTCGTGGATCTCGAGGATATCCAGTGCTCCCCGGTCCGACGCGAGCATTCGTTGGTACTGCACAAACAGTCAGCAGGCGTTTCAGCTGCCGGGCGAGGGACTCGCCTCGAGAATCATCAGCAGCATGTAACTCTGCATATCTTCCCACCTCCATCGTTCAAGCGCAAATTCTCGCGCGCGGCCCGCAATCTTTTCGGCTTCGTGATCGTACGCCGGTGATTAACCGTCCGGGCTTCCCGCAAAGTAGATCATGATGTCGCTGAGGCAAGACATCAGTGCTAGCTCGACAACTTGGGTCGAGGCTTACTAGATGTCGGAGTAGTCGACTTTGAGGGGGACATAGTGATACCTGAAGGAGGGGTATAGTCATGTCGTCAACGAGGAAAGCGAATGCTTACCATGGGATGAGGATATCCTGTGACGAAGGAGTTAGGCGAGGACGTGTGGATTGCGGTCTCTACTGACGGAATTCCACTCCGGCTGAGAGTATATGGCCGACGTTAGTTCGTGTTTGGATCCTATCCAAGATGTACTTACAAAGATGGTACTCTTGAGCACAACCCTGAGGCAGCTTTGTCAGTTGTATAGTAGAGGGGTCGTTCGGTGACTTACGAATTGCTGGTCAGCAATCTTCCTGCAAAATGGACGATAGATCAGTCTTCAAATTCGCCGACGCGACTTTGGCCCACTAACGAAATCGCGAACTCCATCCGTTGCCGTCGATGTCCACCGTGTACTTGTATCTGTCAGCTGCCGGTCAGTGATGCTACTTTATTCGAAAGCTAAGGTACCGACGCACTTCAAAGCCATTTCAGGTGACATCGATTCCGCAAACCGGAACTCATCTCGGACTTGATCGCAGACCTCGGGATGGCTGGAGAGTCGCACTTTGTGAGTTCGCGAAAATTTTGTCGTTGGAACACTGACCACTAGATCGGAAACGGATAAGTCAAGTCTCTGCCAGCGATAACATCACACGCACTTGAACCGGACCGCCCACTGGCGCGACATCGAGGTAGCGTTCATTCATCTCGGCCATAGAGTACTTCTTCCTTCCCACCCGTTTCCTCATTTGCACCAGCACTTCCTCGAGCCGATCGTCCTCACTACTCGCCAACTTGACCATTCGTTCCCTCTGCGAATTCGCCCAGTCGAAATCATCGCTGTGGAATGCACCGGTGAACGAGCCCCGCCAGATGGCTTTGTCGGTCGTCTTTTCCCTCCACTCCATGAGGGGAAGGGTTTCTAGCTGTGGAGTCAAAACCTGCGGACGAGCCGTTCAGGCGTACTCACGGTTGATGGAGTCGAGCGCGATGCCCATGATGTCGGTATTATGGAGCGTCTATCCAGTAGGAGAGAAAGCTCAGATTTGACACCGCACCCGATTGCCGTAGCTCGCCTTGCAATACGAGATGACCGGAGTCATAACGCAACCGCCTCTCCCATCAACGATCAACGATCAATGTCCCATGCTGACAGGTATGGAAAAGTCATGATCAACACTCAAAAAGCTTGCTCAGCCTTACCTGCCTCGCGAGACTCGGATTATGACAATAATCGAAGCTCGCCACATGGTCCTGGATGAAGGTCTTTTCCTTTGTCGTCGATTCCGGTGATGGAACTTCATCGTTGAGTATGCAATCTCTTCTGCTCTTGCTGAAGTGGGAGTCTCGGGGACAGACCATTTCCCTGAGCCCGATTTGTCCTTCAGAAAAGTCCGAAGGGCAGTACAGCATTACACTTACCAGCCGTACGCTTGTTCCTGCCGTTTCTCCTCGGCTTCCAGAGATTCTTCATCCCAGACTGACCGCATACAGGAACGGGGTCATTTGACAAGGAGAATGATATGAGAGGGCACACTCACCCAGTCCAGCGTCAACCAATTGTTTGCTCATATCAACCAACGACCAGGTTGACTGAGCCGTCGGGCCATCGTGCACCGAAAAGAGGAGGCGCAAGTCCTCGTCACCTGGCAATTGATCCGGGATGTAGCGGAGGAGAGGTCGAATGAGGCTGGCCACATCTCTGCCACAGGGTAGTCCGATACGGCAAACGAATGTCGGGAACCAAGAACGTGTTAACGCACCTCGCTCGAAAGTTGTCCTTGGCACCACCTCCAACACGTATCCTATCTCTCTCTCCCTCTGTCATCCCCTGCCGTTTCCCCAAATCAAAGTACCATGTGCCCTCTTTGTCCCTAATCATCCTGTTGATTCGTTGACGCAGCAGGTCGGCGCTGTATGCGAGGTAGGGGCGGACGGAGAGATGCGCTTCGGATAGGAGAGATGGCGCGGTGATGCAGCGGTGCTTCGAGGCGAATACGTACCTATCGATCTAGCTGGTTAGGAAGATCGTACGGGGAAAGTGCGCAGACTTACCAGTGCTTGAAGCCTCGAGGGGGATCTATTCCGAATGCTCGACGGTAATCGTTCACAGCGTCCTCGAATGACTGAATGCTTTGGATTTTCGCGTCCATTTGCTCTGCTTTTCGTTGGGCTTCTTTGATCAACATCGTAATGGGATGAAAACAGAGCTTCTTCTCCTCGAGAGGATCGATGATGTAGAGTCCATGTTTGTCCCTTGACACGGAGGTCGGCGATGATGGACGAAGTTTGGGATGAATCGTTTGTTCAGGGTAGAAGGTATTTGCGGATCGAGAAGTTTGGTTGTTGTCGAGGAGTCGATACCAGGGTGTCCAACCAGTCGAGGTTACCGCAATTGCCTCCTTCTGCACCATCTCCTTTCCCACCAAAGCTCTTCCAACATGCAATTCCCCATCCAACAATGTCCCTGCAGCAAGCAACAATGTCGCAAGAAAAAACACCACAAGCCACGTCATCGGTTCATCCTTGGACCTCTTGAAACGCAACCACAAGTTTGTGAGGAGAGGTCGACGGCGGAGGAACCGGCCTCGGACGACGGGACGACGTCGTGCGGGGGATGGCGTGTCCGGTTCGTCGGGTTGCGGGTTGTTGTGACGTGCTGGCGTCGAGGGATGCTTGCGGGAGAGCATGGCGACGAGTCGAATGCGCTGTAAGATTACTGCAGGGCCGCTCGAGAACTGATCCAGAAGGCAAGAAGGCGAGAACAAGAAGTCACGAACTCATCAAGGAAAGAAGCAACTTTCGTATGAAACATTGATGCGATAAATTGTTTACTTTGTCATTCGTCATCAGCCATCGGCGACGTCTTGATTTAGGTTTCTACTTCTACAACTGATTCACCCTTCACCTCACGTCGACTTGATAGTCATCTTGACCCCTGACAGATGATTAAAGTCAGATCAGCACTCCCCCAAAACTGGCCGCGATCACCGCGACTTACAGTTGTTGTAGACCTGATTCTTCTTGAGGACCGTGTCCCAACCAATCTCCTTGAGCTCAGGGTGCATCCACGCTCCGTAAACTAAAGTCCGCAGTTAGCTTACCGGAGTGGACTGCCGTGCGAAGGGCACTCACTCTCGTGGAATTCCATAGCAAGCGCAGCTAAACAAGAGACCCGTCATTGCCCATCCTCAGCATTTGCAACAAACCGACTCACGAGGCTCATTGTACCCGTCTCCGACGCCAGCTTCAGCTTTTCCGCCGTGCACGCGCCTCCTGGCGTCGGAACCGTCGTAGCCGCCGTGTCCGGACCAGTATTGAACACCGGACTCTGTGAACGGGGTGTCGTTAGGCGTGCAAATCAGAATGTGCACGTGGACGTACGGTTCGTCTGGAATTCGAGGGAGAGGCCCGTCTTTTCCGAGCTCAACTTGGCGACTGTCTCTCCGAGCCTACTGTATACGTCAGCCTAGTACAACCTACCCGATCTCTCTTACGACTCACTGTCCCTCGACATCCCCTCCAAAAACATTCCCGACTTGCTCCACATCACCATCAACGACAACCTTGCTTTCCGCCGGCTTCAACCGCCTCTCAAACACCGAAAAGTCATCCAGTCCATTCTTCGGGTACGGCTCGCCAATCTTCTTGGGGCTCTTGAAGTTGCATGCGCCATCGCGCCATTTGGCGGCGTCGATAAGGTGGCCGGTGGGGAGGGCAGTGTCGGATGCGAGTTCGAGGCATTGCGTGGACTACGGGGGCGCTTAGCGCAAGGTTAAGGAAGTGTAGGTGTGACTCACGTTGAGTTGGTACGTGTGCTGCTTGATGTCCGTCTGAGGGCCCGGTCCGTTTCGCGCGTTCTCGCTGGCTTCCAAGTTGAACGCCCAGTGCTACGCCGAATTAGCATCGAAACCTCGCTCGCAACCGAGAAACCCACCTGAGTCAGGTTGAGCGCCGTCTCATCGCCCTCCAACAACTTGGCACGATAGACAAGCACCACTTCCCCGACCGCATCCTGCTTGGGCGCATCCCTGACACCAATCGCCACCTCGGCCCTGACCTTGCCAACATGCCCACCTTCTCCATCAGGGCTCTCGTAGGCCCACACACCGGCTCCTGCCTCCCCAAACTGACTTTTCAGCGCCTCAACCTCGGCCTTGCTAAACAGCGTGACCTGCTCGGGCGAGAGACGCTCGAGCGTCTTTTGGTCCCAGCCTGCCTCGGGAGGGCCGCCGTGCAGCGAAGTTTGAGGGTTAGGGAAGGCATCGGGGGTGAATTTGGTGCCAGCGGGAAGGGTGAGTTCCGAGTGAGGGAGACGGTTGCAATACCGTCCGATGAGAGAGTGAAGGAACTACGTAGGAAAGGGCGTCAGGTATGTCGTGGGCCGAAGTGATCTGGCAGAACAAACGTACTCGTCGGTCCTTGACCATGTCCTCGGGAGTTTCAGGACCGATGATGATCTCGTGTTCTTTGCCGTACTTGTCCTTGAAGGAGATGGAAAAGACATGGAGGCCCTTTCTGTTTGCCAGGAGGTGTCAGTCAACCGTTTGCCAAGACTCTCGCCGGACGCACTCGATGACCTTCAAGTTGAGGTTGTGGCTTTTGGTGCTGAGTGTGACGACGGACATGTTGTTGATGATGAAGATGGGTGAAGGGGAAACAGTGCTCGAGACGGACCAGCTGCGCCGTTATATAGGATCCCTCCAGAATGTAGACGCTGCGGTAACGGTAATGCGGCGTTCCAAATTGCTTCCGATCGCCGGCAAAATCTTGTTTGAACGTCATCGCAGTGTGCGGCGCCGGTCAGCCCAATAATTTGGGCTCGAGATTCTTGGAATGTCGACGTCGAGACAGTGGAAGAATGGACGATGTTGCTTGTGGCCTACACCAGCAAGCCCGATGTCAACTGCTCGCACGCGGGGCGTCGAAATTCACACGAGAAGTCCGTCGCAGGAACGCATAGACATGCCCAGACGCGCGACTCAAGTGTTCCATCTGCTGGATAGCATATTGGGATCCATGAACAAGCTACAAGCATCGCTTTCTCAGCGTAGGCGAATGTTATGACAACGAAGACGATACAACGAAACAACGGATATACAACCTGCCTCATCGCTGTCAAAAGGCTTCAATACTGAATCGTCCCATCCAAATAAATAACCCTGCCATTCGAAGCCTGCCATCATCCCGTCAGCCCTTGCCACCACCAGAAGTAAATGCAGAGCACTCACCTCCTTCATCGCGAGAACCTTGACGTCCCCTGGGTCAACCCTTACTTCGTCTCCGACGAGGCGGAAATTGACGTGATGGCCTTCGCCAAGCATGCTTTCATAGCTCGCTGGCTTTGCACCGTCAACCGGCCAGGGAATTGAGGACTGAAAGGCATATAATAGGGTGAGAGTGTCGTTTTAGGGAAAAAGCCGGACCTACGGCCAGGGTATGTGCTTTGACGAAGCGTTCGACATTGTTCTTTACCTTTGCCTCGGATACGTGGACTGTATCGAGGGTATCCTGGTGCCTATGGATATCCGGGTCAGGTGTGCTGCTCTCTGTGGTAGTTGCGAACGAAACTTGCGGTTTGTGTGGTAATGCGATGATCGCTTGGTTCACAGGAACGAGGAGCGTTGTTGTGAGCGTCGGCGACACGATACGTTTCATCTGCACAAAGAACGTTCATCGACTCATGCGGGAATAAGCAAAGAAAGAGAACATACTACCGGTCCGACTTCCCGCGCATACTCGTAGAACAAACTCAACTTCCTCTCCACAGTCAAACACTCTGCCAGCCTGGGACTTCCCGGTGTTCCCTCGAAATCTTGCGCGCCGACCATGTCGAATTGTGGGAACGAATGATCCTCTGTGGTGTGGATCATCGATTCAAGCTTGTCTTCCCCGATTCCCAGTTCAGAGGGCGTTTGGATGACCAGTTGGGCGCGGACGAGACCGAGGAGGAGGAGGGAGATTGCGAATAGAGGAAGTAGACGTGAGTGGATAGTGGTCATGACGCTTGTTGTTGCAGCGTGAACCGACTGGAGCGATGTCTGGCGACGGCTAGAGGTCTTGCAGTTGTTACGACCAAGACTATCCTGGGATCCTGCAGCAGAGTTAAGCAGCAGAGTTGACCAAGGATTGTAGACCTCGAAAGCTACCTCGAATCAGATTTCGCTCCCGGATCGGTCAATCGCCGCGAGCCTAAAATCACGAACCCTGAGCCTAAATCTTGAAATTACAAGCTATTATGCGCCGTTGGAGTCCGGCGTGACGTCAGCAATGAACCTGAAAGCACCTACTCATAACAGCTTCCTCGATATCCCCGTTAAATGACAGATATAGGAAACCCTCCTTCTTCTGTCAAGCCCTTCGGCAGTAACCAAGACACTGATCAGGATCATGCTCACGAGGTATGTCCAATTCATTCGTTGCTATGACCATCACGACTTAATCCTCGCCCAGACCGGCAAGTCATGCAGGGAGTTGGTACACTTCCAACGGTACGCTCCCTCCCATTATCGACTTTTTGCTTGGAATCATAACGATCACTTGCTGTAGCTGCTCAGTTGAAGGCGCAGCTCGAGAAGAACTTGGCTGCTGTCAAGCCGATTGAGGAGCTGGATTATTATCCGCCTATGGATCGGTGCAAGGCTTCAATTGGACCGTAAGATATATCCACGAGATATCAATGAAATTGTGACTGATGCCCTGGCTAGGCATGCTGGATACTCGTACTCTGGTCCTGCGGCTGCCTGGGCGTACGCCGCCATTCCCGTCAACAAGATGTGAGCCACTTACAGGCGGGCAAAACGCACGACTCATCAGCTGCACCCGTCCAGCAAACGCGTATTTCTCCTTGGACCTTCTCATCATTTCTACCTCAGCAAGATCGCCCTGACCAAGTGTACATACTACGCCACTCCGCTCGGAGACATCCCTATCGATGCGGATAGTAAGTGGAATTGCATTTCCCTTTGGCTGCAAGTCCTGATAGTACCTTTCATAGCGGTCAAGAAGCTCAAGAAGACGGGAATGTTTGACGAAATGACTTTGCAGACGGATAGCGACGAGCATAGTCTCGAGATGCACTTGCCGTACATTCAGCTCATGTTCAAGGATTCGTACGTGTCGTTCCCTGTTTGCCATGTCCTCTGAGCTAAGCCATGCAATAGGCCCGATATGAAACTAGTCCCCCTCCTCGTCGGTAATGTTTCCGAGGCTTCCACCGCGCTGTACGCCGAAGTATTCCAAGAGTACTGGAACGATGATGAAACGTTCTGGATCATCAGTTCCGACTTTTGTCACTGGTTCGTTATTTCATTCCTGATCGCTTCCCCCATGCTAAACGCCATTCACGACAGGGGCACCCGATTCAGCCACACACCGTATTACCCCAACCCTCCGCCGATGGTCAACCCCGTCCCACCGACCGAGAACACGGGCCCCGCCGCGGCATCGCGCGAGCTGCCGCCCGCCATGATTTCCCTTTCGAGAAGCACACCCGAGAACCTGCTGGAGACGCCGATCTGGCAGAGTATCCAGTATATGGATCACGAGGCGATGGATATCTTGCGCAACGGGGGAAAGGAGGGGACAGGCAAGGAGTTTCGAGCGTACTTGAAGCGGACGGGGGTGAGTATTTGTGTGTTCGGGTTAATGGGCAGTCGGCTCATGGCGCTCGGCTGTTAGAATACTATATGCGGCAGGAACCCGATCTCGGTGATGCTTGCGATCATGGAAGCAGCCAGCAAGACGTCGGGAACGCCCGCCGAGATCGTCTTTGTGCGATATGAACAGAGTAGTCACTGTGAGACCGTCCGTGACAGTAGTGTCAGTTATGTCAGCGCATTGGTGGTGGTCTAGCGCCGACGAATTTGCAGTTGTAATCCTCCAAGATGTATAGCGACAGAACCATGGACGATCCAGACGATCTCGATACAAGAAACTGAATGAATTGTGTATACCTAGCGCTTCTTGTAAACGCAGCCCTTCATGATCTTGGTACCTTGCTTGAGCCTCGCTTCCCATCCCGGCTGACCCCTGACAATGCCCAGCGGCGCGAAGGACGTCTTTGTGAACCTAAACAGATCGAAATGGGTCGTCGGCGCGGTCTACACAAGCATCCGATAGACGGGATAAGCACGATAGGCAGCAGACGAGATTGCCACGACAACTCACATGTTCCTCCAAATGGAATCCGAACGATTCGACGAGCTTGATAAATTCCTTGTTCGAGATCAATCGCGATGTCACCTCAGCAACGTGGAAAACACCGCTGTAGGACGAGGTATAAGTTGACGACGCACGAGAGGAACACTATGCGACTCACCCAGTCTTCAAGATCCTCGCGACCTCATAGATCCCTCCGACCCAATTCACACCCATCAGACTCAAACAACACACCACCGTATCCACAACTTGCGGCGCAGCCGCCCTGACTACCGACTTGGCCTGTTTCTTCCCCTTCTTCTTCCCCTCGAGAACGGGGATAGCCTTGAACCCGTCTTGAGCGTGCTCGTCGCCCCCAGGTTCTCCCGGCAGCGGTACGGACTCGAGGAAATCGCCCGGGACGACCCATCCTCTCGCAGAGTCGCGTGGTTCGCCCGTGGAGGAAGGCGCAAGGTATGAGACATCTCCGACGAGGTCGTAGGAAAGTACGGTGTACCCGTTGATACCGTTCAGTTCCTTGGCGAGACTCGCGTCGCCGCATCCGAGGTCGACGATGAGGTTGTTCGACAGAGAGGAGGTACGGATGGCGGAGATGATGTATGGTAGGGGAGGGGATGGCCATGCCGCGGTTTGTTGACGGTGCGAGTCGTGGTACTGTTTCAGTCGGAATCAGTATCCACAGATCCGAGTGTGAGAGTCGTACTCACGTCCGCAAACGCGCTTCCACCCTCCTTGCGCATTAGGTCCCATGCTTCCGTGCTCGGCAACGTGTAGAGCTGTTCATTCAGCCATCGGAATTTCGCCGAGGATAGCTTGTTCGCGAGGGAACTCTGAAGCGTAGTCATCGGTGCCGCGGGGACGGGCACGGTCGTATCTTCTTCGTCACTCGATGCGGCGTCCGCCGGCGCAGCGGGAACCTCGGTTTTCTTTTCCGCCTGTTTCGCCGGAGGCTGCTTCCCCTTGCCCTTGACGGGCTTTGTCTTGCCCTCCAACTCGGCAATCGAGTTCACGCCGGGCGGCAAGATCGGTCGTCCGTCCAGTCCATACTTGATCTTCTTTTTCTTCGGCTCTTGCTGCGCATCGGCGTCGCCCCCCTTGTTCTCGTCCTCTGCCAAACGCCGACGGAGCTCGTCCATCGATAAAGGCGCATCGTCGTCCTCTTGCTTTCCCGTGCTTTTCCGCCTCGAAGATGAAGCCTTGCCCTTCTTCCCGACTACAGTACCCTTATCGAGCACCTTCATTAACTTTTCAATGTTCTGCTGCGCAGACTTGACGGTCGTGCGTTCGCCATATGCCGCGGTTCGGTTCTGTTGCTGAGTTGAGACCTCGGAATTGCGTTTACGCTTGTTGTGGCGCGCACTGGAGGCCTGGGGGTCGACAACAGGAGCGCTGGAGGGGGTGAACGAGGAGGCGAAGAGGGGCATGTTGTACGAGAACAAGGGTCAGCCGTGGTGAAAGATTCGGGTCAAGCTGCCTTGTCGCCATACCGTATGCAAGATAAACTGGTGGAATTATTAGCTTCCGCCTTTCCGGTCACCGATCGTATTCATCGCGTTCAACAAAGTGAAGCAGCAACATATTATTATTATTGCACGTACTGGGACCACTTGATCAGTTCCAGCAATCCGGACCAACTCGGTACAGCGCAAGTATGCCCTCTCCGTCCCTCAGCTTTTACTGATGCGTGTAACAGCATGCCAGCAACATACCAAACCCTCCTCGCGCCCGCCCCGGCTCCTCTTCGCGTTCTGGAGCCCACTTCAATCCGCCTGATGCCATTCCACCTCGCACACACCGGCCCAGCACGGACAGACGTATACTTCCAGCCTCGCTCGGCACAACCTACGGGGCTCGGATATCCAACGCGCATGGAGCAAGATCTAAATCAGGGCGATGGAGTGACGGGAAGGGTCGCCGCGTTTAGGGGGAGAGAGGTGCATGAGCATCTAATCACCTTGCCGCAGGGGTACGTCGGGTGTGTTCTTTCCGCTCCACCAAGACCGACAAGGAGGACGGAAGACGTGCTCAAGGCGGAGGAATCCACGCGACCGATCGTACCAGAGGAAGAGGTACCGACGCAGCGATCGATGAGGAAACGTAAAGCCGCGGTCGAACGCGCGCCCGTTGCCAAGCGGACGACCAGGAAGGCGGTGGAGAAAGTCAAGAGGTTTAGCTTGGATGATGATGACGACGATGAGGAGGTCGGCGCGGGAGGGGAGGTGGTGCCCGAGGTGGTGATTCCTACGTCACAGCCGATAGGGGAAACGGAGGAATCGCAAGTCGAGGCGCGGACGTCGGATGAACCAGTCGAGGAGACCCCCGAAGAGACCGACACTGCGCCCACGGGCGAATTTGGAGGCGCACCACCGCCGCTGGGCCATACGACATCCCTCGCCATTGTCGACTCTATGATCCCTGCCGAACCATTCCCGACGGACGAACCATCGACATGGATTCAGACGCGTCGCTTGGTTCCGGAAGCCAAGTTCGAGGCGATAACGATCTGGCATGCGGACGAGGCGATGTATTCGGTCCAGTCAGTGACCAACGAGGCGGACGGGAACATTGGAGAGAAGGGGGAAATCGGGGACGTAAAAGGGTTGATGGGAGAGCGGGATGAATATGTGAGAGCTCTGGACGAGTGGAGGAGGGTTAGCGAGGTCGTACATAGCTGGTGAGACGGATATGAATGAACGCGTGCGCTGGTCTTCCCCGCTGGTGCTACAGCACGGATGCCTCTTGGGCCGATGAAGCCTTTTCGTCTCCTCGCGACAAGCTCTTGTGGGCACGTAGAGCATTTTACTCATGCGTCCTTTCGAGCGCATTCACAAATATCGAGCATACATGGACCACTCGCGCGGGACGGGTGCGCATCCTTGTAGCTGCGACCCTGGACCTGCTCGCAGTACAGGCAAGGAAGTAAGTGCCTTCCGGGTAAATATGCGGAAACGGTTCTGATGAAGAAAGGAGGCTTGTGGAGCCGGCTGGCCGTTGTTTTGTTACGGTAATTGCCATCGATGTGGGGAAGGAAATGGAATGATTGCAAGACAGGCTTCGGCTTATCCACCTTTGTGAACAGAATGGCTCGCATGAATCGTCAGAAGCGTTGCTGTCAATACACGCTCACGATATATGTAAATGCGAGAACCTAAGAGGGCTCTTAGGGAAGCGCAGAAGCGTTGATTGCGTGTCATTGCCTCTTCAACAGTAATCCATCCCCTGGAGCACGATGGATGTCACGAGTCATAGGCAAGAGAACGTGGACCTGAAATCGACCAGCAGCACGGCACCGAGTAGCCCGATATCATCGCGCTCGTCCCTGCAGTTCAGTGACTCCGACTCGCTTTCTGATCACTGCGGCTCCCTTCCAAGTCATGAATCGATGAAGTCTAGTTTGGGAAAGCGAGTAGAGCGTGATTCTTTTATGCAGGAGGAAGTGGAACGAAGCGAGATGAAGAAACTTGCTAAAACAGAGCTTGAGGCTGACAGCAAGGGCGATGAGTCCGTATATGAGCTTAAACCCAAAGACTTTTCGATAGACTTCAAGACGACCATCAGACACAGTCTTCCTCATCCTCAAGTGGTGCCGATGTCCCTTGCACAGCAACACAAGGAGTTGCAGAGGTGGTACGCTGAGACGGGAAATGATCCTACGCTAGAAGACGAACCTGCTCCGTGCAAAGGCATGTCTTTCCCAGAGTATGAATGGAAGTTGAAAGTCGGACTTCCCCTCTGTATTGATGCTCCGGTAACAGCTCGAAGAGTTGCCACTATGATGAGGAGGGCATCATACCGGTCGACCTCATCGTGGGATTCGAATGACTCGGCTGAGGACGTAGAAGATCAGAGGCAGGAAACGACAGGAGCGAGCCCCTTTCATCTTGGATGGATTTAACCCTCAAGCATCGGAGGAGGGGGAGATCTAGAGGGGGGCGAAGTATCTGTAGGCTGCTACAGATATGTGTATCGAAGTACTGGAAGAGCGGTCGGGCTGTCCCCATACGTCGGTTGTCCTGGCAAATCACTCAGAATGTTTAGAATCAGATGGTGTGTGGCGTGGGATCGCCCCGACCGATTCATGCCCTCTGGAAACCGATACCAGGCTGTCGAGTGCGTGCTACCCCGCGATAGCACAAAAGGGTATAGCCAGCTGTTTAGATGACGCGTGTGTGGCGTTCCTTCAGGACATCGCTCGACTGGCTACCAATTGCCAGCAGCTATTGCTGCGACGGGAGACAGTACCAATGACGACGGCGATAAGGATATCTACCAGTTGATGGTCACAGAACAACTGTCAGATTGGGTCATCCCTATCCCGACGCAGTGTCCGGCTCCGTTGAGGAGCAACAAGAAGCACTGCAGAGCTGTGCCGTACGTATACGGAACGGACCTAGTTTACCGGACCATCTCCTGTGATGACATGCCTGGAGGTTGACGAGGGGCTTTTCCAGCATCTTGCGCTTTGGAGACTGCCCAATCCCGAGCGGAATTCAATTTAAGCAGGAATGTGACAATGAATGTGGACGGCCAACATGAAGCTGCATGCCAGAAAAGCTGGCTGTGAGCGACAGCGCACAGCTCGATGCATATGATCCGCGCGCAACGCTGAAGCTGTGTGATTCATGGGCAATCCCAACCCGCTACAGGCTGTGGGAAACTCCGTGGGTTCAGAAGGTATATATGGTGGAGCTAACATCAGGTTCTTTTCGAAGGCGGTCAGTTGCAGTCTTCGAGGACCCGTAATCGCTTCACCTTACGCGCCCGAGTATGCGGAGAGTTAGGAATTCGTACACCCTGGGAGCACCAATCATATGCAATTCACATAGTAAAAGGGCGTACTCAACACAGCCCCGCCAAAGGGAGTTTCTTTGCTCATGTGAAATGTCTACCTTTGTCGCCAGCAATAACGGGCGATGCATCAATTTGCTTAAAATCAATGCTCCCTGTATATATGAACCAGGCGAGGATGTTGACTCCTCAAAAGAAGGACTTCATCTAGTTGTCGAACAAAAAGCTTTCAGGATCACAGTCAGAGTACAGAGGACCGCGACCACAAGCATCAGCATGAGCGTGGCCGATACCATGAATGACAGGAGAAGTACCCAGTCCGGAAGAGCTTCCGAAGGCTCCGTGTCTGTCGCGCCGACAGACAGCTTCCACGATGGAGAGGATACGCAAGTTAGTGGGTACATAGATGCTAGCTGCATGTCCCTCCGTTCCACCAAGCTATACTGTTACCGCACCGGAAAAGAATGATATCAGGCAAGATCTCATCAGGCAACCTGTTCCGCCTCTCTCTCCTCCAACATTTACCGGATCGTCGAAGGAACGGAGCAGCCGTCTCTCATCTCCATCAACTCTGATTGGGACTGAACCTCCTCCTTTCTTGACCGCCCCCATTCCATCTTCTGGACAGGAGTCTCCTCGCCGCCCTGCTGTCCCGCCCCCTCCCCCTCCTCTGCCTCCTGGCTGGGAACTTCGCACAGTCTTTTCTGACGAATTGACCTCGCAAGCGTTTTGGAGAGGTATCCGAAGGTCCTTTCGACAAGGTCAATCTGCAGCTGCTATGACCGTCGATGAGCAAACGGAAGCTTTACTTGAATGGTACAGAAAGACGGGTCATGATCTTGCACTGCGAGATCGATCGCCTCCCTGCAAGGTCAGCAGGCAGGAGATAGAGGAGGCAGTCAGGATGGGACTTGATCCTGTAGCATGGTTTATGCCAGCCCCACCGCCACTGTTACCGCCAGCCGTGGCGATGGGACGAGAGGACGTGGACAGCCGCACCAGTATTCCTCTGTGGTGGACAAGGGTCAAGATATGGATTCGCTTGAAGACACAGGACTGTGGAATTCCCAGTCTAGGGGTACTGGCTTGACGGAACCCAAGGACTGATATACTGCAAATGCCGAAGGTCGAATAGCGTCAGATGCACGGTCCAGCTCTAGTCTGGTTTTGCTAGCATAGAAATTGTAGACAGCCTGACGTATCGAATGTCATGTCCGACCTGGTCGCGTAGTATCAGCATCGGCGTAACCCCATAGCATAGGGCAGAAAGGCGACAGGGTAACTGTCTGCTAACATTGCTATGAGCTACACACAAGATCGGTCACCTCTGCTAACCGTAGCCCGGATTCGCGGAAGCAAACATGCCGCGAGCGAGCTTGGCTTGCTACATCACGTCGACGGCTTCAACAGCTAAACGACCATGATCATCTACGTATCCTGTCAAAAGACAGCATGTTCAGGCCCCTCATTCGTCGATTCAGCACAACAATGTCTACCGCCAACACTCCCGCCTCGGCCGTCGTCACTTTCCCGACATTCAGTAACCCTCGAGTGGCAGGGTACACCTTGGCCCGTCCCAAGGCGTTGAATTCGCTCAATGAGGATATGGTTGCGTTGTTGCGGCCCAAGGTTGAGGGATGGTTGAGACAAGGGGAGGAAGGCCCAAAGGTTATTCTGGGAAGAGGGGAGGGAAGAGGATTTTGTGCTGGTGGTGATGTCAAGGGTGAGTTCGGAATGTTCAGCTTGATGGGGTATGAGCTGTTCAGTGGAGGGGGAGTCGGGGTCGCCAAATTATCACCACTAGGGTATTAACTCTCGGGTTGGCTGGCGGGAACACGATCTTCCCGGGACACGTGCGAGATACATACACACATCCGTCATTCGCAAAGTGGTATATTTGGATGTCACGTTTGCGGATGCTTCACGTCTTCAAGCTTTGAAGTATCAGTCGGAACTTTGCTGATCCAACCTCCTTCCTCTTTTTGTTGTGTGCAATCATACCTGGTCCCTCTTCAGCTGTCACCGCTTCTGCACGAGTGTCAGCAGCCGGCGTCACCGAGGCCCTAACCTTTTTCAGAGCCGAAAACGAACTCGACTACCTATTGGGACTGTTGAGTACTGGAAAGCAGCCCGTCTTTGAGGGCGAGAAGAAGGGAGATGGGAAGACGCACGGCGTTGGGAAGACGTATGTTGTATTTATGGATGGACCTACCAGTATGTGTCGTTTTGTGCTTGAATGGTTCCACCGAGGCTAAATTCTGCATGTTGTTTGACTTTGTTCCGTATATCAGTGGGCGGCGGCGCCGGTCTCTCTTACCCTGCTCCCCTCCGAGTCGCCACCGAGACAACCATGTTCGCCATGCCAGAGACCAAGATCGGTTTCGCACCCGATGTGGGAAGTCAGTTCTACTTGACGCAGTTGGACGGCGCAGTGGGTGCCTGGTTGGCGGTGACGGGGGAGACGGTGTTCGGACGTGCTGTTTAGTAAGTGAGACGTCAGAGCTCAGTACCAAAGCTTACCGCTGGGCCTTCACAGCGACCTCGGCATTGCCACCCATTACATCCCCAAGGCCGAGATCCCCAACGTGGTCTCCGCCATCGAAGCGCTTCCGGAGTCCGATCTCACGACCGCCAAGATTTCCGCCCTGTTGATGTCGTTCAGCGCAACCGGATCCGACGCAGATGCCATCTCGACCGCCAAGACGCCCGATGTCGTCTCCCATATCGCCGGTGACGTCCGCACTCTCCTCGACCGTGCCTTTTCCAAATCGACAGTCAAGGAGATCCTGGTGACTCTGCAAGCTGCCATTGACGGAAAGGATTCTCAAAAGTGGTCCGAGCGGGCCTTGGACTGGGCCAAGCAGACCGTCAAGACCATTGGCGAACGGTCACCTACCGGAATGAAGATTGCGCTTCTCAATTGGCGACAAGCTCGGAAACTCCGATCGTTGCGCGAGCAACTCGACAAGGACTTGCGCATGTGTTGTGCATTCCTTACAGCGACAGGCGACATGTTTGCCGGTGTCGACCAGGTGCTCGTGCACAAGAGCAAGGAGCCGGCCGCATGGGATCCCAAAGAGCTGGACGATCCCCGAATCGAGGAAAAGAAGCTGGCGACGACGTGGTTTGATCGCGCGAAATCCGATGTCCTCTCGGCGGCGCCACAACTATCGATACAACCTCCCGAGGGCGGAGACGAATTATGGGGCAAGTTCCGAGCCTGGGGACTCCCGTCGGAGCAAGTCATCCAGAGCTACATCGATGGCTCGCGGTCCTCCTCGGATGCCTTTGCGCTTACCCGAGCCGAACTCAAGCAGCGTCTCTGGGCCGACTTGCTTAGCGAGCGGGAGCTCAGCGAGGGTGCAAAGGGGGTGCCAGAGTTCAAGAAGGAAGTCGAACGCAAGGTGGAAGAAGTATGCGATCGGCAGTGCGTGTTGGCCGGAGGAGAGGAAGGAAAGGAGGAGGCAAAGTACCTCAAGTGGCATCCGGTGGCCAAGCTGTAGGTCGGTATCTGATTCGAATAATGATAGCCGGAGTGGAAGTCAAGCCATTATCAAGAAAGTTGTAGCGGAACTGTTATCTTTTCGAATGGAGATCCAAGCGCATCACCGCGCATTCCCTATTCACGACTTGACGAATACTTGTTTGAATAGGACGCCGAGCCTTTGCCCCCATGTAGTCTTCACCGCCTCCTTTCGTTTTCCTCGAGTCGACGCCACAGCTGGTGCCTTCTAATTACTCACGCATAAAAGTTGTAGATCTTGAATCCGGCCCTTGAATGAGAGTCTTGCGTAGTCCGTGGATTGGCTAGCTGAATATGTTGTCTCGATTCCAGCCCGATACCCGTCTCAGGCGTAGAAGGGATTTGTCATTCGATATTGGTATAACGTACCCAAGGCTTAAGATCACCCAGGAGCGTTTCTAGTTGATTCCTGGGCGACTAAGCAGAGTGCTCTCAGAGACTAGAGCTCAGAAGTGCCGAGTGCGCGCTCGAGTTTGTCCGAAAGTATCTGAGCCTGATGACCTAAATGAACGAGTTTGGAAGGCTCTACAAGGTGACCTCTAAAGCTGGAAGTCTCTCAAAGCAGAATCTCGGCACAAAAAGTCGTACGGATCCTCAGGCGCATGCTCTTTCGTAGCTTTTGACAGAGGTATTTTTTCGATGCATCGTGGGAGAGAGCGAAGCGACGCTTGCCACGAGCTCTTTTCGTTGTGGATTGAAGGCCGCATCCATCTGGACACAGCAAACCTGGGGTTACGGTCAAACTCCGCGCCTCCTTGGAACATAAATTGGGGAGTCAGCGATAAAGGACGTATGTCAAACACCTTCATCGATCTACTCCGCCTCTGTTCGGGGACATTCTGTAACATTCCACGAGTGACTGTGGCTTACGGCGCGAAGAAAAGTCATCACTCGATTCCCGATGCAGTATCATCGAAAGGATCCGCTAGCCTACATGTTCCTTCAACACCGCCCAGGGGAGCGGGGGGATAGCGTAGGGACAACTGGGTAGTGGTGGTTCCTTTCAATCGCATCTCCGTCGCCAGACAGGAGATAAAGTTTTGGAATTACAGCTTGTCCAAACTGGTATAAATTGGGTGAATCGGTGACTTGCAAACGTTCATCACCACTACTTGTAGCGGTCTATGGCTACCTTTCTGACTAGGCTCAGGACGGTTACATAGTCGTTCTCGCTGCTGTCACTATCGTGCGACTGCAGCAAGACTCCCATTATTCGGTCTCGTGATTCCTATTGTCCGCTATCAGTCATGCCTAATTCTCGAGAGACACTCCGCGGAAGAAGATTATGGCTTCGGGAAGATGCCTCGAGCGTAACGATAGCCCAATCACCGGGCAGGGGGAGTCCCCCTACTTCGCCGTATCAAGAAGCAAACAAAAAGTGGGATGAAGTCTTCAACGAAATGTGGGGCCAAGGTATGGATCAAACTTCTCAGGAAGACTCGCGACCTCCTACTGCCCATTCAGCAGGGTACCATGAGTCAAGCTTTTGCCTCGACGATTCCCTCGACGATTCCCTCGACGATTCGCCGCTCGGCGCACGCCTTGATCAAGAGACATCGGATTTGCAAGGGAACAACGTGCAACAAGAGTCAGCCGAACCTGGAGCATCTACCTCGCGACCCATCACGCGTGTCTCATCCTCCTCTTCGTTTCAATTGTCTCCGCAAAACCCCAATCGACGAGTGATCCCGATACGGACACGTTCAGACTCGGTGCTTCAGCAGAGAACGCCCCAAGATATTTTTGGAGCCTTCATACCAGAGGGAGCTGAAGAACTATACGAAGATATCGTGGGCACACCGGACGAAGGAACGGGATCCATTGTCAGCCACAAGGATACTGGCAGCTCGACTTGGACGCCGTCTGGCTCCAAGCGCAAGCTATCGAGTTCAGACGGCAAGGCGAGGTCCTTCTCGCGTTCTTTCAGCGGAACGTCGATCTCCAGCTACCTATCGTTGGCTTTATCGAGGAAAACAAGCGCTGGGGACAGCCGGACGTCTGTTAACGACCATGCGCCGCTTGCGAGCTGACGAGGCGGCTGTGACTGTCGAGGAGAAGGTATCCTCGATTGCAGATATGGTTTGTCTTGGTTGTAATTCGACAGACACGCAACGTACGGTTTTCATCTTGAATCGCATTTTACGCTGGCAAGGCTCTTCACCACGCACTGACGAAGACTGGCCTGTTCATTCCCGGCTCCTTTGATAGTCCGCAATAGAGTATCCTCTCCAAGCCAGATGAGCCCATGCGTATTTAAAAAGGCGACCCCGGGGGAAGGCAGCAAAGGACAGGAGGACAATGGGGAATGAGCTGCACATGAAGCCTAAATTGGGGTCTCCCAGAGTTGGTCCGAGGCAATAAAGCGCGGGTCACGGATCGCGGCGACGTCAGGGTGCGCTTGGAAAAGAAAACGAGTCACCCGGCGGAGATGTTGGTAAGGGGACGACCCCTTCCCCTTCCCCTCCCCTGGCTTCCCCCCTCCCTCCCCTCCCCATCGTGTCTCCCCAGAGAGATCACTACATCCCCCGAGGGTATAGCAGTCAGGGATAATCCATCCACAAAATCGATCAGGGATCGAACCAGAGCGTGAGTCCCCGCCGAGAAAGAGAAACAGGTCTCGCTCGATGGCAACTGACGCGATCCACAGCGACAGCGACGCCACGAATCGAATCCCACCCTATCACCTTGGGACCACTTGATTGTGTGCAACTCAAGCCAAACAAACACCTCGTCATCTCTTCCTCGACCGTCGTATCAACCACCTCATCGCGTTGATCCGACCATCGAGACTCACACCGACAACCAGAACATGAGCAAACCTACACAGAACGCCGGCGCGGCAGCCGGTGCCAAACCCGTTCCTCAAGCACGCAAGTTGGCCAACTCGGTCTGGTCCAAGGGCCCGCCGACGATCTCCCAGCCGGCCTCGCAAGCGGCTTCGCCCTTGCAGTCCCCGAACCCGAACAAGGACGCAAAGCTCGCCTCGGTCGATTCGGCAACGACCAGTACCCCGGCCAGCGCGCGACAGAGCCAGGCGGGGCAACCGCGAAAGTCGGCCGAGCCCGGCCCCGCCCCTGCCGCGAGCAAGCCCGTGAGTATCCCGACTACGCCCGCGGCAGCGTCCGCCAAGAACCCGGCGCTCAACTTTGGCACGGTCGATAACCCGGACTCGGCGATCAGTTCCTCGCCGGCCGTCAAGCCGACGACGGGCGCGCATCTCGGGCAAGGCGAAAAAGTCAAGAGCTTTGGAAGTGTCGCGGCCGGTGCTGCCCAGGCCGCCGCCGCCGCCGTCGTCGCGACCTCGCCGGCACCTGTCAACGCCGCACCTGCCGCCGCGAAACCAAAGTTTGACCCGCACAAGATGTTCCAGAAACCATCGACTCCCGCCGCTGCAGCTGCCGCTACCGGAAACGCTCCTATCGCATTCTCGCCCGCCCCGCCCACCACCACCGTCGCTTCCCCGCCCGTACCGACCGCGATCTCTCCCGTCCCCGTGGCGCCGATCGCGCTCGCCTCGCCCGCTCCCGTACCGGGGATGAACCCGTACGCCGGCCTTCACGCCCAGCAGCAGCAGCAGCAGCCGGGCCAGCCCGGAATCCCCCAGGCAAGGGGTTACAACGCGCAGGGGCAACCGGTCGTGAATCCGCAACCGTTCTCGCCCCAGGCAGGTGGACCGCCGAACGGGTTGCCACTCCGCGGCGTACCGCATCGGTCGCCGAACCAGGGACATGCGCAGCTTGGTGCCGCCGGCGGGTTCAACCCGAATCCGGCCCCGTTCCAGCCGCGACCGACACCGCAAGGACGACCGCAGCAGCAGCAGCAGCAGCAGCAGCAGCAGCAGCAGCCGATGAACCGGAACGGTCTGGCGGGCTATCCGCCGCAGATGGGCGGTGGCGGCGCGTTCCAGGGTATGCCTCAGGGGTTCAACCCGTACGGACAGCATGCGTTCGCCGGCTACGGGGGCGAGTTCCAGCCGCAGCAGGGGTACCCGTATGCGCAGCATTATCAGGGCATGCCCGGCGGAGGAGCGCCGGGACAGCCGGGTGCACCGCCGGTGATTGGAAGTCCCAACATGGGCAGGCCGCAGTTGCCGCACAACACCGGATCAAGCTTTTCGTCGTCCAACAGTGTCCCGCATGCGGCGCCTGTCGTCGGGGGTCCAATGTCGCCCCAGCCGGCACCGGGAACACCGATGCGAACGCCCGGTGTGTTTGTCCCCGGTGGAGTGTTCAGCCCTGCCACGCCGTCGTTCACGCCTTCCGCCCCGGCGCCCAAGAAGTCGGCGATCAAGATCTCTCGACCGGACGGAACCGCCGTCGACTTGTCGTCGGAAGCGAAAAAGGTCAAGTCGGGCCCCTCGGCGGCAACGATCGCTGCCGCCGCAAGTACCGCCGCAAGCGCATCGCCCAAGCCGGCCGTCGCCACGCCCGTCGTCGTCCGGATCGAATCGCCCGTGCAGAAGCAGGAGCGGGAAAAGGAGATCGAGGCCGAGCGGAAGCGAAAGGAGGAGGATGAGCGGGCCGAGAAGGAGCGCAAGGAGCGCAAGGCGCGTGAGGAAAAGGAAAAGGAGAAGAGGGAGTTGAAGGAAAAGGAGCAGAAGGAGGCCGAGGAAAAGGTGAGTCGCGGTGTCTGTGACTTGTGACGCGTGCTGATCGCTGTTGGCAGGCCCGCGCCGAAAAGGAAAAGAAGGACGCCGAGGCCGCTGAAGCCGAGAAGAAGGCTGAGGAAGAAAAGAGGGCCGAGGAGAAGAAGGCGTCCGATGCCGCTGCAGCCAGCAAGGCCGAGGCCGACGCCAAGGCTGCTGAAGCGCCCAAGCCCGCCGCAATCCCCAGTCTGCCCTCCAAGCCGTCGTCCGAGGTGCTCAAAAAGGCCACGCTCGCCGTTACCGACGCCCTCGGTGTCAAATCGGCCTCGCCTTCCCCTCGAGCTTCGCCCGCAATCTCGCACGCGACCTTGCCCGCCAAGCCCGAATCGACCGAGACCGAGGCTCCGGCCGGTATGAAGCGCCAGGGCGCTCCCGCAGCTCTGAACCTCGAAGCTCCTGCTCCTGCAACCGCCTCGAGCCTGGCTTTGAAGACTGCCAAGGTTATTGAAGATATTCGAGCGATCACCTACCCCACCGGCACCAACGCGCCCAACTCCAAGTTGAACGAGTCGGCTTCCAACGGCAAATTCCGATACGACCGGGAATTCTTGCTGCAGTTCTTGAACATTTGCAAGGAAAAAGTTCCGACCGAGGCCTCGCTCGATATCCTTGGTATCGACAAGGACCAGATCAACAACAACACCGGCGGCTTTGCGCGAGGTGGCAGTCAGCGTGGCCAGCAGCGCGGCAGCCAGATGGGCGGAGCTCGAGGTATCGGAAGCTTCAAGAATCCTGGACCCGGCGGCATGGGACAGTTCGGTTCCTTCCCTCGACCTGCGCAGACGAGCGAGGAACGATTGGCCGCTTCGCGGGCCAACATTGGCAGCGCCTTTGGTGCCGCCCGAAACTCGCAAGGCGGCATGTCCAGGACGACGTCTCAGGCCGGTCCCATGGGCGGTTCCATGCAAGGTGGCATGCGTAACGATTCCAACAGGACTCGAAGCGTTCGAGGCAAGCAGCGAGGCGGGGAAGGACGTGGACCTATGCCGCCTCCTGTCCTCGACCAGAACGTCGCACCGCTCGAGGTCTCCGCCAACAGATGGACCCCTGCCGTTCAGAACCGACGACCGGGACAATTGGACGAAAACTCGCCCGAATTCGTCGAGCGAAAGGTCAAGGGTTTGCTCAACAAGCTCACAGCCGAAAAGTTCGAGTCCATCTCCAACCAAATCCTCGAGTGGGCCAACAAGTCGGTCAACGAAAAGGATGGTCAGACCCTGCGGTTGGTCATCAAGCTCATTTTCGAAAAGGCCAAGGACGAACAATTCTGGTCCAAGATGTATGCCGCCTTGTGCCAAAAGCTGTGGCGCGAAATCAGCCCCGAGGTCAAGGACGATGTTATGCTGACGGGAGAAGGCAAACCGCTCAACGGCGGTCTCCTCTTCCGAAAGTACTTGCTCAACCGATGTCAAGAAGACTTTGAAAAGGGTTGGAAGCAAAAGGCGGATGCCTCTGCCGCTGCCAAGGAGAAGGCGGCCGACGATCAAAAGAAAAAGGCCGAGCACGACGCGGCTGTTGAAGCTGGTGGTCAGGTCGAAGAATTCAAGTTCTCCGACGAATACTACGCGGAACAGGCCGCCAAGCGTCAAGGTCTCGGTCTCGTCAAGTTTGTCGGTGAACTGTTCAAGCTTGACATCTTGTCTACCAAGGTCATTCACAGCTGTATCGTCAAACTGCTTTCCAACGTTGTCGACCCCGACGAGGAGGACGTCGAGTCTCTTTGCCAGCTGTTGACTACCGTCGGAGCCAAGCTCGAGGCACAGCCCAGGATGGCTGAGCAAGTGCAGCTGTACATCCAGCGAATGAGGGATCTGTCGCGAAGCGAACACCTCACATCGCGTATCAAGTTTATGGTCGAGGTAAGCTTATCCGCGGCCGTGTGATGACATTGTCTAACTCGACACCATACAGGACGTCATCGAGTTGCAAGGCCAAGGCTGGAAACAGCGAAACACCAAGCAAGATGGTCCGATGACCATTGAACAGGTCCACGCTCAGGTAGGTTTTCTGTTTCCGACTCGTTGAATGCGCCTGACCGTCTTTCAACAGGCACGAGCCGAGGCCGAGGCCAGCCGTGCTTCTGCTTCCAACATGAACATGTCTCGAGGCGGTGACAGCGCATCCCGAGGCGGATCTCGACGAGGCCAGGAGCGTGGCGGCTTTGGTGGAGGTGGCGATGCCTGGCAAAATGTCAGCAAAGTGCCTGCCAGGCCCGCCGACATGAGCTCGTTTGGCAAGATCAACGTGGCTTCCGGTCCCACCTCGTTCGGTCCCAACAGTATCTTTGGCAAGAAGAAGGGTGGCAAGGCGAGCGGGGAGACGACGCCTCCTCCTATTTCGCGAACGCCGTCGAGCAACATGTTTAGCGCGCTTGAAGGGCACGACGGTACTGGCGAGGCCGCCGAAGAATCAACGGACGGTGCACCTCAGGTTCGAAAGCGGCTCCAGCTTCAGCCTCGAACAGTGTCATCGACCGAGGTCGAGAAAGCTAACGCTCCAGAGCAAGCTTCCGAACTGGCTCCCGTTCAAGAATCCACCAAGGAAATGTCCGAGGAAGAGATCACCAGGAAGATCAAGAACGACGTCGAAGAGCTCTGGGGTGCCAAGGACCAGGGTGGAACGCGAAACCCGAGCGATATCGCCGAGTACTTTGAGTCGTTGCCCGAGAGCGCGCGAACCAAGCTCGCCGCCAAGTTGGTCGAAGACGTTTTGCGAATCAACAAGACCGATGACACCAAGGTCGTCGTCAAGGGTTTCAAGCTTGCTATGGAGAAGAGCGTGTTCACATCTGCTCAGGCCAAGGATGCGTAAGTGTCGATCGTTGACATGTTGCCATTGGATACTGATCGTTTGCCTATAGCTTGGCGCCTACCATCGAGTTGCTCGATGACCATGCTGTTGACGTGCCCAAGGCCTACGAATACGTTGCCGATCTCATCGTCGCTACCAAACTTCCGCAATCAGATGTGGATGCCCTGGGAGACTCGATCGAGTCGTACGGAGAGTACAAGGTCACCCCGAAGGACAAGTTGCTCGCGGCCGTTGAAAAGGCCGGTGCGTCGGCCTGATCGTCGAGCGCGCACAGCATATCAAAGACGCAAAGGAATCGCATACCTGAACACGATTTACCCGAATATATCAGCAGCAGTCAAACAGTATATCGTGCCGATGGACGCTATTCCCGCAGTCATATCAGCAAGGACCTAGGGTGGGGGAAGGAGGTGTAACGAAGAAAGAAAAGCACCTTCTTTTCTTGTACGAGTAGCCCATCTACGGCATATAATTCGCATGGGATATCAACATAGAGGATCAGCAGGATGGCATGGCGAAGGGAAGATCGTTTGATCAGTCCAGCATGTGGATGAGCAGGCGCGAGAGTATGGTGCTTGGGAAGAGTATATCATTTGTAGCAGTAGTTCTTGATCGGAACGACTATGCGTATTTCATGAACTGTCAACAACGAAATAGACGAATCTATCGCGAGCTAGGCACCGGTCCACCCCTCCTCGAAATCAAGAACGACAACTCCCGCAGAGACCCCCCGCTCAGGCAGCGCCCAATCGTTGATGAACGCCTGATGCGCCTCATCCTTGGCAACGTAGTAGTCCAGATCATCGGCCGATGCAAACTCGACGATGAAGCCGATCTGCATGTCGTGGTGAAACGGTTCCTTGGAGATTTGCCGTCCGCCTTTGATGCTCTACGCGTCATTCGGCCGTTGATTAGGGGACCACACGTGGAGCAAGGTAGATGACATACGAGGATGTACGGCTTTCCGTCCCTTTTGCAAGAATTTTTCAACCCCATCAGGGCCTTGTAGAGACCCGCTCGTTGTTCTGCCGTGGCATCTGGGTTGAACTTGAAGGAGACTGTAAGGCGAGGCGCGTTAGATGCTAGGGGAATGTTCCAGGGAAGCGGCGACTTGCCGACATGGGTGACTGGACTCATTTCTGCTGCTGGACGTGGGGAAGCCTTTGCTACGGCGAGTCTCTCTCAAAGACTCTACAATGTCTATATGAGACCCTGGTGACAGCAATCCTTTGTGTGCTAGTACTAGTATATCATGAGATCGGCAAAGGAGAGCTAACCTTGAGTACCCTTGAGTCTAGGTGGAGGTAAGATTACGAATCAGCAGCGATCAGCCACCGGACTTGGACGAATTTTGTAGGATGAAGAGTATATAGCCGGCGTGTTGCCTCTTGTCCTTCGTTCCCATCACCGTCGCTACCTCTGAACCGTGTCACTGCCCAACATGCGTATGCCCATTAACAAAGCTTTCCAGTTCACCGAATCCGGTCCGCTATCAAAGACGCTCAAGCCTGTCGATCTCGCCATTCCTGAACCAGAGGCGGACGAGGTCGTTGTCAAGATCCACGCTGCCGCGTTGAATCCCGTCGATGTGCAGCTGTAAGTGACTCTTCTCACTGAGGCGCAACAATCTTGACGAACCCTCTCCCGGCAGATCTTCGACGAAAGATGAGATCCTCGCCATGATGGACGTCAAGCCCGCCTCTGCTTCGAATCTCAAGATCCCCGGCATGGACTTCAGCGGCACCATCCACTCCCTCGGCAGCGCCATCGATAGTTCCCGCTTCGCGATCGGCGACAAGGTGTTTGGCCTCGCGATGGACGTTACGGGCAACGGAACGATGCAGCAGTACCTCGCAATGAAGCCTGCTCCGCCGGGGGACGAGCAAGCGAGTCATGTGTTTGTCAAGAAGCCCGAAGGGCTGACGCATACGCAGGCGGCGGCGCTGCCACTTGTCTATTCGACAATCTACACCGGCTTCGTGCATCACGGACACTTGACGTATCCTTCGACCGCGACGCATAATCAGGATGCGCAGCCCGAGACGGGAGGAAAGGGCAAGTCGGTGTTGATCCTCGGTGGATCAGGTGGGACGGGGACGATGGCAATTCAGTTCGCCAAGCAGATCCCCGAAGTGGGAGGGAGGATCGTGACGAGCTGTTCAGGGAAGAATGCAAGCTTTGTCAAGAGCCTTGGTGCGGCAGAGGTACGTCCTATTATCGGCGACGCGTCTACAGAGACTGACTCTCGTTACATCAGGTAATCGACTATACATCTCAAGACGTCGCTGAGGCCGCTCTGAACAGCCCGTACGCGCCGTACGACCTCATATTCGACTGTGTCGGCGGAGCAGACTTCATCCCTCATTTGGATAAGCTGCTCGTGCATGACGAAGCCGATCCGAAGCGCGGGATGTACGTTACCATTGTCGGAGACAGTAAGTCGCGTCTGTTGTTACCTGGTCGTTCTGCAGGAGGTTAATTTTCTTTTCGTGCACAGAGACCAGCAGGGACTCGATGGGTGGGCCCATCACCTCGGAACTGAACAAGGCGCAAAAGTCGCGCAGCAAGTACGTCTGTATGATGCTTGAAGCGAGCACGGCGCAGTTTGAGACGATGTATACGTTCTTGGAACGTGGTGGGGAGGTCTTTATCGATTCGACATTTGGGTTCAACGTGCGTACAACTTGGCCTTGCGTCGACTGTGAAAGATACTGACGGGTGGATCGATGGCCACAGGATATCCCCAAGGCTTATGCGCGGCTAGAATCCGCTCGAGCTGTTGGAAAGGTGGTCGTCGACTTTGACCAATAGACCAGCGAGGTACATCTCGGGTAAAGCATTCCGCCGGGCGCGGATGCGCATGGATAGATGATCCGAATAGATGACTGGCATAGGGAATAGATATCCCTACCACTGTGGTCCGGTAGAATGGGTGATAGAGAATAAACCTTGTAACAAAACATAGCATCCGATAGAGGATAGAGGATAGAGGATAGAGGAATACATCGAGATACATCCCCATAGCTTTGCTATTCGTCGCCCATGTCACCATTGCCCATCTATGCATGCGACCCCTCGGCGTCGTTTTCACCATCCTGGTCGACCAGTTCTCATTAGTTACAGCATGTGCCATCCTGCCCGACTGACAACTCACCATCGGACTGTGGTTCCTGGTTGATCCTCTCCATAGCAAGCAACGACCTTCCGCCATCGACAGTGACCCTCCTTCTGGTCTTGACGGCCATATATCCTCGACCGAGATGCTCTACCTCTCTCATTCGTTCTCCCTCGTCATTGACTAGCGAAGCCTCCTTTTGCACAGGCGAGTCGGACCTGTTGGACTTCTGGTGAATTTTGCTCCCTCGATCGAGGGAATCGACCGGAGTTGCGAGACCGTTCCTCATCTTGACGCGATTGCCTTCTTGCGATATCGGACGGGATGTCTCGTCCTGCGGGTCCCAGAACTCGGTACAATTAGAGGATCCCGTACCGGGTCGGTTATCGCTTGCGCCGGATGCGTCGCCCCAGTCATTCGTCGATGCCTGAGCCGCACCTCGGCTATCGGTGGACACTGTAGCTGCTCCCCACCGGGAACCACTCGCCGTCGCCTGTGAGCTTCCGGCCCATCCCAAACCTGCATCTGCCTCGACATGGTGATCGTGATAAGAGGTACTCGCGCCCCATCCGGAGCTGCTCGAGGCTCCGCCGGGAGTATCCCACGAGGAAGGTCGATGCGAGGGGAAGCCGTGCGATTCGTCGTCTATCGCCCTTCTTTTGCCCTTGTCCGCGGCAGCCCAACCTCCTCCTGATCTTACTGTGGCCGAGGCGTATAACGACAGACCGCCGATATTGGGCGCCGCAACGTCGGCTTTAGCAACCAAGGCGGTTGGCGAGAAAATCAAGCAATGACCGGTCTGATCAAGAGCGCCATCAGCAATGCTCGCCGCAGTGTTTGCTTCTGCTTACTTTGAGCGTGACCACCTTATCGAACGTATCCTCCGTCAACTCGGTCGAGATATGTTTCGCAAGGTGCGACCACCATCCGGTGCTGTGGAAGCGACGGCAGATTATCATGGAACAGAGGTCGAGGAGACTAATGCGGACCAGAATCAGCGATTCAGTCCCTTGGGAGGATCTCGCCTGAGGAACTCACCTCGACGGAACGACAGTCGGTTCTTGTCTATCGGACGAGAAGGATTCAGATGCTGCTATATCGACAGGTAATCAAGACAACATTACGTTGAGATGATGATTCGCATTGCGAGATGCCGTTGCTGCCGTGTAAAGGAGATCATGCGCTCCGTCAACCTCTTCGACCCTTCCGTTTGCGATTTGCCGACTTCGGACAGATACTGTTGGCCAAGATCAGGTCGTCAGCAGGCTTCGGAATGCAGGACAGAGAACATACCTTGTGCGCCTCGTCCAGAATCACAGCTTTTCCGGAATTGACCTCGGCGCGATTGAAAAGCTTGAGAACGATCTCGAACAAGGAACAGGCTGTGCCGGGGCTGATGAAACTGTCAAGTGGAATAGGTAAGAGTCAATGCGAGGCCATCGAAAGTAGCACTCACGGATCCGTCAAGTCTACGATACTCAGTCCACCTGCCACAAACTTTCCCGCCGGTTGTGGCACGAGCTCCTTGCTTCTTTCGCTGTAAGTCTGCTCTCCGACCTTCTTGCACAAAATGACTCCAGCAGCGTCAAACGCAGCTCCAGACTCCTCCGTTGGAACATGTCGAAGTCTGCTCTCCTAATCGCATCGCGGAATCGTCGGAAAGTATAGGTGGACCCAAGGTCGGACAAGATCGTCAACACGACATGCATATACAGGGGCATGCTTCCGTTTTCCTCGACCGCCATCAACGCCAGCAGACTTTGCGCATTGATATCCTCTTCCGTAAAGAACAACGGCCAGACGCGTATTCCACCGCCGAGACGATCGTATAGCGCTTTTGTTTTACGAAAGGCGGAAGGCGAGCAAAAGACGTTGACGGGCGGGACATCGATCGTTGGGTCGTCCGACTGGCCGACGAATGCCGCTTCACATGGCTTGCTGGTCGAACCGGATTCGCCGAAGTGTAGGACGATAGCTGAAAGGGGCTTTGGGAGATGACCGAGGCGTGGATCGGAGATCAACATAGACTCGAGAAGGACGGCAAGTGTATGGCTCTAGATATAAAGAGTCAGCTAACGATTCATGAGGCACCAAACAATTCCGACCTTTCCGGAACCTTGAACACCACAGACTGGACAAGGCGGGTTAATTTCCGTCGGTGAACTTCGCGAGCACAATCGCTGTTCACTCACCAACAGCGCTGAAAGGAGAATTGATGTTGCAGTATAGTCGACCATCGTTCACACGTCGCGGCCCATCTTTTGAGCTGGGATGGGAGAACATGAGCGCGGGAAACAAGATGTACCAGGAACTACGCTTACTGTAGCGACCAGATACGTCCAAGAACACCATATTGGTCCAGGTGACGACCTTCCGCGGCATCATGGTCGATCAGAGGGGCGATCAGTGTTTCTGCAAAGACCATCGTCAGCTTTCCGGACTTTAGAAATCTTGAGCACACATGAAGACTCACCGTGTTCGCCTAGTCTTTGCCGATGATCGTCTTCAATATCGTCGAGGAGATCGAGTCCCGCGTTGATGATCGGCATGTCGACGAGGCGATCCCGAGGGTGAAGATAGGTTGCGTTCGTCACTCAGGTGCTAACCAATACGCACGGATGAACGACGAGTCCTGAGAGTACGAAATTATAAGCGAGTCTGGAACTCGACAGATCCACTACTCACATCGTCGTTTCTGGCGCGATAGTACCCTTGAACCTGGGAGAACAACGTCGCCGGACCAGCGGCCGGACCCGTTTCAAGGGGAAAGGGCGATCGTGTCCTCCGCCTCCTATCGAGGACTGTCGTTTGTTTCCACATTACAGACATATAGCCGGCGCCAGAGCATGTTGGAGTGCTGATAAGGCCTCATAGCATGCGTGTTGGAATGGAAGAGATAAATCGACCGCGGCATCGCCGCTCTAGCTGCTCATCTTCAGGACACCTACTCGTACCTGCTTCGACTTTGTAACTTTCTGATAGCATGACGTAATACTCGATTTGTCGAGAGCTGGCGGTCGATCGTGCAATCGCGCTAGCTTTCGTATAGGTTTCCGGTCAGTGAGGTTGCTATGTTATGTACCAGTGCGCGCCATCGAAGTGGCACAATCGATTAGGACACAAAGGCGTAACCGGTATTCAAACTCGAGAAGTACGGACTCATCGAAATCACCGATCGGGACTCGTCGGATTTCACGCTAGACAAGTGCGATCCGTGTGCGATGGCAAAGGCGACCCGGTTGACGTTCGGCGGGGTATCTGTAAGGGGTAGCCAACCGAATCAGCTATTCCATTCCGACGTGTCCGGTCCCCCTAAGCCAAGTGATAAAGGACTCAAGTATTACGTTACCTTCATTGACGAATTCACAGGAACGGTATCTGCGATTCTCATCGTTGAGAAAACCGCCGACACGATGTTGAAGTATTTTCGACATTTCCAAGCGCATATGGAACGGACATGGGAACTTCCGGTCAAGGCAGTTCGAACCGACGGCGGCACCGAATACAGAGGCAACTTCGCGGCGTACCTCGACCACTCCGGCATCGTCCATCAAATTACAACGGCATACACACCCCACCTGAATGGTGTGGCGGAGCGATTCAATCGAACTATCAATGAGATGGCATCAGCAATGTTGATCAGTGCGAATATGGATCACAAGTATTGGCCTTCCGCTCTGATGTATAGTACCACCATCCTAAATGCCACAAATATCTATTCTCCCACCAAGCGCTCGGTGTTGGAGATGATGTGGGATCGCCGAGGCTCTCTGTCCAAAATCTTCGCGTTCGGTACTGTGGGGTGGATCTGGGCGGAAAAGCGGAAGAAGAGCGATTTCACCGTACCCAGGGCGACGAGGCGTACGCTGCTGCCCTGGAATCTCGGCGGCGATGGGTGGATCATGCTGCCTGAGGGAGAGACGGAACCGGTGGTCAGCAGGGATGTTGTGCTTACGGAGAGCAGAGGAAGAATCTCACCACAGCGCCATTGGTGATGACGCGGCAAATCCGACTCCAGCAAACGACGTGACGGATTCGACGATTCGACAGGACGGTGGATGTAGCGGCGGCAAGGCGAAGACACCTCGGATCATACAACAACGGCGACAACGATGACCAGCAAGTTCCGGATGTCCCTGCGGGACCAGCAAACGAAAACAATTAGCAAGAGACCAGTAGCGATCATTCGAACAACACGGAAACGACTCTTACACCTTCAGCATCCTCCTTTTCTGAAATCCCAACCGATCTTCAAGCCTCAAGCCCAACCAGCAACGGCACATCCAGACAACCAGCTCCGACGACGACGACTTCCCTATCAATTTCCCAACAACCTCAACCAGCATCTATTTCAACTCCCGTGACGACGACGGTGGTGCGGCGTGCACCAGCCGTACCATTGGAACGACGCATCATGACCCAACCAACTCGGGAACGGCCCAGGGTTCAGACTCCGACGACGGCATCGACGACTTCGAGCGACATCGACTTCGTGCACGTCTTGCTGATGTTCGCCGAATTGGATGATGGCACGACAATCATATCCTACGCCTTGGCAGCAAGCACTATATCAGACGACCCTCTCACCTACGAAGCCGCAATCAACTCACCAATCGCGGCTGAATGGATTGGTGCCATGGGCCGTGAACTCCATTCCATCAAGATCACCGGCCCGTAGGTGGAAGTAGTGGTTCCAGAGGGAGCCAATGTTGCAGGCTGCAAGTGGGTTTACAAGACGAAACGCGTCGGCATGGGTATGATCATCAAATACAAGGCTAGAATCGTAGCGAAAGGTTATTCGCAAATTCAAGGAATCGACTTCGACGAGACGTTCTCACCTGTCGCAAGATCGACCTCTCTCCGGATTCTTCTCGCCATCGTTGCGCACTTCGATCTCGAGCTACACCAGATGGACGCCGACACCGCTTTCTTGAACGGAATTGTTGAAGACACCATTTACATGGACTTTCCGGAAGGGTATAAGCCAAAGAACGAGCACGCGACCGGGCTACGTTTGAAGAAGGCGCTCTACGGCTTGAAACAGGCGTCGAGGTTTTGGTGGACGATGATTTCTTCATATCTCGGCGAACTCGGTTTTACTCGACTTGAATCCGATTGGGGATTGTATATTCGAAACAACAACGGCAATATAACATTCGTTCTGGTTTACGTAGACGACATTCCAATGGCGAGCAAGACGGTGAAGGAAATCATGGTGGTAAAGGAGGCGTTAATGGCGAAGTGGCGTTGGACGGATGCGGGAGAAGCAGGGTATATTTTGGGCTTCAAGATTCTGCAGAACCGTTCGGAGAAAACCATCAACCTCAGTCAAACGGCATATATCGACAGCGTTCTCGACAAGTTTCAACTCACGGAAGCAAACCCGGTCTCTACACCTCTTGTGCACGGTCTCACCCTCGACGAATCACCCGACGAACTCGATATCAAGCGCCAATCCCTCTACCAAGCCATGGTAGGCTGCATCATGTGGTTGGCGATCGCTTCCCGACCCGACGTATCCTACGCAGCAAGTCTACTTGGTCAATTCAACGCCAATCCTAGCAACGATCACCTTACAGCAGCCAAGCGAGTCCTACGCTACCCCAAAGGCACCTCCGGCTACGCAGTCAAACTTGGAGCACTCGACGACGAACTCCTTCCCGGCTGGTGTGACTCGGACTACGCGGGCGACGTTGTGACAAGGCGGTCGACGGCAGGGTACGTGTTCAAGCTTGACGGATCTACAATATCATGGGCAGCTACGCGTCAGAGAACGGTTGCACTTTCGACTTGTTAAGCGGAATATCAAGCACTTACGGAAGCGGCAAAGGAGGCGGCATATCTCAAACAACTCTTCAACGAGATCCACATCGACGCCGGCAAAATTCCTCTTCACTGCGACAATCAGGGTGCGATAGCGTTAGCGAACAAGCCTACACACCACCGATGACTCAGACACGTCGACGTCAGAACTCATTGCGTTCGAGAAGCCATCTAACGTGGTATCGTTCAACTCCAGTATATTCCTACGCAGCAGCAAGTCGCGAACATCTTGACGAAGGGGCTTCCTGGACCGGTGCACGCGAAACATGTCGAAGGGCTGGAGTTGATGGAAGGACTCTGAACAGTGAGGTGAATTGAGAAGGACAAGTACCGGTCGAGAGGGAGTGTCAAGAATGAAGATTCAGCTCTGGTAAACCCGGGACTTGTATTATCAGCGCAATAGGTGCGGATTTATAGCGGAGTGGCTGTGGTCGCTCTAGCAAATTCTGTCGCCCGGGCAGGCCATGGTATATAGACTGAGTTGTAGCCTCTCTATTCGCCACCTGGCGGTTTAGGAGATATTCAAGCAGTTTACCTTCAATTTTCAACAGTTTTGTACACCCCGTCGATTTAGCTTCCGCATCCCGCTTTTTCGATCGTTCTAACGCAGGTTCATCGACCTTCTATCGTTGTATTACATGCCTATGGAAGAGCTTTGATCCTTCATAGGTAGTCAGGATGCCTAGAAAGAGTCCTCGGTCACACGTCATGCGCAGCCCCAGCAAGAAGGGCCAGTTGTATGGTGGATATGCAGCCGGAACGCCCATCAGAGAGCTCGCCAGAGAGAAGAAGATCCCCGCGTTGTCATGAATGGAGAATGAAGACAATGCGCGGGAGCAGATGGTGTCGCGTTTCAAGGGGTTATTATGATTGATGGGCGACACCAATGCGTGCGACTCTGGACACAGGATGGGCAATCCCCTACTGGTTCAAGAGTCGTCCAGCTATTGTATGCTGTAGTGTTAGAGTGGTCTCCAGACCACTATTGTTTAGTTATACGTATCAATAGTCGCTCGATACAACCCGGGGTTCAGTCCTACCTCGTGCATAACACGCGTCTTCCGTCTATAGTATCATCAAAGCTATCGACAGCAATGGCACGGCTCAGATCACCTGGAACACCGGGAATGAGCACATTCCTCAGCCCGGCTGCTGAAAAGCGGATGATCGGCCATGTGAGACGATGCCCGAAGCAGACGGCGGATCAGATTGCCGACTATATGAAGGTCAGTGCCTCGACGATCCGCCGGATTCTGAAGGCACATGGCTATAGGAGACTCCGCTGCCGCTGCAAGCCCGTTCTATCCGAAAAAAATGTAAAGGATAGGCTCAACTGGGCTGCTGCCAATGAGAACCAGAATTGGTTTCAAGTCATAATTGTAATAGTCGCTGAACCTCAGCTGACCTTCCTCTCCAGTTAGGTACACGAGTTGTAGCACTATTCATACTCTCGAATGGATTCCGGTTCTATTTCTTATCTTGTAAGCTCAACATGTTGTAGTCAAGCAGACCAGGTGCTTGACGATGTAACTCAGTCGCGACTATCTTAGTGTATCACCTTTGTTGTACGACCCTACGCTATCCGATGTCTATTGCGCTCCCTAGTACTTTAGTCGCATGCTTCTGCGACCTCTGCTATAGGGAACCAAAATTGGTAAGCATGGACATAAGTTATGTCACTCTACAGAACTTATGTCGGCAGTCACATGACAGAGACGGAACCTCTGTCCTTCAGTCACATGACTCGGACATGGGCTCTGTCGCCCTATTTGTCTATATCAGAGAGCCCAAGTTGTACCCTATATGCTCCATGTATATGGAAACACCATTGATCTCAGCCTTACAACTGGCAATCGTCCTTGACTTCCCTACCCTCTCCCCTTCCAACTCTACAACTCCCCATTCCTACGCTTGGATCGTAATAGCATAATACTTCGACTGTCCCACTCAAAGGTTTGGAGCTGTAGTTAGTCGCGCTGATAACAATATCATCGCCTCTATATGCTACAACGCATCTTCTGACTCTTACAACAATCACAGACGAGGCTGCATTTGAGCTCGGAGACGATCAGGCCCGTGAGATGTGCTGGTGTAAAGCCAACGACGAGTACAATCCCAAGTGCTTGACGGCTAAAAAAAAGAGGGGCAAGCAGCTACACGTCTGGGGCGCGATTATGCATGGTCACAAGTCTCCTCTCGTCCGTTTTTCCCTGAGGCCAACTCATCAGGAGGGGGGCAAGAAGATCGCCGCGAAGACTATAACCGGCAAAGTCTATGATGAGCAGATTCTCAAAGGCCCTCTGACCGAAGCGGTGGCTTGGGCGAAGGCCCAGGGTTGAGAGCCCCTTGTAGTAGAAGATGGAGCCCCTCTTCATAAGATTAAGAAGCTGGCGGCCGATGGGGCGCGAGCCAGAATCGTGAACGTGAAGTACCCAGGCTCCTCTCTCGACCTGAACGCCGTCGAATCGTGCTGGGCATACGTTAAGGACCGGCTGAGGAGAATGTCTGGTAATTCCTCTACTATGGACTCCCTCTGACAGGCTATTCACAAGGCATGGGACGAAATGCCGCAGCATATAGTGGACGGGTTCATTATGAGCTTCGAGAAAGAGGCGCAGCCAGCTTTTGACGGCGCACGGTGATCACACGCAATTCTAAAGTGGATATAAAATTATTACGTACTCTGATGCACCTCCATACCAAGTTTGGGATTCATGGCTGGCCTACAGGACGAATGAATGACTACGCAGAACGATACTATAGGAGGGGGTCAAACCGGGTTTTGGCAGCCGTCCGAAACTCGATGGCGCGCGCTGGTATACCTGACTATCGACACGAGACCGAGTTGCTGTGGACCGACAGATGGTTAGCTATTCCAGCTGAAGGTCGAGGCAGATCAAGGTGCCTTCAGAAGTTGAGCCAATCGATAGGTAATTCAATAAAGAGACTGCTACATTAGGTACATGGGCGCGCGTACTATATACCTGTGCCGCCACCGGTTGCGCTGTCGATACTGGGACGAGGCGAGGGATTCAGACGAGTCAAAAGGCGTGTATGTTGGCAAACAATAAGTAGCCAAACCGGAAAGCGAAGAGTGGAAATGTCGAAACCAGGAAAGTCGTGAATCAGAAAAGTGTTGAACCGGAAACGCGAAAGCTGAGGAGGCGCGCGTTTAATGTTAGTGCCTCCGAAAGCGAGTGGTCCTTGGCGCCAGGATTCGAGTTGGCATCTGCTGGTGGCCTCTGCGTATCGCAACATCACCCCTCACCCCTCCCCCGGGGAAAGATACCTCCCGCGTCGTTGAGAGTACCTTGCTGTTCGTGCCACTTCAGCAAGTCTTGTTCCATGACGGTAAGCGACCGCCAGAGGAGTTTCTTGAAGTCTCCGCCGCAACCATGATTTCTGAGGTACGTTCGGATTTTGGCCTTTGCTGCACTGTTATGACTTAGGATTGACCTTGCTTGCTCCCAGTACAGCTTCAGGACAGGCAAGAGTCCGTCAAGCTCGCTGTCAAGTTCCTCTGCCGTGCCCCGCATGTTCGTGTGTCGTTAAGAACGACAATGTACTGGAGTTCTTTGGTCGGGACGACCCATTCGTGATCGAGTACGTCCTCTCGTGCAACGTTCCGGTCACCGTTCCTGATCGCTTGGTCAGCTTGTTGTGGGTTCAGGAATAGAGCGGGGTCGATATTGTCGCCTATGATCTGACGGAAACTGGGTACGGGAGGTTGAGCGACGTCGTTAGCAAGGAGTGGGTCGTTGAAGGGGACGTGGACGGGCTAGATGTGCATCCGGGGAAACGCTGCCGGTCCGTTCTCTGCATTCGCCACCGCAGGGACTTTGTGCACTTGCTGATTCTCTCCTCTTTAAGCCGCCATCCCACCACGGTCTTCTCCCGCTCCTTCTCCATTCTGTTCTCTCCGCTGTACGCCTCCCAGCTCGTGGTCGAACCTGTCCTGAAGCCGATCCAATTCCTGATCCAGCAACTCGTGGTTCACCCTTTCCGCCAACCACGTAATGCTAGCGATCAAACCCGCTCGCTCTTCGCGGATCTCTCTGGGCTCTTCGGCGTATGGGATAGGGTCGGGCATGAGGTCCCGCACGGCGATGATGTTGTTGACTATGGGCGCGGGGTTCAACCAGTCTGGCTGAGCAGGAGCGTTGATAGGCTGCCAGTCGGGAAGTCTTGCTCCATCGAATAGGTGCAAGGTATTTTGCAATTTGCTTCGACGGCTTCGGATGGTATGCTTTTGTTAGACACGGCTTCACTGTTTCCATTTCGGGTGTGCTTGGCAAGTCATATCTCGATCATCGATCACATTCACATATGGTACAACTGCATCAATCCATCAAGGTAGCTACCGAGGCCGAGTAGGCCAAGTCGACCAATCAGGCTCTATGGCACCTGTATATTGAGGCGCCATGAGAGACAAAAGTGTCAGAATCTCATTCACACTGCGTTCTCCTGGGTACTGATGCATTTGACCAACCCGAAACCGAGCTGGCGCTCGTTTCATCGCTTCTCCGTTGTCCTTCAGATAGTGCCATAAGGTGGCTCATGATTCGAACAGCCCGCTTTCCGGCGGAGCGCGACTAACCTCGATGTCCCGAAAGATGTTCAGAGCGAGCGACCAGCACCAACGGTCAAAGTGTGGAAAGCTAACATCTGCAGGTATCTCTTGAGCGCGTTCTCGTTTAGCAATACCGATATCTATGGAAATGTTCACTCAGTTATTGACATTTCGAAGCTCAGGACATCAGCCGTACAGGTTGGAACGTTGAATGCATGGAAGAAGTTTGTCACGGAAAGGTTCAGTAAACCCTTCGATAGTCATGTAGCTCTTCCGTGATACAACTCACCTGTCACGGAAAGGTTCAGTAAACCCTTGAGAGACCAGGTGCTCTATCTGCCTCGATGAGAGGCCAGCTCTATAGCCAAACCTCTGTGCCCTGCATGCCCAACTCCGGCACATTTTTCACTCGCGCTTACGAGCGCGTACATATTCCCATAACGAATCTGGATCAAATCCAAACGCCTTTCCTCAACTTCCACGAAGTTCCCGGCGAGACCAAAGGAGTCCTCTTCGGTGTGCTAACAGAGTTACATATCAGCACGAAGTGTATCCAGACAACCCATGCGACTGGCCATAGCATAAACAAAGCTCGAAGGGATCATACTATAAGCAGCGAAGTCAGGGCGGGAATTCAATGCAGTGTACAGTGTGACGTTCTCTGACATACATTAATCCATTTGCCTCAACAGTCAGCTTGCGACAGCCGGTTTGCTCGCAAGTATCTGGTAGCCAGGCAGAAAAGTTCATGGATCTGGTCGCCCCTCTGAGGTTTCAAGTTGGTGCGGCGATACGTGGGATGGATTCATAGTTCATACAGTTAAAGTACTGGTCGAGGTTGTGCTTGGTCAGAGGCAAGAACAGGAATATCTGTCTGCCTTTCAGGACTTTCCACCAGGTAGCGGCACCGCCGGTCTCAATGCGCCAGGGCTAGGAAGAGGACAACACGATCAACTATGGCACAGAAGGGTGACGGTCGCATTGACTCACGGTGAAACAACCTCATTTGCTAATGAATATACCATAGTGACACTGGTTTCCAGTCCTCTAGGTCTCGGTATGGATGCATCACATCGCCCTCCAACCAGAGCTGAGGACACCGAAAGAATTGATGGGCGAATTCGCTTTCGGAAAACTCCAAAGAATTAATTTCATATCAGGCTGTGGACTTCCGTAGTCCGGAGTTTTGTGGTATATTCCCGGTTGTTGTATATTCCCACCACTGTTCCAGTCGTCACTCGTACTTCTGCCCACTAAAGATCTCTGAGGGAAACGGAATTGGAGTCAGATTGGCGCGCAAAGCCTCAAACACAATGCTCGCCATACACCTCGACAACCTTCTCTCCCCCCAGGCCTTCAACCAGCATCTAAGGACAGAATCACTCGGGTACAACCAGTCCAGAAACCCCGTCCAAGTCATCACTCACAAGTACCGGTACTCTCTGCGCTCCATAGAAAAGCGAAGGGCTGAGAGGGCCGCCGCGTCCACCCGTTTGCAGGATATCATTCCATAGTCCGTAAAGCCAAGGGCCATTCAGGCCTACAGCTGATGCAAGGGTTGGACCATTCACTGTACTCACGGCAAACATTTATCAGCGTTGCGACCGAGAGATCAACTCATGTCGAAAACAACTCACGCGGAAGTATGACCTTGCCAAATTGCTCCGAATCTGTCACAACCTGTATCCAGGTCATGGCGACCAGCCCTCTGGGCTGGAACGGGATCAACTGGATGCGAGGGGGGATCGCTATAGGCGCGCCAGGATCGCGATACTGCTGATAGGCCAACGACCGGCACTCGCGTCTGAGCTGTTTACTAGACTTCTTGGATATTTTCGTACTTGCACACTGACAAAGCGGCCAAAGAAGGGGAAGCATGCGATACCTCTCTTCGATATATAGAATAACAGCAAGTCCACGCTGTAAGAGTCTCAATGCTCGTTGTAGAATATAGACGCTATGAAATAGGATTCCAGTGCGACTAACAGCTACAGGATTGGACCTTTAACGTGAGCGAGTAAAGTATTAAGCTTATCACGATCAGGTAAGGGGATAGAGTAGGATAGGGAAGAGGGGATGGGATGGAATAGTCAAGGACTGTTGCCAGCTATTAGGCTGAGACGAACTGTGGTTCTGCCTTCTGTCGCTGGACTCATACTCACGTGAGATAACTCATATCACTTGCTCTCAAACATCTCAGAAGCTACTGGGCTTACTATCAGTAGAAGAACAGCATCATGACCATCACAAGAGAGGCGCGACTGAGTTACAACGTCAAGCAAACCGGCTACTTGCTTACAAGGGGAGATGGTCACAATCACGAGTAGACTAGCTACTCGAGTACAACACGTCTCGGTTTGCTTACTAGATAAACACGATTAAAATAACTTCAAGTCTTCAAGTCTCTATTTGGAATACAAATAGAAAAACTATCTGAGGTGAAGAAGGATAGAAGCAAATGGCAAGAGGCAAGACCAGGGCAGGATCCGGAACAAGCACGTAGCATGACTGGAGAACTATATAGATCGATTTTGCCACTTCTCAGCTGATATTTGCTGGCGGCAAATTGTTCTTTCCTTGATCCTTCTAGGGGAAAGCAGGTATTTCAGGCGCTCATATTTGGCAGGTGACAAGCGCTGTACACGATGACAAGCGGCATGTTCCCAGTGACTATTTTACGGTACATTTTTGATCCCGTGCCAGATACTGATAGGAAGCGGACAGAGGCTATTACGTAGTGGGGCAACTCTCACGCGGCAATCTCCTAGGTCGTTTCGCTGCCTGTAGCAAATCACGCCAAGCTATGCTCAAGCTTGTAGGCATTCAGCAGTTCCTGCGAGTTGCTCAATTTTGCTTCCGAGTCATAGGTATCGTCGAAGAGCCCAATGACAGAGAAGGCGAGGCGAAGCTTCCGATTTCTGTCGAACTTGTGACTTCGAAAGTCTTCCAGTCCATACTCTGACTCATGATTTGCGTTCAAAGTAGGCTCGGGTCTAGGCTCCACTCGACCAACACCTCGAGCTGGGCTTTCGTGGAACGCTTTTGAATACTCCACGTTGTTTACAGGGTGGATCCGCATATGTGCAGGAAGTTCCAGCTCTTGTGCCGCGGGGCTGATCTTGCGCATGATTCGAAATGAGCCGATGTACTTCGAACGAAGTTTCTTGCTACCTTTACCTTGCGAGAACGGCGGATGGGTATGCTTGGTGGAGAGTAGTACTAGATCATCTTCCGCGAATTCCTTAGCGTTCTTGGTCTTGTTGTACTGCTCGGCCCGACTGGTCTGGGCCTTTTGCAGTCTTTCATACGCGCAGTTCATCAGCGCCGGTTCATGCTCGATAAACGATTCCGCCGCTGCCACTACCAATTTAGCATCCACTGTATGAGGCATGACAAGGCGACAGACCAGGTGAGGCTCGAAGGGCGTAAGACCAGTGAAGACATCATTGGAATCATTGTGGCCAAATTCGAGAGCGGACAAGAGGTGAACCCAATCTTTTCGACTGTGGCTCAGATAATGCCGCAGCGTTTCCTTGAGTGTACGGACCTTCACCTCAGACTGTCCGTCGCTCTGCGGATGATATCCGGAAGACAATGCTAGGCGGGTTTCGAAACGTGGCATGAAACCGCGCCAGAACGTACACGCAAATTTTGTGTCACGGTTGGAGACGCTTGCTCGGAGCATTCCATGCAATCTGATCACGTGTCACGTACGGGTGTGGTGTTGACCTGAGGGTCAATGCTGGGAGTTGACACGGACTCCAAGAACAGGACAGGAAGATGGCTAAGGCTGATGGACGAAGTTGGGGGCTTAAAGCACTTGGCTATAAGTCATCTGCACGTGATTTAAAGCCTTGATATACGAACTAGCCTGCAGAGCAATACGGAATACAGAGGGGAACCGAACTTGGAGACTCGTCATATATATTCGGCAGGCTAACCAACGTTCGGAGAAACAATACCCGAACGAGTATTTCGATTGCAAATAGTCTGATTGGCACGTACACGAATCACGCGTGTGATCAAATCTCTGATCGGGACTAACGGAATTGATGGCGGACATCACGGCCAGCCGTGTAAGCCGAAGAACGTCGATCAGCTGATGACGTAACAACAGCTGACGCCTTGAAGTCCGGTGAGCTTCCTATGACCTCGGTCATTCATGACAATGCAGTCATTTGCTCACTACTTTCATGGAGAACGATAAAGAGAAATATACACAGTGTAGTACATCGGAAGCAGAGCGACTCATTTGCCTGACTTGAGATCCGCCGTAAGCTATTCTCCTCTGGTCTGCTCGTTCTCCTCCCAATCAGGCTTGATTCTCGCGTCAACAGGTGCAAAGGAATGTAACTTCAGTGTAGAGCCATTGGGAGAAGGCAAGGGTGAGTCGGCCGGCGGAAATCGAGTTCGAAGCTGAACACGGTATTTGTATACCATTTCCAGCTGGAAGAGCTTGGTGGGCAGGGAAGTTACCACCAAGGACTAAAATATATGTTTTGATCAGATTGGAACGTGAAATCTTCGTCAAATTGAGTTCCTTCATTCGCAAGAGGTGAAGCTCACGTCATCGAGGCTCATGACGGAGACTATGTCCAACATCTTTTGCTGAGAGATTCTGATAGGGACACAGCCCTCTTCGTTCGAGAGCAGGGGCTATGGCGAAGATTTGAGTACCCCAATAGCCAAATCGATCACATTACGTTACCGTCACTTTGTAGTATATCTCGAAACCTCCCCAACGGACATTGCGCAGTGGCTGGAACGAAAAATGTGTGATTCCCTCCTGGGAAGCGTAGAGCCTCTCATAAGTTACTGAGCAGGGAAGGCATTGCGATGTGATGCTCCACACTCACTTGGTCTGACTGGAGCAGGGCCTTCAGTTCGGATACTGCCAGGCGTGATTCGGCCGCTTCCTCGAACAGAGGATGGTTCTTGTGCCAAAACATAAGAGGAGAATCTAGGTTGTACTGAGTATGGTCGAAATGCAGCGAGTTTGAGCTATAGCCCGAAGTTCTCGCTTAGAGGGAATGTTATCAAGCCCATAGCATATATACTATACATCTAGGCAGAACGTAAGACTCCAGCTACATTTAAAAACGGAAGTTTGGCTTGAAGCGGACTGAAGGTACATGAAGCATCGGAAAATGATTCTGCGTCCAAAGTTAATCTACAAGTGAAGCCTTAGAAAGGAGGTATTCCTGTCACACTGGAGGAACTCCTCCGCGGTAAACTTGTGCAATCCTTTGAACGAAGCCGACCACCCTCGAGTCGGTGGTTAGGAGCATTTGACCCCATTGTTGTTTGTTTTCGATGATTTCGACACCCGCCCTTCGAACCACCTTCTGTTTCACGTTCCTCAAGCGACCTTACGGTTCTCGGTAAAGGCGGTCTGCGATTATGTGGGTGTAGTGAGACCGTATGTCGTCTCGCTCCGCCTGCAACGGTGTGGTCATGCGCTGACCTACGCGCGTCTTTCGATCACGTGCTATCCAGAATATTGTACAATATTCGGGATAAATGACGTGTATCTGTACAAACGCCTGTGCAACGACTTGTGCAACGACTTGTGCAACACCTTGCGCTACGTCCTGTGCAACCCTCTGTACAAGAACGACCAAGTCATTGAAGGGGATACAGGGAAGCCTGACCAGGCGGCTTGAAGGAATCGCCACGCCATCGTATATAGTATAAATAGGATCTCAGATAGCAGGAAAGTTGAGATTCGGTACTTGATACACGCAATATTGGATCGTATTTGTCGACTCTACACTCCTTCAGCTTCAGCAAGAATTAGCTACCCTTCAAGCCTTAATAGTGGGATTAGATAGGCAGTCAGCAAGACAGGTGAGTATTACATAACAGCTGTGTAGAATCTGGAAAACATTAGTGTTGCCACGAAACCCTGAAGTAACAACCTCGACTGCGTATGACTTGTAATCTTTGAACTTCGGATCAAAGAAGAATCACAAGTCCGATGCGCGACTGAAGGGGATTGTTCTAGAACTCAACAGTGGGTTAGAGAAGTCCTGAATGCATTCAACAGATGTTCTAATTCGAACGAGACATTGATACACGGTTCGAGAGCGCAGTCAGAGTACCAGATAGCGCGCTCACTTCCCCTGGTTCTATAACAGATATCGATACCGTGATCGCGATAGACATTGGTTGGCTCCAATTTTTCAAAAGAGCAATACTGTAACTATAGCCACAGCCGCATCGAAAGACGGCCTACAGTAAGATGTCGTCCCATCACAGGACAGGGTTGACAGTAGGCGGGACCCTCCAGCTGATACCCACGTTGAGACTCCCGACCTGTCTTTCTTTGCGTTCTCACTGTAAATGCAAACATCCTGAACATGGATTTTCTTCTGCATAATCCAAAAGTCAGCAATCACTACACCTGACGATGCTGCTCCACACACCTATTTCGCGAATCCGCAGTCAGGTATTTAGGAGCTGAAGTGTCGCAAAGTTAAGCATCAGTGGCCAGGCTAGTGGCGCTTGCCTGGGAGTCTGGAGTGAAGGGGAAAAGGAGGAAGGGCGTGGGAGGACACAGCTGTCTAAATCATTATCGCTAGCAGAGAGGAACTACTCATCTACTGAGATGGCATTTCTTGCGATAATCTGGGGGTTGAAGAAGTTGCAGCCATACCTCGACGTATCTACTTCGACATAATAACGGATGATTCCGCCCTCAGTCGACACTCAGCTTCTCTGGCACGAACAAGAGATTGCTGAGATGGTCTATTGATTTCCAGTCGTACAAGGAACATATGATAATCAAGTACCGAGCAGGAAGGTCCATTAAAATGCTGATGCTCTGTCTCGAGCACGACTGCCCACCGTGAAAGGGATGTCACATGTTTCGATTGACTCTGCGTTTCTCAACAGCACAAAACATGCCGCGATCATGCGCTACCCTGGCTGCGGCCATCGAAACGATGTATCTCAGGGTTGGAAGGATCACGAGAAGAACTGCATAGGCCATACAGCTGCATTTGATGGTGTCAAGGAGTCGATTGAAACCTTTTGCTATCAAGGCGCGTCGGATACTGCTCCTCTCCTTGTGTATCGCGAAGCGCAACTGATGGATTCCGTACCCTTTCCCGACAGACCACGGAAGAAGGAAACATCTCCTTCACAACGATCAAACGATTGGCGGTCCAGAACTTTCACGTCGCGAACAGACCCGATCCGTTCCTCGGGCAGACTACTATGGATTATGATACACTCGCATTGTACGACACTCTCGTGGACTACATGGATCATCTCGTTCGACTGTGGTTTGGACAGGGCTTGCGCTTCAAGAAAGAAGACATCCAGCGACTCCGAGCGTATGGCAATCATCACGTCGAACACGATTTCATCGATCAGAACACGTTCCCTCATCTGCTTTCCCTCTTTTCGATATGCATTTGCCCACAAAGATCGTGCAGCTGCATATCTGCTGTGAGGAGAGTACATACTACAGCGTGTTGGACAAGAAAGGCAAGGTCGACTGGCAAGTAACGGGCGTCTGTGGGGCATCGCAATCGCAGCTCACTTGACTTCCTTATTCATGGTTCGCGAAAAAAAGGAAGACATCTGCAGCGAAGCGTGCGATACGATCACACGCTTCATTCGAAAGGAAACACGGGAGTCAATTCCCCGAGACTAGCAGGCCAGATCTCACCGACGTTTCGCTGTGGGTGATTAACAGTGGTCTTCAAGTTGTGCAGATGTTTGCCCGTGTTTCGAGACCGGATGGTGGAGATTTCGCGCAAGACCCTGCTGCACTAGCGTAATTCAAGATCGCTAGCCCAGCGATACTCGGGGTCTCGGTTATTCTGCGTCGATATGGCCAATTCGATTTCTCAGATGGCGCATTTGCGGTACGGTCTCAGGAGCTGCCCCCTCTCGGTCGTCCCACACATTCAACTTCCTGCGCGCAATCAGTCAGAACTCGCGCGCTCTCGTCCGAACCTATCACAAGTCCCGTTACTATCCAGTGTTGACGCCTCTCTGCTCGACGAAGATAGTTAAGCGAGGGTCATGATAATCTTCAGGGCCGAGTATCGAAGCCAAACTGCATTTGCCGATCTTGATACAAGAATCGACAGCTGGCAAGATGCGTCTCAGATGGATGCTTCTGGATGAGAAGCAACTACTCCTAGTTCCATCACGCTCATCCGTCACGGTGTTAGCTGAGGGGGTGATAACTGGTTACGGGGTCAAGTCACGCCTGATATGACGAATGTGATGGATGTAAACCTCCCGAGCCCCGCTCGCTCAAAAAAAGCCAGGTGGCGGGATTGGTCTGCATTTGTAATTTTAGGGAGCTGCTACAGCGTTGTTGTGGCTTCTGTCATGACTTTGAATCCCACTAATGTTGAATATTGGTGATAACTTCGCTATTATCCATCTCATGACAACTTGCGATAGGCCACGAAACCTTCTCGAAGGGACGCCATAACGTCTTCCTGTGCTTGGCCTTGCCTTTGCTGCGTTGAGTGCCGGCAGACATAGATTCCGGTTCTGAAGAGGCGGGGGCTGCAGCAACTGATTAGTCGTATGCGGTCAAGCCAGCAGGCGTTCGAATCGTAGGTCCCGTCTTGCCGTAGACTATTCCTGGAGGGATAAAACCCGGTGCGAAAGACGACGGTACGGGTGGAGGGTAAGGAGGGTTGACGACAATGGCGGGCTTTCGGGAGTCGGAAGCATTGGCACGAGTGCTTGAGGGTCCGGGTGTGACGTTGTTCTGTGGCGGATGCCTGGAGAGGCCTTCGTCGTCAATCTCCCCAGGAGCGTCTTCGTCCGAATCGTCATCCACTTCCAAGCCGCGTTTCATGAGAAATATAATCTCTCTCCTTGTGGCATCGGTAATCTCGCTGATGCTGTCATGGAGCATTAGGGGTTTACGCCATGTCGATCGGCGAGGACCGTTCGGAGCCGCAGGTGAATAGCTCCGTACTCGTCCTTAGCCAGCTTGGCTACAACGAATGGCGGAGAAAGGTCAGTATGCAAAGCGAGGAGAAAGAGACCAAGGTCGAGAGGAGACTCACCATCGATTCTTTCGTTGCTATCATCGATAACTCCCCCGCCGGATCCATTGCGCAAGTCGTCCGCAATGGCACAACACTTTCGATAAATAGCATTGATCTTGTAGACAGCAGCGAGAATCAGTGTTCGGCGCAGCAACGGTATCACCGGTACGATAGGCTCACCTTGTCAATCACGGAATCGGAGCTCCTCTGTACCATCCCATGATTCACCAATTTCTCGATGATCCGCTAAACCATCAAACGCTTGCCGGCTGATCACGCGTTTTGAAAGTGGTGATGAAGCCCTCTTCCCTCATGTCGTCAACCACGATATCCTGCGCAGACGGACTGATTGCCCTCTGAACCCACGGTCGTTGTTGTAGTGGGGGATGTACGTCGACGAAGGGTTTGCTGAAGACCCTGCGCCAGGTTGCTGACCGATATTCAGGGAAGGGCTTGCGCTGGATTGCCTGTTGGCGGTGAAGGCCGCGCTCCAAGCCGACAGTGATGTTGCATCGGCAGTAGCGGCAACAGGCTGAATGGCGTCGGTAAGTCCGGGGACCCCGTCAAGTCCGGCACCGCTGAGAACTGCGTTGGAGATGGAAGTACCGCTTGCGGAATGAGACGTGGATGATGTTGCTTTGCCGCCCCGAGCCGCCTTTCCTCCTCTCGCAGCCTTTGCACCCGCGTTTCCTCCACGTGCCGCACCTGCTGCTTTCTCTCCTCGCCCTCCTCCTCCGCCACGACCTCCTTCTTTCCCTCGCGCCGCAGTATCCGCGGCCGACTGGGCTGCGGCGGTCGCTGCCGCCTCTGCAGCAGCCTCTTCCGCCTTCCTCGCGCGAAGACGTGTTTGACGTTCTCGAGCCAAGCGCTTCCGCAACTCCTCGGGATCCTCTTCGTGACCTTTTATGTTCTTGAGGAGGTTGGCAACGTCGGTTGCTGAATGCTGACACGGTCTGCTTTCGCAGTGAGGGGCGCCTTGACATCCTCGATGGCGGCCATACTCGAGGCAGCAATAAGGACATCGTTCACGTAGAGCAGCAGATAGCAGCGATCCTTCGGTCGGAAGTACCTTCCCCAGTCTGCATCAAGGCGCTTGAAGCCAATCGACTGCAGGTACGAGCTGAGCAGCATCCACTAGACGCGCGGTGACTGCTTCAGCCCATACAGGGATTTGAGTAGCCGAAGCCCGGTGACTGTAGTTGATTCCGGCTTGTAACCCGGCGGGAACTTCATGTAGATCGTTTCATCGAGCGTGCCGGTCAGCAACGCGGTGTCGGCATCCATCTGGAACAGGAATCAACCTTCCGCTGAGGAATTGCCAGAAGCGCTCGCAGAGACGTCAGGCGAGAGACTGGACTGTACGTATCATCGAAGTCTTTCTCCCTTTACTTGGGAGAACCCTTGCGCGACGACTCGAGCTTTGAGCTTGACTACGATTCCAGCGGAGTTCATTTTTCGCTTGAACACGAGCTTGGAGCCGACAACATTACAACCGGGATAGACAGTGACTTCTGCCCAGACACCGTTCCTCTTGATAGATTCAGACTCGCTGTAGAGAGCGCCCATCCACTTGACCGCTAGTGGGCTGTTGACCGTTTGTCGATAGGTTAGAGGATCCGAATCCGCTTCACTTGCTGCGAGGACCATCACGTAACGAGTTCCTTGGTCTTGCTTAAGAAAGCCCAGAGAATCTCCATCTTGCACTGCCTCGGGTTCCAGACCAGCGATGCGCGGTGATCGTCTGGGGACCTCAGGCACAGCAGGTACAGAGAGCGGAGCTTGTTCCACATCCCCCCCGGAAGCGGCATTCGCATCATCACCGATACTGACAATCGGAATCGGAAAGTCCGGGGCTCCGGCAGCAGCGCCCGCGGCACTAACCGCAGAGTCCCCTGCAGCAGCACCCGCGGCACTAACTGCAGAGCTTTGAACTGGCTCGCCATCGAGCACGCGCTTGGAGACAACGTCCCGACTGACGATGGCTTTTTCTTCCTCGCCATCGAGCAGCACAATGTACCCGGATCCTGGGAAATTGATAGACAATAGCTTGCCTTTCCAAGCCTTGGGCACAGTGAGATCTGCCTTGGGCCGCTTCTCGGGAGGTACACGAACCCAGCACTCTGCACCGAAAGGCTGAATCTTGCTGTACTCGATGCGTCGCTTGTGTACCCGTTCCTCTAACGAGATGTCTTCGGACATGCGACCGGTGTTTCATAAGACACACGCATGTTTCAAGCCGTAATGCCAGAAACGCATGCTAATCTCGGCATCGATAAGCATCGACGCCAGCATTTCCTTGGTCGTCCGATTCATACGCTCTGCCCGACCGTTCAGCTGGGGCGTGTACGGTGTGGTGGGCTGCTGAACGCTGCCCTGCTGGCGCAGGTACTGACCCATCACATCCTTGTCTTCATTGCCGTTATCGGTTCGTAACACTTGGCTCTTTCGACCAAATGCCCGTTCCGTCATGGCTTGGAAGACCTTGAACGCATTGAGAACACCGAGCGCGGCCTTGTCCGGGAGGCTGAACGCACAGAGATAGCCGGTGTAATCAACAATGGACGTGATCCAGTACACATCTCTATTTGATGCCGGTTTCAGGGGCCGGCGACGTCAGAGTGTCCAATATCGAGTACACAATCACCTCGAACCGAGATATCTCCGAATGTGAGACATGTAGCCTTGGCGATGGCGCATACATCGCAGTATTCCATCTTGGGTTCCGGGCTCGGCGAATGGGCGAGCTGCAGCCGACCAGCCGCAGCAAGTTCCTTGATGGTTGAGGCCAATATGCGCAAGCCGATGGTGCCAATTCTCCACCGTGTCTTTCTCCTTAGACAATACATAGATAGACCGCACGACGGGCTGTTCCACTACGGGAGCGGGCAAACGAGCGGCAGGCAGATCGCCTGAAGTTTTCCCTTCTGCTGCTTTCCCTTGGGCCCGACGCTATGCATGCGAATACGATGCGATCCCAGAGCCATATAACCACTGGGAAAATCGAAGGTCCACCCTTTCTGCTGAAGAGTTCCCATCGAGAGCAGATTAGCTGGAGCTGATGGCAGATAGGTGAGATCTTGTAACACTAGCTTCTTGGAATCGGGCAATTGCATCGCGACCATACCCTCTTCTTCCGAAGTAACGTCATTACCGGCAGTTCTGTAACGCGTAGGCAATGCACATCGCTTGATCGAATAGAATGTCACCCGAACCTTACAGACGTGAGCTGTGGCGTCACTGTCGATGATCCACAAAACCTTGCCGTCCATCTTGTCTGGTACAGTCGACAGAATGGCTCCGTTTTCCTCGATGTCGTCGGGAACACGGGTAACGGCACCGATGAGAGACTCCTCGGCGAAAAGCGCCATGATATCGTCCACGTTCGATCCCGATTCGTCCTTGGCTACCGGCTTGGCTTTGCCGCGATCCATCGCAGGCCAATGGCTGCGTCCGTCACCGATCTTGGGCTTAGGGCAGCGGGTACTTAAGTGACCTTTGCTACCGCAGTTCCAGCATTCCCTCTCGCCCTCCTGCTTGCCTTGCCATCCGGCAAACATGACTGCAGACTTTCCCTTCTCCGTCTGACGTTGTAACTGTAGCACATGCGTATTGAATAGCTGCGTGTAAGGTACCGAGTACTTGGGCTGGCTCTGGCCTTGGCCTTACGTGATCAGTGACCAGCTAGATGACTCAACGTATCTCGATGTGTCGGTAATATACCAGACACGAGAGAGTTGATTGACTATCGACGCTGATGTCTCTGAGTTGTGAAGGGACAAGTGGCACTGATACAGCTACTTGGTAGTCACAATGATAGATGAGTAGACAAGGAAGCAGTGTCTGTGATTATGTTATCTACGACGAGTGGTGACGAGGTAGGAGGCGTTGGTAAAGGCAAAGCAATGCTGAGCCAGTGACGCAAGTTGTATCCAGGTAAAGCGTGATTCAATAAGGCATGGGCTCGAGAATACAAGGATTTGGGCCTCTATATATACACGTACGGTTTGGGTGGCGAACGACAGTTCGCCCTGGGGAGCCCATGATCCCCTAACGAGTTGGATGCCACTGCAGGAGACAACATAGGCGTTGCGTCGTGCGATAGCAGAATGGGCAAGTTTGGCTAGACGGGCAGAACTGGCAAAGCATAGGAGAATCGGGACTTAGCAGAGATTCTACCTGTGGTCTGCCCAGGTGGAGGTAGCGCTTGCAGTACCGGCAAAGCTGGCAGTTGCAGTCTTTGCGGCGAGCGCGGCAGATGCGGCAGATGCGGCAAATGCGGCAAATGCGGCAGAATCGGCTAAGTTATTCCTGTGGCTTACGTGTATACTCTAGAGATCAGCAGACGAAGTGGGAGCTACTGACGGAGCTATTGGCAGCATCGTGTATTGCGCGATGATGTCAAGTCACGGGTTGTTCAGTTTCTCTTCTCTGCTGACGTACAAGGAAAGTCATCTTGTTCTCGGTCTCACCATTACGTACAAGTCTCTTCTCGGTCTCACTATTAGGTACAAGGTCCCACGGCTCCTTTTGTACTCGGTTTGTCTTTTCAGCTACTGTACAACAAAGACAAGTTTCCAATTCTAGTCCTTTCTCCTGCTTCTCCATACTCATCAGTTAAGGTACTTCGTCGAAGGCGTGCTCATCGAAGGCTTCGAAAAAAGGAAGCAGAGCAGCGATGGGGTGGTCAAGGCCTAAGGCCGGGGCTAGGCTCCGGAAATCAGTCCTCTTACACTGCGACAGTACATCAAAGGTCTTGTCGGCTTTGGCTTTGGCGAATCGTGACACGGTGCGCCACTCGCTTCGAAGGTTGTCGTAAAATGCCGGCAAGGCACGCAGAAAGTCGCTGCACTTCGCTGCCTCGGAGATGTTGAGCTTGGCGACTTGGGCTGTGAGGAGCAAGGTTTCGTATCGTTCGACGAATGTCTCGGGATCGTGAGCTCGAGTCATGGTAATGGTTGACAGCTGGTTTCGGATTTCGGCACGGTAATCCTCGCCGTCCACCTGATGTAACTTCTCGAGCTTTTCCCAGGCCTCCTTCGCTGAGACACGCCCCTGTAACTTCATCCTCAGCCCATTGGAGACATTCTGGAACAGAATTCCCCGAGTCTTCTCCTCCTTATCCTTCCAGGAACGGTGGTACGCCAATTCGGCGACGTACACCTGTAGGTCTGTTGCAGTGACCACGAGCTTCTCTGTACCGACGGGTCGAACCGGCTCGGCGACGACTTCTCTCAGGGACGCAGGTGCTCCTGCGGGAAGGATGGCATCCTCTACCGCACAGCACCATGTGACGAAAGCGTGAGACACGAGCTTCGGGATCTTCGGAGCGTTGGTTGTGCTCATGATAAGATGGGTGAATAGTTTTATACGAGAAGAGCTATTCTGGGCCCATAACCTGTTGGAGTACTTCAGACAGAATCCTGCAATGACATCACAGTGGGAACTCACCTGCTGGTGGAGGACTTCAGACAGAATCCTTGCCTCCAACAGATGAGCCCGTCTACAGATCTGAGAGTACATTGCTATAGCAGCCAGCACTGTGCCGGCGAGTATCACTGCGGATTTTCCATTCTGCGAGTTTCGACACGGACTCTACATACTTGTTCTCCGTTCTACACTCCAGACCTGTTCCCAATTCAACAAGGGACTACCCCTGCGGAACCAAATAACATCGGGTCATCGGCGTTCCGAAAGTCGGGCTGCCATCCCAAAATCCGATCCATCTATGCCTCTTGGTATAAACCGACAAAGTCTTCACGCCTCGCACTCGTAGATCAGACTCCTCAGCTACATTCGAGACCATGGTCAAGTTCGATCGCGGAGCCATCGACTACTCTTTGTATCTCGTGACGGGGAGGGAGCTTCTGCCAGAGGGGAAGGTGAGTTTCCACGCGATTGCTCGTTGACAGTGCCTGAACTTCTAATCCTGCAGGATTATTATGAGAGTCTGGAAGAGGTGAGTGACGCGCGATACGTCTAAATCAGAACCCGTCTTACTTGAATGACTGCCGTAGTCTCTGAAAGGCGGAGTGACCGTCGTGCAGGTCAGGGAGAAGAATATCGACACCGGCGAGGTAAGTCTGCATCCCCTCACGGACAGACTCTTTGCTGACACCATCTTCGGATATCTCAGTTTGTTGAGATCGCCCGGAGGACCAAAGAAATCACGGACAAAGTATGCCGATTCGCTCGTCCCTGCACGTCGCCAGGCTGAATCTGTTCTCTGAAACAGTACAACGTACCGCTGTTCATCAATGATCGTGTAGACGTCTGTCTAGCAGTAGGCATGTTCTTCATCTTTGGCACATGCGAGAGGCCCTCTTCGCTTACACTTTCCTCTCCTAGGCGCCGCCGGTCTCCACGTGGGCCAAACCGACATGCCGGTCGATCTCGCCCGATCCCTCTTGCCCGAGGATACGATCATCGGCCTATCAGTCTCCAACGTAAAAGAAGCCCAAGCAGCAGCTGACTCGGCGCTGGTCGACTATGTGGGCATCGGAGCGGTCTGGTGGACGGGAAGTAAGGATTTGAAGGGGAAGCTTTGTCTTGGTGTGGATGGTGTAGGAGAGGTGTTGGACATTTTGGCTGAGGCAGAGAAGCGGAACGGGAAGGTGATCAAGAGTGTTGCGATTGGTGAATCTTTCGCGACTCAGCCCGTGAATCACCCGTTGACCCTGTCCCAACAGGTGGAATCCATCTTCCCAACCTCCCTCAACTACTGCACGGCTGTCCCTCCCCTAAACACCTCAAAAGCCTCGACGGCATCGCCATCATATCCGACATCGTCGCTTCGCCCCATCCAGAAAACGCAGCACGCAGTCTTCGAACAGTGTTGGAGTCGTATCACCGCGTCAGGAAGGACCAAGCCGATCTTCACGCCTCATTCGGGTTCAATGCGTGTGGAAAGGCGGGATACGCAAAGAGGGATGGGAAAGAGTTGCTCGAGGCAGCCGCCGGGTTGATCGCTGTCGTGCGCGAGACGACGCCCCTGGCTCATCAGGTACGCCTCTAGACTTTGCTGCATGAATCTGCTGCTAATGTACGGTCGTCAAGATCACGAATATCGTTGTTGCCAACGACTCAGCCAACGCGACCTTGGCGATGGGCGGATCACCCATCATGGCTTCTGCAGAACAGGATGTCGGCGACCTAAGCAAAGTTATCTCGGGCCTTCTGGTCAACTTTGGGTGCGTTCGCGAGCTACGGTATCGAGAAGGGTCGCTAAGGGCTCCAATATTGCAGGACTATCAAGGACCGCGCCGGTATGCTGGTCGCCGGCAAGGCTGCGAACGTCCACAAAAAACCAATTGTCTTCGACCCAGTGGCTGTAGGCGCTACTGCATTCCGGAGACAAACATCCAAGGGTACGCACATCATTTCTGTACGGTTCGAGATCCGCTCTGACGTCTCGCCCTTCAGAATTGCTCCAAGCGTGGCAGCCGTCGGTTATCAAGGGAAATGCTGCTGAGATTGGAGCGCTAGCTGAATCTGCCGAAGTAAGCAGGCTTGTCGATAGCTGATATTTCCAAAATCCGAACATCTGCATCGCAGGTCGCAAGCCGAGGCGTAGACTCGGTCGGCTCCGGCTTTGCGAATCCCGCTGCTGTTGTCAAAGCTCTTGCTAGGAAACGACGTGAGTGGTGGTGTATGTGTCCAGTTGAGCTCTCTTGCTCATTGACCGTATATTCTAGGATGTGTTGTGGCCCTGACCGGGAAACAGGATTGGGTATCAGATGGGCAGACAGTCGTAAGGCTCTCGAATGGACACGAATACGTAAGTTGTTCAGATCCCGAATTCTGCTCTTGGGCTAAATGGTACCGTTCAGCTTGGCGTGATCACGGGGAGCGGCTGCATGACGGGTAAGCCATCCGCCCAAATCTCCGTACTTCATCTGACGTTCTCCCCGCAGGCTCCGCCATCACCGTATACACTGGCGCCGCCAGTCAGTCCGTTCAACAGACTTACGAAAATGAGTCTCAGATCGTACAAGGGGACATATTCGCAGCTACAATCGCTGGTATCCTGGTTATCAATGTCGCCGCCGAGATTGCAGCCGCGAGGTCTGACGTCAAGGGGCCGAATACTTTCCGGTCGGCGTTGATCGACGAGCTCTATAATCTTCGAGCAGACGCCCTTCTGGAAAGAGCCAAGGTAGAAGTTGTCGAATCATGACGCTTATGATCAGTTTGACGCGTTCTGCAGAGGCCAGTCTCTTGCCTTGACCACCTGAAAACTATGCACCGGACGTTCCTGGGGCATTCGGCTAGCCAGGCCACCTTCAACATCGGTTGCCGAAGGCTAAAATGCGGCAGCCGCTGGCACCCTCTACGATGCTCAAGTACCATCGGAGGCGTCAAAACCGCTCGCGTCCTGTGGTAGTTGCCTAATGACTTGCAGCGCATAGGGCCATCTTCATTTGCTGCGAGTGCATCGATTGGTGAAACAGGATACAACAACCTGACAACCTATGCCAGGGCAGACGATATAGTGATTATCCCCTACCGCTTCTACAGGGATCCAGCCGAGACGAGGACCGGTTACATACATAAATATGTCGGGCTTTCTGGCGGTTGTGTCTGGTGTGGCAACACACCCGTACAGCCCGAGATTCTCGAGGTGTACTGCGCGCCGATCCCGCGTGCTTGTTCCGAGATGCGCGATTGAGATGCGAGTGTCAGCTGCTCGGCGATTGCTTGCTGTCCGCTTCGGTGGATTGAGAAGATTGACGGGCTTCTTGACATTCTGTCGGACCAGATGCGATAGGCGAGATCAACCAGTGCCATTTTTCCTTCTCAGAATTTCGGCCATTTCCTTTTCATCCGCCGCTTCGATCCCTCTTGCCCTCGCTCGCAGCCGCAAGTTCCGGTCGAACGTTAACAGCAGCACCCTGAGAGCGGTGCGCTTCTGTTCTTCATATGCCGCATCGACCTTGAGCACAGAACCAGAGGCCGACAGGATCCGCGATCTGTCGACAAAGTGGTCTGATTGACCGACAGCTACTCGAAGAATAAAGTCGTCCATGGTTTGCGCTCGGGCAGCTTCTTCTGAGGAAGCGTGTGCGAGATCCTCTGAGCTGCTGAAATCGATCTGTTCCGTTCGAACGAACAAGTCGGATAGGTAGTTGCCCTTCGATGTTTGGATCTTGAGCGACAATGCGTGGCTTCGGATGTGAGTTTCCAGGTAGGATATTGCTGTCGATGCTGCTTGACCAAGTGGTGTACTTTCTTTTGCCAGGCCGTCCAATTCCGTGATGACTGTGTGCAAGGAAAATGCTTAGCACTTCTCATCCACGAGTAATTTGCCCTACTTACCAGGAAGAGGTATGACACACGTCCACACCTTGGACTCGACTAATGCCCCCACCAATTCGAGAGAGCTGAGTAAGACGTTGGTATCGAAAACCAGGACAGTGTAGCCGGGCAAAAATGCGAGCTGAGAAGCCTTGGACGTCTTGCTCGCGTTTTTTGGCAATCGCTTCGTTGATTGTACCGCCCGAGCAGGTTGATGCAACATCGCACGAAGTCGTCGTCGCCTCGCACGGAGATCCGCAAGCTCTGGATCGTCACCCTCATCCTCGCTTCCCGAGTCGGCTATATCCATCGCCAGACCTTGGCTGTCGGTCAGAGTCCATTCGCCGCGAGCCTCTTCTTCACGTCGCAAGCGGTCCATCTCCTCTTGTGCTTGACGTCGACGAGCGGCTTCCCGCGAGGAGATCTTGATTTGTAATGCGCCATCTGGTACGATTTCGATTCGGCCCTCTCCCGACATGTGCAGACCAGGAACACAGCCGATGAGGATACCTGCGGCCCACGCAGACCGTTTCCATCGACGCTGAGTTATGGCGGGAGGTGTATCAGTGAGGTCGCTGCCCTCGATGTCGTCAACCACGCCGTTCATGACGTCGTCGGGGCTTGCGTCCTGCTCGGTCAGTACATCCATTTCGTTCTGCACCGTTGGTCCTTGTCGCGGCTGAGCGGGGCCGCCGGAGCCCCTTGATCCGAATCCGGTGGAATTCGACTTAGTCTTCCAAAAGCCACGTTCATACACGCGCCTGCCAACCCATTCCATGCCGCGAATGCACCAGTCTTCCGGAATAGGCGGACCCCCCATCAGCTTGGCGGTCGGGTCTGGCCGGATATCCATTTTACGTGGAATGATGTTGAAAAAGGCAATCAATTCGACCCAAGGAATATAGTATTCCAAAAGCTGCTGGGCGGGAGGTTGCTTGAGTACGGTTGCTAAGAAGGTTAACATTGTCGTTAGGTACGGATTGAGGACATGTGTAAGCCCGATCAACCGTGTGGGATGCTGAAGACAGAACCGAAGCATTGAGAATGACAGTTTGCATGCATTGGCAAACGGTAAGGGATGGGTATCGGCTTGAGATGGGTCAACGGTCAAATTTTTGACCTTTCCTGCGAGAGCGTTCGCATCATCGTTGTTCGGTAACCGCTCCTCGTCCCGCAGCATGATGGCATGAGGTGTTTGCGAAGTCTGCGCGGCCTTTTGGACTTTGCGAGCGGCCGTTTCTTCTGCAAGAGCTCTGCGGATCAGGCCATCGTCGATGCCGTACTGCATCATGGCGGCGACGTTAACGATGGCCATAGTCAGCCACTCCACTTGCGGTATCGACCGACCAGTGCCCTGCATAGTACCCATGTGCAAGTCTTCTGTGAGTCGTTCCATGAATCGATCAAAAGCTCCGTCGAAGTTGTCGAGCTCGATCCTGGTGAACAGCATGCCATGCATGAGCAGAAACAAGTCCGATGCAGTGGCATCGAATGTTGCTCGTTTCTTTTGCAAGGCAGTGTCGAACAGCGGCAAAATAGATTCTCGCGACGACGGATAGGGATGGGAGGTCGTGAGACTATCGGAAGGAATTATCGTCAGCACTGGCCTCGAGGTTTCGAAGTGCTAGACTCACCTCTTCATAAAGTGGTACAAGGCATGTCCCTCTTCGCCTTTTACATCGCGACACAGCAATGCAAGATGATGATGTAGTCGCCCCTCGCCGGGCTTTTCGGACAGACCCATAAAGTACCAATCCCTCGATGTCGTCCTCCACGTCTCTCGCTCTTCGATATGCCAACTCTGCGCTACTTCAGCGCCGATGCTAGCGCCACTGGGGAAGGGCGGCTCGTCATCGTCGATGCGGGCCATTTCGGGTTTGGCCTGAGCGGGAACGGGTTCCGTCGCGGCAACGTGTGCAGCTACAGCCATACGGTACCGTGCAAGGTCGCCCAGAGCTTCGATCCATGCGGTGCGGAAATTTCCCAGCGTTTGTTCTTCGAGCAGATTGGTATAAAAGGTGTAGGCATCGTAAATGAAATCCGTCAGGTGTTCAAGGACTTGAGCCGATAGCATCGTGTTCCGCGATGTCAGCGTCGGTCCTTGCTGGAATGGGTTGAGCTTGTTAATTACGGGTGCATTTGCGATCCAAGTGTATCGCATCTTCTCGAGGATCAGATGGAATCCGGTCTGCCATAGTCGTGTCGGGATGTTGTACTTGACAGGGAGCGTATGCAACGACGCTGGAATCAAGGAATCCAAGGAAAGGGACAAGAAGTCATGTATGGTATCGGCGAACCGCTTGTGCCGAGCCAGGAGCTCGACCCAACCAGCATCTTCTTGTTCCGGAGTGATAGATTCGAGGGCAAGCGCCGGTTTTCGGACAGGGCCGCGGGAGAATTCATAGTCGTCGTCCTCTTCCTCGGCGTTGGCGAGGACTCCGGCGGCCCCGTTCCGCATACCAGGATCGAAAACTTGGGTTCCTTGAGCGGGTCGACGTCGTCCGAGGAGACCTGCTTGAATGAGCGATCGAACACCGCCTGTCGGATCGGCTGCCATTTGCCGATGCAGTTCCGTAAGGTTGTTCTCCATTGCCATGATGCCCTTGTATGCTTCGCGTAAGCGGGGGATGATACCCGTGTCACTGGTAAGAATGTGTCAGACGTTTGCTTGAAGCCTCATAATCTGAATGACCCACTTTCCTCGGCCCCGTTCCCTATCACGCAAACTCTCACTCCCCTCGCTGCTCCGACTGCCTTTACTCTTCCCATCCTCCTCTCCCCTTCGCTTCGCCTGCGACCCCTTCTCACTCCCCTCCTTCCGCTTTCGTCTCTCCCTCTCTTTATCCGCGCGTCTCTGCTCCTCTTCCTCGTCTTCATCCAAGATCGTGGGAATCATCAACTTGCTCGAAGGATGTTTACTGGATCTGGTTCGATCCGCATGAGATTCCGCAGAGATCGACGTGCCGATAGATGACGAGCCGCGGTACGGATATCCATTTCGACTGGTTGTCTGGGTGTTGCCTGTTACATTACTTCCGCTTCCTGTTGACACTGAAGGTGTCTGTTGGAACCTGATCGGGTCATGCACGTTGGGATTGAACAGCATCCTCGACGGTCCTTGGCCCTGGTATCGGCCGTTCGCCTGCGCCGCCAGTCTTCTCACATCCGACTCGTCCCCCTGTCGTCGTCCCCAGGAATGTAGCCCTTCGCCAGAGGACGTTCGCTGATCGACCGTGAGCGGGGCATACTTGCCGGTCCCAGAAACTTCCCCTCGACTATGTTCGCGACGGCGGACGTCCTCTTTGCCATCATCCCTGTGATGTCGCGGTTCGCCAAAGTCGGAATCGTCGTCGGAATCGTCAAACCTCGTCTGCCTGGCGTCTCTTCTCGCCGGACGTCGATCTGCCTCTTCCCCACGACCCGCATCCCTGCCATATTCCTCGCCGCGCGAAGGCCCTCGCCTGTCCTCGTCATCTCCAGTCCGAACAAGGTACTTGTTATCATCCCGCACGAAATCATCATCCTCATCTTCATCCACGGCTCGTCTCGGCCGCGCCCTGACAGGTGCCTGATTCCTCAGCGGCGAGCGCGGTGCCGGTACCTCGTGCCGCAACGCAGGAGACAGTGGACGAGGGTTGGCGAGCTGTGCGTCCCGCGTACCACGTCGCTGTCCGACGGCGGAGGAAGGGTCGAACAGCATGCGGGTATTGCTCGAGTGTGATGCTCTTGGGGTCCGTTCGCGGAAAGACACATCGTCGGCCACTGAAAGTCGATTCCTTTGTTCCGGGGTGGACGAAGCAGGCGGCGACGGTTTGTCCGAATCCTCGCGAGTCCGAGCGGTTCTATAGCAGGGCCGCCAATCAGCACGGAGGTTACCGAAAATCGACCGAAAACATACCTCGACGTCCCCGCCTGCCTTCGCTGTAGGCCCACGATCCGATCGACTAGATTGCCGCCTCCCGCTCTTCTCGGACCCCCATGTACCTGTCCCTCGTCTGCTTGTCCGCCCGCCACGCCTCCCCTTACACCTCTCGGCCTACGAGGCGCAGCGACGAGTGCGTCGATCCCATTGTCGTCCATGTCGACGAAAGGATGTCGGAATTGGCGCGAATAGCAAGTATATGCAGTGTTATAATTGTTCGCGAAACAGGATCCCTGTTTCGTCGTTTACGGTCGTGTATTGGCTTGACAAGTCTCGTCGTTTGCCTTGATGTGTTCTCCTTCGGCACAGTCTATCATGCTCGGGAAGGCGATCGGAATGCGGTTGCGAAGGTTGCAAGAAGACGGAAGAAGTGAGAGGAATGAGTCGTCGTGCTATCGTGGTTTCGAGCGCTGTCACGGCGTAGGTGCGGTCAAGATGATCAGCAAGATGATGAGGTGCCGGCCAATATTGCGGTCGTGATGGTACCGCTAACAACAACCGCAACAAGTCTTTTCATCCAGCCCAAACCGACGTCGGATTCTGATGTTTGGCTCGCTGCGGAGCGATCGACTCGAACTGCGATTTATTCTCGGATTTCGCCACAAAACGATTCGTTCAGACCGCGTCTTTCATCATATGAGAGTCCAGTTCTATAGGTCTTGGATCATCGTATGCTCTATTGCTGTTCGCTACAATTCTATCATAGATACAGTGCCCACGCAAATCTTCGCTACTTCATATCCCCCGTCTGCTCCCTATCCTGATCATCATAAAACGCCGCCCACGATTCCACGCCTGGCCCATACTCGACCTCGGTATGCGCACCGATAAAGTACACCTGGCCCTTCTTCACATCCCATGTCTTGCCCGTCGTCTTATCGTTCATCTTGCCTTCGCCCAAGACGGAGGTGAGGATAACAATGGTTGGGCCATTCAGGGGCTTGATCGTTGTTGATTGCTCTTTCCCGTCGACGTGGTAAAGCGAAAACTCCTCCGCCGGGACTCGGTATACCGTCGCTCCCGCCCCTTCGGAAAGCGACCACCTCGCCTTTTTCAACTTGTACGAATCCCCGGGCCGCGGGTCACAGGTCATGGCGTCTACAAAGATATTCAAGTCGTCCTTTTCGGCGGGTTCGAGGAAGGCGGCGTTCAAGACGTCATCCCTTCATACGCGCGAGGAGTCAGCCACCAGGAGAGGACGGCGGAGAGGGAGACGTACGAGTTGGCCATGAGTTCGATAATCTGTCCATCAAGCCACGCGTGCAATCCATCCTCCGCTACGTACATCGCCTCCCCGGGCTTCAATTCGACCAGGTTCATAAAGAAACTGCCCGAACACTCAAATCAGCACCATCTCTTAACACACGGGAAAGGCGGGGCACATACCAAGCGATGATAATCCCGGGATCACCAGCATAACTCTCCTGCGTCTTCTTCAACGCCTCGCCGATCCGCCGCTTTTGCCCATCGTTCCACTCCACACCGGCAAACACGCTTCCCGGGCCCTCGGAATCGATACGTGCGATCAGGGCAGTGACGACGCGCTGCGCATCCCCGCCGGAGAGGTCGGACGCCGGTGTTCCCGTGACAGCTTTCAACGCGTCTTTGGCAGTTTCGAGGACGCCGCTTGATTTCTGGTTCATCGCCAAGATATCCCGGACGAGATCCTTCAACGTCTCCTCCTCCTGCCTTTCCACAAACGTACGATAGCTCTCCAACCCCTCCAGGAACACCTTGACTTCTGGGATCCCCGTGATGTTGCGCACGATATTCTCGTACGGCGCGAATCCGGCGAAGCCGAGGAAGGGCGTGAGAGCGCACGCGATCTCGGGTTTATGATTCGCATCGACGAATTTCTTGGGATCCCGGGCGTGTAACTCGGCCGCTAGTTTTTTATCGGGGTGAATCTGGAGCGGGAGTGCTATTCAGGAACAGGTAAGAGGGTGCAGAAACGGGGTAACGGGGGACAGACGGACCTTGTTTGCATGTCAGAATCTTAAACAAGAACGGCACGTGTTTCTCGTTCGTTCCTTCCACCGGCTTGGGGAATTTGCGGGGAACGATCCCGAGGAGCTCCGGGTGTGCGTTCAGATGCGTCGAGAGCTTCGTTGACGGGGAATCGAATAGCTTTGACGGGAGGTTCGGGTGCGTCGTCATCCATAGCTACGCAAAAGAACCATCAGACACTGGGACACGCCGTATGCCTCGGGAAGAAGACACACCTCGGCGTACGGCGTCTTCTCGTCGAATGACCAATCCTTCCCGCTCGCCTGTGGCCCCATCTCACTGATGATGGAATCGGAGCCTTCCTTTCCCCCTGCGAACAAGTGTCAGGAGTCGGTGCGAGCAAGAGAAAGAGGGACGTACATGGGTAGTTTTGCGCGTGGCATTGGAGTCTGATAACGCGGTCTGTCATTGTTGGTGCAGAATAGATGAAGGGGACAAGGGAATTTGAAGCATACTGTTCGATTGTCGCCTATATACAACCTTGTCTGCCTGGATAATCGTCATCTCATCTCGGCAGGAAGGACGCTGGAAACAGGAACCCTGGAGGAGCGAGTCTTGCGTCATGCTCGTTGTTTACTTTGTGGCCGTTGCTCCTTACCTAAGAAAGACTGACCAGAGTTGGGTTACCCCTTGTCCGGTGCGCTTTTAGGATGCGCTTGGACGAAAAGACAAGGAAGGGGTTGCGTCGATCACGTTCAGGGGTTGAGGAGTTGTCATGAATCACCAAAAGCAAGGACAAGGACAGTCTGTTACACATAGAGGGACACTCAACCCGGACGCGGAACAAAAGAGATCAAAAGATTTCACAATGTCGGAATACGCACAGTACGACTTGACCCAGGTGAGTAGTCCGGAATCACAAGGGAAGGAATCAAGCTGATACTTTGGAACGCGCGAACAGACGTTGATCCCCAACTTGGATCGACACCTCGCCCTCGCGCTCCTCAACCACCTAACGGAACTCGATGCACCATTATACAGCATCGAAGAGCTTCAAAAGGCGCAGTATGAGCTCGTCAAGGGGACCAATATGATCGACTATGCCAAGCAGTTGGCAGATCAAGTTCAGGGCATGTCCGGTGTGGATTCTACTATGCCCGGTATGCTTTTCTCCATCTCCCCGTTCTCCATTCAACACTGACATCTCTTGTTGCAGACTTTACCGCACTAAGGGACCAGGTCATGCAAAAGAATGCCGCCCTTCAGGAATCCGCGGCGCCCGTGTTGAAGGTGATTGAGAACCCGGAAGTGGCGGATCGGCTCAAGGGCGCGGTGAATAAGCAGAGGAATATGGAGTTGTTGGAAAAGGAGTACAACGTGAGTCAATCTGTGGCTTCCAGAAAGGGGTCCAACGCTGAACTTGGCTTTCGCCGCGCGTAGCTCAACCTCGACCAGATCAATGCGCTCTACCACTACGGTCACTATCAATACACTTACGGCGGCTACGACGGTGCCGCTTCGTACCTCTACCATTTCCTCATCCTCTCCCCCTCGGCCGACCTGAACCTCTCCGCACACTGGGGGAAACTCTGCAGCAACATCCTCTGCGGCGAATGGGACGCAGCCCTGTCGGAAATCAAGGATCTCCGGGATGTGATCGACAACCCGCAAGCTCCGGACCAGGCGAAACCGGCCGTACAGCTGCAAGCGCGAACATGGCTCCTCCACTGGTCCCTCTTTGTCTTTTTCAACCACGAAAACGGCCGCCAGGCCTTGCTCGAACTTTTCCTTTCCCCCGCGTACCTGAACACGATGCAGACCGCCGCGCCCTACCTCCTTCGGTACCTCGTCGCCGCCGGGATCCTTTCCCGAACGGCGGGCGGACAGACCCCCGTCCTCGGGTCGCGCACGATCAGGGACCCGGTAAAGGAAGTCACCAAGGTTGTCCTCATGGAACAAGACACCTACTCGGACCCGATCACGGGCCTCCTCAAAGACTTGTACGGCGATTTCGATTTCGAGGGCGCACAGGAACGCCTGAGGATCGCCGAGCACGTGTTGGAGAATGATTTCTTCTTGAGCTCGTTGGCGCCGGATTTCCTGGAGAACGCGAGGCTGTTGATTAGCGAGGTTTACTGCAGGCTACACAGGCGGATCGATATTGCGTGAGTAGCCGTAGCCGTGCCGGTCATCGCGTTTTCGAGCTAATATCCGCTCCCCGCGCACGCAGCGACTTTTCGAAACGGCTTAATCTGTCGCCCGAGGACGGGGAACAGTGGATCGTAAACTTGGTAGAAGAGTCTAAGCTCCCGATCGACGCCAAGATTGACCTGGACGCTGTAAGCACGCTTTCCTCATCCTCTGCATTCCCGCTTACCCCCCTTATTTTTTCAGAACATGCTCTACATCAACCGCGCCCACCCAACGCCCACGGCAAACCTGATCGAAACCACGCGCTCGCTCGCGTACCGATCCCAGTCTATCCTCGATGCCTTTGCCAACAAGGACCAGCCGGGCCGGGGGAAGAAGGGCCATAGGGGCGGAAGGCATAACCAGAAGCAGCAGGGCGAGCAAGGGGAGCAGCAGCAGCAGCAGCAGCAGCAGCAGCAGCAAGCCGCGGAACAGGCAAATGAGCAAGAGCAAAAACCGGAGCAGGCGAATGAGCAGGAGCAGCAGACGGCGCCGGTTGCGCAGGAGGCCTAAGAGGGGCCGTGTGTGGAGGTTGTACATGTGTACATTAGGCGACGAGCATGTGTCGTTATAGCATGAGGTCGCACAGTATCGCTCTTTCCTTCAACCGAGGTTGACGCGGTCCGCTGGTGACGGGACGCTGATTTGCCGTCTGGTCGAGGCATACATAAAGGCATAGACCGAAGAAGATTGATTTCGAAAGCGATCCTTGGTAACAAGTGAGGAAGTCCAGTGACCGTATCCACCTCCGCCAGGCTCCTGGACTCTGTTACTGAGTGACGGCCTTCTGACCGCGATCCAGTCGAGAGCTCATTTCCGCCAACTGCGTCTCTTAAACGAGTCAGTCGCGACATACCGTCACAGAAATGCACGCTATTGATCCAATGATTACGATGAGCTCATTCAGCACATTCCCGCTCGGGCAACCCTGTTGGCTTGATTATCTCAGCTTGCAACTTTTTCAGGCTTTGACGATACATGGCCAAGATGACGACTTCGATTACAAATGGTCGGCTTGTTCATAGGAGCGGACTGCTTTCGGTGTTTATGCATGGCTCAGCGGGAAGGCGGGAAGGTGGGGGAACAATGTCGAGCTGGGAACCGGTTAGTAGCTTACTGACAGTGCAGCTATTCGAGCCATTCAGGTTTGGCAATCTCAACGTACTTCAGTTGGGACGTAGCTACGCACGCGTCCGCTGAAGCGCGGCCGTCCTCAAGAGTCCCGCTTCGTGTACGCGCTATTGACAGGGACCCCTTGAGTATCAGAGCTCTGACGGAGTCAGGAAGGCTTGGGGGCATCCTTCGACCTCCGCTCCTCTTTGATGTGTTATCACACCGCTGCTCCATTCGGTCGCACCCTGGGTGCATTTCGCGAGAGCGGGAATCAGCGACAGACCGACAAGCTCACGACCGTGTCTGACTGTGTCTATGTGGTCGCCGGATGTGACGATTCGATATGGGTACAACCGCATAGGCAAGGTCGCTATCTGTCAACCACAATAGCCAGAATGCTTCTAGATATATGTTCTGCATTCGAGTTGATACCCCGGACAGTCATTTATAGAAAATCAAGTATGCGAGCTATCGTCTATCATAGTGTCAAGTATGCATGATCTGTCCGGATGGTTGTGACTGCTGCTTCTTTGGACGATACGCTGCAATGTAGGCTGATCGCCACTGCGGAGTATGATGTTGTGTTTGGACGGACAGACAAGGCGGGCTTGTTGGTAGAAGGGAGAATTGGTCAACTTCGCACCCCCGTTCGGTGGGAAGCAAATTCCTCCAGCGGTGTCGGGAAAAATGACTGATTGAACCTCATCCTCTACTGGGATGAGATAAGGGGAACTGTCCTGCTTGAGCAAGATGAAGTGTCGCGACCAGGTTGATTGTCTCCGAAGGGAATGGCATCGTGCGCCGCACCTGACAAGGTCGCTGGCATGCACGATGAGATTGGATGGAGGTTTCCGCGAAAGTTGACAGCTGAGCCGTCCGCTGGCCCTTCCAAGACCTGATATTGCTGTCGCATATGCGAAAACTCCATATATTCGGATCCGTCTGCTGAACGCAAGTTCGGGACGCGGCTTTCGTGACTACCGGAAGATTGATATCGCTTTGTCTCGGTGGGAGAAGCTCAACATGGCCGGAGCAAGATGATGTATTGCGACGATGTGCCGCCTTTAGAATGGCCCTGGCGGAGGACACGTCTCTAGATTCGCAGAGGGAAGCTCTTCGTGATTGTTTCCGATAAGTTTTGGTGTACGGAGAGTTGTGTTGCTCGAGCCCGACGAAGAATGCCGATCATGAGCGTGTCTATCGATAGGCGACCCCATGCTCGTTGACGACCCTGACGATGAGCCTGAAAGACATGATGATGATGATGATGCGGAAAGTTCCTCTTCCGACGTCGGCGCTTGACGGACTGGCCCGACCGATATGTTCTGTGCACGACTCGAAACCTGATGTTCGCAGCGCGTTGGCGTAACCTCAAAAGGCGCATTCATGCGGTAAGGCGGGACTGTTGGATTCTGACGTTGTCGCTGCATTAGCGAGCGAGTCCCTCCCATCGCCTGTTCATTTACCAAGTGCGGGTTGATATGGAGCTGTAGGTACGTAGGTGTGACCCGCAGAATGGCATCAATATCCAGAAGGACTCCGCTTATGTTTCGATACTGTTCCAGCAAGGGGGAGGGCGCCAAGTTCCCTGATGTTCCACTTGACGGAGACCTGGCAAGGTGATCATGATGATGCATAGGCGAGGGCGTCAAATTTGCGCCTACTCTACAGGAGGGGACGCCTGTATTCGGGCTCTTGGCGGATTGTGGTAATTGTAACGGTGGAGGAATGGGCGATACAGAATCCGCATTGGAAGAGCTGACAGAGGAGCCGCCGGATGATGCGCTCTGCTTCGAGAGCGGTGGACGATGCGGGAGCGGTTTACAAGTCAGAGCCGGTCCACGCGTCCGAGACGAGAGGCGAGTCGGGGACTTTCGAGGCGGCGAAATGGCCTTCGCCGGTGCTGTGGTGTTCGCTACAGAAACCAGACTTGCATCGGCAGGCACGGAGGACAGGAAGGAGCGAGCGTTCCCCGTTGAGCGATTCCTCGCCGCCTGCACGTCTTCTGCCGATGAAGACGTCTGCGTCATACCAGTTTGTGTAATCGGATGAACGATGCTGTAATCAGGAAAGTTGGCGAAAAACTCGTGCGACGCAAAAGCGGGCATCTCGTGCGACTGTATCCTCGGTGATGAGTTGAACGGCTGGCGACTGGGCTCTCTATCCGGTCGACACGTATACAACTGCGAGGCCGAGACTTTGGCTATGGTGGGAGGAGACATCATTGAGGGATGTGCAAGGCGTTGATCCGATTGGCGTAAGTAGAGCTGCGATGCCGGAACATGGTCGGTGTTGGCTCCCGTTTTCGGAGTGACCGTCTTCGATAACTTTGTCGGCGTGACAGGCAACATTACGTGCGCAACGCGCGCCGAAATCGAATCGGCCATCTGAGGCTGATCCGAGCGGTCAACTGGTACCGGCTCAGCTTTCCGCCCTTTCCTGGGAGGTTGCGGGATTTGAGTAGGTTTCGAGGGTGTCACGGGATTTCGAGCTTTCTTGAATGCTACCTTCTGCGCAAGCTGTTTGAACAGGACCGACGAAATCAGCACTCGCACATCGCGAGCTCGAAGTGAATGTGGCGTGACATACAGCTTTACACGGCGATTCTGGCTCTTCGAGCTGAAACTTCCGTTTTTTTGGTGATGCGACTGGAACATACGGGCGCTGCTGGGTAAGAGAGGTGGGCGGTACCGTGCCAAACACGGAGGGATATCCGGATTGCAGATTCGGTCGGGCGTATGATTGCGAGGATGCAAGTTTTGCGTTGAGAATTGGGCTAGTGTCATAGGCTGGGGTGTTCCCTGATGCATTTGCTGGAAGCGAAGCAGATGGAACAAGCAGTCGATTTCCTCCGACGTGAAGTTGTCGCGTACACCCGCCTCGAATTCAGCGTTGTACGTGGCGGATTGGTTGCTGGAGGAATCCATGGGGGTGCTGCTGTTGGATGGTGACCGAGGTAGATGCTGAGGTGACGAAGAGGCGAAGCGGATTGATTGTATTGCTGAATTAGCTCTGTCGTCGCGATGTCGAAGGGAAGGTAGCTCGACGATTGTGAGTAAATGGATTATGGGCTGACTCTGGGAAGAGAGATCATAGGAAGGGGGAAGGAAGACCTGTCGTAGCATGGGTTTATATCAGCTGGCGAACGCCATGTCTCCCGCACGGATGCAAGACAGTGGATCGAACAAACTCGCTGCCACGAAGGGATCCCGCTGTCACTGTTGAGTTGTTGGTGGTGCCCCTCACCTCAGTCGCGCGTCACGCGACATCTTCTTCCGTGCTTTCCCACCTTGCCGTTGCCATACGATGTCGGTGCGATAGAGAGCACCGTATCCTATAGGATGACATAGATGCCAAATTGATGATGAATTCGTCGTGAGCTCCTCTTCTCTTCTCTTCTCCTGAAGGTGATCGGTTTCAGCTTGCCATCAATACATTTCGAGGTTCTATTGTTCTTTCTCTGTTCTGCAAGGCGCTGCACAAGGGGAGCCGGGCTGCTTCTCCCCGTCCCGATAGCCGATACAAAGATTTCAACCGAGCACAACAGCGGCGCTCTCACAGCCACGTCAGGCAATCCGCTCAGGGTCATGCGTATAGTTTCCAGTGTCCCTTGGCAAATCCCCCTCCTTGCCTTCCGGCACGATCTTAACCCTGTCCATCCCATCTTACAAAACGAAGATGCCCACTATGATTGTGCTTGTTTAGCCATTATAGCTATGTGTTTTCTCTACTCGGCATCTGACAGAAGCTCTCCGATACAACCTCTAAACAGGACTGTCACTTGTCGTGTCCACTCATCCGAGTCCCGCACTTGTGCTTCACGTTCTGAACAGCTACACACTCTGCCGTTCCCTCTGCTGCACCGCTCATGCTCCACCGAAGAGTGCCTTGCACCACGCTTCTCGACTGTCGTTATCCTCTACTGTTCCCCCAATACCACATTGTCGGCAATAATCATCCGATGTATAGTCATTCGATAATTCATTCCCATCAACGGGCCGCCTTTCGTTCCGCGACCTTCTCATCCAGAACCAGCTATGAAGCGACATACGATCAGCCTCGCCAGGCCCCATATCTCCCTACGAAGCTTTCGAACATACCGATATCATCCTCAACCACACCGGCGACGGGTTTCTCAACCACCTGATATGCTGCAACCGATTCCAACCCCGCTTCAAGAGCTTCTTCACTTCCGGGGTTATCGCGGCGGGATCGAACCGAAGGAACAGCAACAGATGGCATACCGATCGGATTTCGGAATCATTCAGACGGCCCTCCTTGTTCATGATTTCGGTGAGGGATTCGATGGCGAGGCTTGCGTCGATGAGTCGGTGGCGGTGGAGGGAGCGAAGGAAATCGTGCCATGCTTCGTATCTCGATGAATGTCCAGACACTGATAGGCAAGAGTGTGAGCAGACTTGGTGGGCATCCACCTTCTCTAGATGCTCGGCACCACTCACCTTGAGTCGCCGCACCGGCAACGCTCACGTCGAGTCTACATAGATCAAACAACGCTTCGCGACTCTCCTCAAAGATCGCCAAGGGCAATTCTTGTTCTTGTGCTTGTGCTGCGTCGACAAAGAGATCCTGCAGGCTTCCGCTGAGCGACGCGTAGAGCTGAATCATATCAGAGGATCCAGGAAGACTCGCAAACATCTGTCGAACGAGGTAGTTGATGCCATGAGAGTGATATCGTGTGGGAAACGTCTGTAGATGTGAGAAGATGTCGGAAGCGGTTTCTTGCGGGGTGCGGGCTGACAGCCAGGCGAGACGATAAAGCAGTTCTTTTTCGACCGCAGGACCGAGAGATATAGCGTTTGCAATGGCGCGCTGCGGGAAATCTCCCGTTGCGGTGGGTTCGACAGCCCTCGAATTGTGACATGGTACGTTCCTGTCGATGGTCGATTCCAGCCGATTCACATCCTCGGCTACAGGCCACATCGTCTCCTCCTTATCGGCAACAAGGCGACGAGTCTCCTATAGGTTCCGACAGTTCGCGATTAGCTCCTCAAGCATGAGAAAGTATACGTCAACGTTTAGCACTCACGGAAACTTGGTGTTTCTGTTTCTGCCTGTCGTTAAGGGATTCCAGCGAAGCGACAAGGTCCGGTTCCAGCCCCTCCTGCGGGATCGCATCACACGGATCTTGTGCCCTCGGAATGATATTGTCTGTCAGAGGAACCTGCTGCAGAATCATGGAGCTCTCCGGTGACTCCATGGTTTCCTTGAGCTCCGCCGATGTTGGCGCTCTCTTTGGGGGGAGAAGATCGCAGTAATCTTGCGGCGCGTCTGGTTTCGAAGGGGGCCGCACCATGGGCTGACGATTCGCAACCCTATCTTCGTCCGGCGTGAGATAACCCTCTCCGAGAACTGACCCTTCCTCCGCAGACAGGTACGCTGTATCTGTATCATCCGATTCGCCCGATGACGACTCGAACGACGTTACTGGCTTCATATCGACGAGACCACCATCACTCGTGGGCGGCACAGGAGTGTTCGAGCCGTTCCCACTACTGATGTCGGAAGGCCTCATTTGCGGTAAGAACACGATCGGGTTACTGTACCGACGTGAATGGCGGAATAGATCGGTCTCGGAAGGCGACAATGTTAAATCCGCGGTTTCACCTCTCGCTGATGCCCGTACGAAGGTTCCGTTTGCCAAGGTTTCGCCGTGAACCGGTAGAGATCTCTGTGTCATGGCGGAGAGGTTTGGGGCCCGGAAGTCGATTTTGAGCAGTGTCTCTGAAGCATCCGCGGCCAACGTATCGTTTATAGCCCAACTCGGCATGTGCGCGACGCCGTGCAGCGACCACGCCGATCCGTGAGCAGCGTGCAGATCTGCACGAGCGGAGAAGGCGGTGATACCTGAATCACTGTACGCAAGATCCGTCGATGCCGAATTCCAAGCTGTTTCCGCGTTCGTAACGGTCCCTTTCGCAATGATGTCCAGCATCGTTTTCGACAAGGTTCCTCGTCTGCTTTCCGCTGTTTGTAGCAGAATCAGCACAGTCATCCGCAATCAAGATCCCGGAGCCACACTCGCCTCTCTCTGGTTCTCCAGAATCATAGCTCTTAAGCTTAGCCGTATTTTTCACCGCCGGAATCGCATCGTTGGACACCACACCCGTATTCACAGAAGCCTCCGTTTCATTCTTCCTCTCTTCTTCCGAATCCCGTACGTCATCCGCCATCCTCGCCCGCTGCCCTGGTGTCATCCCATGTTTCCTGCTACTCCTGTGGACGGCTGTCACTGGCGGCGGGGCTGGTATCGTCGGCTTTGATGCGGGAGGTGGTGGTGTTGTCGAGGGAATGCGTGGTTCAGATGATGACATGTATGATTGGATAGGCTGGTCCGCGATGTTGTTTGATGAGTGCGGCCCATCGTCTTCTCTCCTCGCAGACTCCACAGCATCCTTTTCCCGTACCACATCACCTCTCATAGGCACCACACGCCGCTCCGCACGTCCTGCGGCACGCGTTAACACCCTCTGCACCTCCTCCTGCTTTGCCCTCCGCTCCCACTGCGTCACGACCCAGGATTCCACTAGACGACGGCGGCGTTCTCCAATGAGACGGTCATTGTGTGGCCGGGGAAGCGGCAGGCGTGCGGATGAAGGCAAAACTCGTTGATGCGCGCCGTTTCCTGGTGCTGTCACCGTCGGAGGATTGGCGGCGATGCCTTGCGCGATACCGAATGCGGTCTTTCCGGGGCGATTCAAATCGATGGCCGTCAAGATCGCCTCGGAGATCCGATTCGTTCGCCTCTCGCCCGCATTCACGGCCAACCCTCTCGTTCGATGCGCTTGAAAGGCATTCTCCCTCATCGCCTCCCACGCCTCGTCCACGGTCTTTCCATTTCCCCCTCCAACATGTCCAGCATCAATCAAAGTCCTCGCAAACGCCACGGGTTCCGTTCCGTTCCGCCTCGATTCGAGGTTCTCCTTTCCTTGACCGGGGTGGATAGTGGACGAGGGTAAGAACGCTCGAATAGCAACCCATGTATCGTTGACAAGAGATTGATCAAGAATGATGTGCTGGTCGGCTGCTGGTAGCGGAGACTGGTGTATTTCCGCAGAATTGAGCAACAAACGAGGCGAAAAGATGACAGAGACGTACCTCGGGAGTGGGATGTTGTGTCATGGTCCTCACGCACGACCCTCTACGGCCAACGACGGAGACAAGATTGATTGATATGGTGCAAAGGTGTCGTACATATCAAAGGCGTACGGCCATCATCCTGGACTCCTATCGGGCGATCGGATCAGCGAGATTCCCCAGGCTGAAGCGTATCTCTCGTCTTTTGTTCTTGGAAATTTCAGCCTTATGGGGTCAAGCTCGGGAACGTACCCATCATTCTTACCGCCATAGACTCACAGCCCAATCATGCCTTCATTGTAACTTCATATCTGTAGGAACGGGAAAGGCCGACTTGCATCTTCGCTTCGCGATCCTTATTGGATGACGGCCACTGGGCTATTGCCGTATCTGTTGCTGAAGATGATCACCCATTGAGTATCTCGAATTGTGCATAATCATCAGATACCTCAGCAGCTACCTTAGCAAGCTACTATCACCTCCAGCTTTTTCCTGCTTCCAAAAGATAGACTTTCGATCAACCAACCATCTTGCCCCGCGGAGACTCGGCCGGCGCCCAATAAGTCTCGGCTCGGCTTTAATTAGTTGCAGGTGATGCGTGGCCTATTTCATGTTGCAATTCCTCTTGTGCCCCAGAGGTCTGTGCCTTTCGTCCGCGTTCTCGAGGCGTTGGCAAAGAAGAGACGTGCAAGGAATACTGATAGGGCTGCTGATAGGAAGTCGATAGGATTGTAGCATGCCGTCCCCCATACGGGCGATACGATACGGGCGGCTCCCTTTTCTCCGCGAAACCGGACCGCGTCGAGATGAATGCGATCGGTCTTCCCCTCGCTCGGTTCGGATTTGGACTTCGGATTGGTGATATCTTTCTTCTTCCCTTCTTCTTCTTCATTCACGACAACTACCTTTGTCACGATACAACCTCGATCCAAAATGACAACCGATCAACCCCAACTCAACTGTCAATTCCAAGACCGGCTCTCCTCGGCGCTCCTCCACGCCCAAGCGGCATCCCACACCGACAACGGACACGGGCACCATCATTCCGGAGGAGCGGATGGGCACGTACATACGCATGGCCCCGGTGGGACTTGGACGCCGGATGAGCATGGGCATACGCATGAGCATTTGGAAGATGCCGGTGCGTTCCTTCTGTCCCCTTTCTCTGATCGCAGCGTCGGCTAGGCTAATAATGATATGCTGGTCCGGGCAGGCAAGTTCTCCGAGAGGGACATGCCTGATTACTCGGGGCGTGATTGGGAGGAACGCGCGTTCACGATTGGGATTGGGGGTCCCGTCGGGTCGGGAAAGACGGCGTTGCTGTTGGCGCTTTGCCGGGCGATGAGGGATGAATACAACATTGGTGAGCACGCGCGCAGGTAGCAGAGACGTCGGCGTATACTGAGTGCCCCCCGCTTATCAGCCGCTGTAACGAACGACATTTTCACCCGCGTACGTCTCACCCCCGGACACCACCTGCTAAACCTGATCCCCAATCTCTCATTAGGAAGACCAAGAGTTCCTCATCCGGAACGAGGCACTCCCCGCTGACCGAATCCGCGCGATCGAAACCGGCGGCTGCCCGCACGCCGCCATCCGGGAAGACATCTCCGCCAACATGCACGCGCTCGAGGAGCTCCAGGCCGTCTTTGAGAACGAGCTGTTATTCGTCGAGAGTGGCGGGGATAATTTGGCTGGTAAGTCGTGGTGGAGGAAGGGATTTGGCGGGGGTACGGTGCTGAGTGGGATGGGCTAGCCAATTATTCGCGCGAGTTGGCGGACTATATCATCTATGTCGTGAGTTGACTGTCAATGTTTCCGTTTCCGTCGCTGAGCTGCGCCTCTAGATCGACGTCAGTGGAGGCGACAAGGTGCCGAGAAAAGGTGGACCCGGTATCTCGCAGGTGAGTCGCTACGGCCACATCACGCGCACAAGCTCACAATCCATTCCCAGTCCGATCTACTCGTCATCAACAAGGTACATCCTCCGCCCTCTCCAGACGAATCACGCACTAACCCTCTTCTCCATCGCAGACCGACTTGGCACCCCACGTCGGCGCCTCCCTGGACGTCATGAAACGCGACGCCGCCATCATGCGCGAGGGCGGGCCGACGATCTTTGCGGCCGTGCGACATGGAGACGGAGTGCAGGAGATCAAGGAGGCGATCTTGGGTGCGTGGCGGGCATCGGGGGCGGTAGGGAAGGGGAAGCCTTTGAGTGCGTCTGTGGCGAATGGGAAGGGGAAGGGTAAGGCGGAGTAGGGTGTGAGTTGTGCGTAATGGGCTTGGAGTGTTACCATGATATCTATCATGCTGGATAGGACACATCGTGAGCTGGGCCATAATACCGGTCAAGATATATCATGCCATAATCGTCATAGTCATGGGATGACCGTCCCGCAGTATCCCGTCCGTCAACCTGGCCTAGGCGTCTCTACAATACAAGGCGGGATGATCAACATCTGCGCCGTCTATAGGACTACGGCGATCACGCTCGAGCGTTGAGAGTTGTCCGATCCGCCGACAAACCTATCGTCGCAAGGTGGGCTTCTTGACCCGAGTGCACACATACTCGTACTGGTCGTCACCACTGATGGGCATCGTGGTGGTAGCTGGGCTCGCGGCCGAAGTCTTGGTGCTGGTAGCCGAAGTGGTGGTCGAGGTCACCACACCAAGGACATTGCTGACGACGCCGCCGACAGTCGTCGACCCTCGTTGGTAAATGGTCATCTTCCTCGAGCCTCCGCAGTAACCGACACCGGTTGCACCGAACGAGAGACCCGCACAAGGCATCGGGCATTGGTTGTCGCTCAAAGGGGTGGATCCCGCCGTGATCGCGTTGCCACACGCACACTCTTGAGACCATTCGATACCGGCGTACTTGTAACCGGCTGCAGCGCAGCTGGCAAGGCAGGAGTCGAGGGTGAGGCTCGTCAGGCCGCGAGTGTACTTGTCTTTCAGTGCGTTCGTGCCATCTGGGTCGGCGTAGCATCCAACCTTCTGCCAGCCGCTGGGAACTGTGGTGCATCGGGTTAGCCAGTCACATGGTAATGGGTAAGATCAGTACAAACCAGAGATGGCCATAGACGTAATAGTCGCCTTCTCAACGTAGCCACCGACTGACGGGTTGTTTCCGGGAAGCTTGGGAATATAATGACCTTGTCCGATATCCTGTTCCACCGAGGCAGCTCCATTAGAGGAATGGCAAAACCGAGACAGGAATAGCCCACCTCGTTGACGACATCGCCAATGGGCGAGCATTGTTGATCAGACTTGGTCCAAATGTTGCACGCGGCCGCGACTTGGTTTCAAGTTAGTGCGACTGATCTCGCCGAGAATGTGGAAAGTCGACGTACCACCGGCAGCGCGGTTCAACGCATCGCCGCACTCCTCAAGACCTCGGACGAGCAAAGACTTGCCGCCGGCAGGAGCAGTCGAGAAACCGTTGACAAAGTCTCCGTGGAAGCCGTAGCCGGTGGTATCGCCATTAGCAAGCATAATCTGGCCACTTCCCGGGAACCCAGTTCCAGCAAAGCTGTTGTAGCTTTCCATAAACAAGGTAGGGATCGCGCAAGGGTGAGTCGAGGGGCATTTGCCGTCGACCGGGTAGGCGACGTGGGATTGATGACTGGCGCTGTCGACGTTCTTGCAGTCCCAACAGGACGGGAAATACACTTGCATTCGGATGGTGTCGCATTGCGGGTACTTTTTGAAATCTGGGAACGCGGGGGTCTCGGGAGAGCCGCTGACGTAGGGGCAGAGATGGGTGATGTGAGCATCGAGGGAGTCACCTCCGGAAGTTCGGAAGGGGTTGCCAGCTGTCATTCTGATTTCCCAGGGAGATTCAGCATCCCAATGAGAGTGCGTTCATCGAGGCAACATACCTGAATCCAGCGGGCAAGTCGGACAGATGATCAACGTTTGAAGGAAGCCGGCCGAACCAGTAAACTGTCAGGCCGCCGTTCTTGTCCGTCATGGTGACCTGCCCATTAGGTGCCTTGTAGTAAAGCTCTGATCAGACAGAATTCAACATTCCGTCCTTAAATTCCCGCGCATCGGTACTCACGAGGAATCCAGTAGGCCTAGAGTCGAAAATCCAACATAGGTGAGAAACACGACCATGGTGAACTTGATCGCGAACCCCGCTTACGCTCTTGTCATCCGCCATATCGGACGTCGTACAGTTGCTGCTTCGCAGGCCATCATAGGTCAAATCCTTGTATATAGTGCTGGCCCCACCGAAACTGTGGACGTGGCCGGAAACTTGACCGGGAGACACAATAGGGTCCAAACGGGTCTTGAATAAGGAAGGATGTCCGCTGCAAAAAACGAAGGCTTTGAAACAGATGACATCGGTTGAGAAGATACACACTCACGATCGAACGTAACCGAGGTCAGCCTGCGCTCCAACGGCGGCCAAAGCGAAAACGAGAGTGGTAGTGACGAACATGGCTCTCTCACGTGAAGTTGTGGGTAACGAGCGTTATGGGCTGAGGAAGGAGCTTGAGGGTAGCAGGGAGAGTCGATAGATTGAAAGACACCGTCTTAAAGAATGTGAGGATCCGCACGCAGTACGGATTTGGGATTTGCCTGAGGGGCTTTGTGGCGAAAACGACGAGGTCAACAGGGTAGGTTTATATATCTATTCGCTCAGGAGGCGAATATGGACGTGTCGCAAGGCACGGTGTACGCAACTTTGACGTGTTTGTTTTGCTGTTCGTTTCGTCTTCGCTTCCTCCACCTGAACGCGTTGAGGGTTACAGAGCTGGTTACAGCATCTATACCGAGAGGTGTAACACCGTCAGTCTACCGATCGAAGGTACCGATCGCGAAGGTTTTCCAGCAGCTTTTCCAGCCCGTCTCCGTACCTCCGTGCAGCTCTGCGCTCAGGTTTATCAGCTAGTCATGGACTCGTCCTGCGTTATCTGCGACTCTGCGTGCCCAATCTGTTCTGTGTGTGCTCATGGCTGATGGACAGCTTCGGAGACGTTGCAAAGCTCCTCAAAACGCCTTTCTTCGACCATTGCGTCCAAGAGCTTGTCGCAGGTTTGAAACCGGTATTTATTCATTGATCATTCTGCCAGCTATTCTGCCATTTGGAAAGTTGGATTTTGGAATTCTGGCGGAATCACAGAATACGCACCCGTCAGGCCGTCACCGAGCGAAGGACCATCGACGCGTCTCCCGGCAGACATGCCTTTGCGGCTAGAACCTCTATGAACTACCCCTCTTACCTTATGGGTTACACCCGCTTCGCCCTGATCCGCAGTTTCGGCAGACGGAAAAAAAGGGAAATTGCGGAAATCAATAATCGGCGCTTTTGAAGTACCGAGACAGCACGTTTCCAGGAACGGATGTGGTCTACGAGAGCTGTCGCGATTCCTGTTGACTTTGTGTTGTCCCTTTGACAAGCTCTTTGACACTCATCAGCGTATTCACAGGTGCGCAGGGGGACACGAAGGACTTGTAAGACTGGCTATAGTGGCAGATCTAGCAGAAGTTGGGTCGCCCTGAGAGTCTGCTGGGATTGCGCCAAAACCGGTTTTCGCGCGACGAGAATGGCCCTTGCGATGGCATTCCCCTACTACGATCTAAGACGGTGGGCTCGGCGGCGAGTGCTCTGGTTGTTATCGCTTTGTATCTTCTCGTCCTTGCTTCGTCCAAAATCCACCTATTCATCTCGAGTCAGGTCACCCCGTACACGTGACGATGGCATCTGACGTCACATATCGCCTACGTTCCAGCAGCACCGGTGGATTCCTGTCAGCATATCTCCCTGCAGGTATATATCCCTGATCTAGTTGCAGGGCTGTTCATGTGTGAGACAATCTTATACCTTGCATCTTTAAAATGGCGAAGAACCCGTACTATGACAACAGCAGACCGACACCTAACCTGATGTCGAAACAATCCGTCGGGACTGCATTCCTCTACGGCTGCGCAGCGGGACTTGTCGGTGTCGGAGTGTAAGTTCCTGTCATCGCAACACACCAACCCGCAAGCTGACCCTCTCCTTTCTTTCCCTCTAGGATGACATTCGGCGAAAAGCTCGAACAGGCATTCACTGGCCGTCCAAACTCCTACGTCCCGGGCCACACGCTCGAGAAGCTCCTTGGGATGCCATACAAACCTGACTCGCAGAGGTTATGGCTGAACCATGCGATGCATTACGGTCAAGGCGCGCTCGCGGGCGGGATCCGGGGTATCATGTCGGCCTATGGGGTTGCCGGGTTCTTTGCGAATTTCATGTTTACGGCGATTCGGTTGACGATTGATCAGACGTTGGAGAATTATACGCAGGTTGGCGCTCCGCCTTGGTGAGTAGCACATGGGGTTGTGGTGGAGCTGAGTACTGATGGGAAAGTGACTCTCCAGGACATGGCCGTTGAACGAGCAGATCATTGACGTGTTCCACAAGGCAGTATATGCGTTTACGACGGGTTACGTGGTGGACAGATTCCTCCACTAGTCTCCAGATTTTCGAGGCCTCGCATTGCATTTGTATTCTTTCCCCGCACTCGCACAGCTGCGAATCTATTCATCCATACTTGTCATCAACTAAGGCCTCATCAACAACTTGCCCATTGTCTTCCTCCCCTCCAAATCCCGATGAACAGTCTGGACGTCCTTCAAGTCGTAAATCTTGTGGATCTTGACGGGGATCTTTTCCTCCTGGATGAATCGGAAGAGCTCTTCCGTGTAATGCGTAAATTCCTCTCGGGTGCTGATGTAGCCAAAGACTTGCGGTCGGAGGAGCTTGATACATTTCGGGGCGAGTTTGCTGTCGAACGGCGATATGATCAGCCCACGAAAGATCGGACGATTGTAGGATGACTTACGTGATGGCCAAAGGCGGGACGGTTCCCGAAGCGTTACCAAACGACACCACGGTCCCCTTTCGCTTGACGACCTTTAAATCATCCTCAAACGTATCCTTTCCAACGCCATCAAACACCGCATCAACCCCATTCCCGCCCGTAATCTCCATCACCTTGCCGACGAGATCCTTTTCCTCGGAATAATTAATCATAAACTCCGCCCCGGCGTTCTTGGCTTCTTCGATCTTGCTCGCGTTCGAAGCGGTACCGATCACCCGCGCACCGAGGGCCTTGAGCAGTTGACAGAGCCAGAGACCGACGCCGCCGGCGGCGGCGTGGACGAGGCAGAACTCCCCGGGTTGCGTAGGGTGGGATTCACGGATCATGGTCAAGGCGGTCAAACCCTGCAGGAGGGCGGCGACGGCGATGGTTTCCGGGATCCCCGAGGGGATCTTGGCGACGTGTAAGACGTTGACCGCGGTGTACTCGGCGTATCCTCCACTGCCCATCCAGACGACTCGATCGCCGGCTTTCAAATCATACACGTCCCCTTCACCGACGGCAACGATCTCGCCCTCGCCATCGCGACCCAGGATCTCGGGCTTGGGAGAAGGGTAGATCCCGCCCCGGAAGTAGGTATCGATGTAGTTGATCCCCATATACGTGTTCTTGATCAAGACTTGGCCCTTGCCCGGTTTCGGGACGGGCAAGTCTGTCTTGTATTCCAGGACTTCGGGCCCGCCGACGGCGGTGCAGAGCACGCCTTTCATCGTTTCGGGGATGGCGGTGGACATGGCGCGAACGGTTGAGATGGAGGTGGACGGGTAGTGGAGCGATACGAGCGGACTGAGGTGGGACTGCACGGTGGGAATAGTTCTATAGGGTTCCATTGTGCCGTTAGCCTTTCCACTTTGGAAATACCAGTAGCCGCCGCTCACCTTTGGATACGCCGAAAGCTTTCAACACCAGCTCGAAACATGTGCGTATATCACCGGATCCCCAAGTCTTGCCCAATGTGCAAGGCGGGTGACTTGTTATGAGTATAGCCAAGGTGGACAAAGCCGGGTTGCTTGCGAATCAGCCAGGATCCGACCGGGCCGTATTACCTAAGCCATTATTGACCATTTTGCAAGGGGCGCGGAAGCAAATAAAGTCGTCGCCTTGAACGATTGTACGACTAGACAAGTCGACGTATATCGGGAACATCTTCTGCCCTTCTTTTCCTTTTCCTCTTATCGATAATATCGCATTCCATCATGGGCGGCTCCTCAATCCGAAGTAGGCACCCTTTTCTTCCAACCTCACCATGTCCTGACCCTCCTCCCCAGACTCGGTCCACCGTAGGAACCACAAAGAACGAGCGCAACCGGCCGCGCGAAAGCGTCTCGGCTTGCTCGAGAAGCACAAGGACTATGTCTTGCGTGCGCGCGACTACAAGTCCAAGAAGAACCGGCTGAGGAATCTACAGGAGAAGATCGCGTTGCGAAACAAGGATGAGTTTTATTGGGGGATGGTCAAGGGGAAGACCAAGGTGGGTTGTATCGTGTTGTGTTTGCGAGGCGGTATAGCTCATCTTTGTGCGTTGTTGGCGGATTTAGAACGGGATACATATCCAGGATAGGGGAAACGAGGCCTTGCCGATGGAGTTGGTCAAGTTGTTGAAGACGCAGGACGCAGGCTACATCCGCACTCAAATCGCCTCGGATGAAAGCGTAAGCCTCCTTGTTTCCCGATTCCCGCTCTCTCAGTTGACCATCCGACCTGCGGTTATCACAGAAAATCGCCGCCATCCGAGAACAACTACACGCGCTTGCCGACCTGATCCCGTCAACGGAAGAAACCGCCGATGACGAAGACGAGTCGGAAGGCGGATGGGATGATCTTGATAATGAAGATGATGGAATGGGGACGGACGAGGATGATATCGAAGTGGAGCAGTTATTGGCTACGGGCGTGATTGCGCCGCCGAGGGAGAATAAGGGCAAGGGGAAACAAGTGGACGGGGCGGTGAATAAGGGGCATGTGATTTTCACGGACGACAAGGAGGAATGTGAGTTCGCTTTATCGGCAACGCATCGCCTAGTCACAAGTCCTGATTTTCCTCTTGTTATAGTATTGACATACCGACGCACACCATCCGCCAAGACACCAGTCACGAAATCCGTCCCCCTGCAGCAGTCGGCAACACCGCAAGACTTTGGCTGGAAAGATCCGTCGAAAAGGGGGAAAAAGGCGCAGCAGCAGCAGGCATATCAGCCGAGTGAGGATGCGATTCAGAGGTTTCAGGAGAGACAGGCGGAGAGGGAAAAGGCGTTGGTCAAGCAGGCCAAGGTATGTCGAACGATTCCTCTTTAGCGCATTACTTGGCTCTTGCTGATACTTTCACGCCTCCAGCTCCACCGAAAGAGGCTACTCACCGAACTGACCAGCCGCGTAGACCGGGTCGCTAAACTCCGGGGCGTCGAGAGCCACATGAGCGTCCAGCGCAACATGATGAACGGTCGCGGCGGCAAGATGATCAAGCAAAAGGGCGGGAGAGTGGTTCGCGAGGAGGACGAGGAGGATCCGGATGCAGGGGTGACGACGCGCGTCGAGTGGCAGCCAAAGATCGTAAAGTGGAAAGCGGAGAGGAAGCGTTAGATCGTATATCTCTGCCGGATGTCTGGGGAAGCGGTTGTATAATGTGGTACATGGCATTACACGCTGGCTATTGTGGAGGCTGTCCCGAGACGCTACCGTTTAAACACGTATCGCCCCTTTAGCTAGGAAATACCAGCAGCGCCTATCTGCATGCAAACACTTCCGTCATCCAGCGTACTCAGCCCCGAGGCAGAGTTGCGAAGGTAGAAAGAGTCGCCCGTAGGGTTGATTCCGACGTCGCGTTCCGAAACGAAGCGGGACCATGGGGTCGGGTCGGCGTCCTTGCCGTCGTTGCTTTCCGTGTCTTCCAGAAGCGGAAGGCGGTCGCCTGTGAGAACCGCGCCGAATCGTAAAAGCGAGACCGGTCCGTTGTTGGGTGGGGCGGTAAGCCTCGTAAAGGCCAGCCGATGCGGGAGGGGGTCATAAGGGGAGTGAATGGTGGGCGGCGTCTCCCATGTGCTTTCGCTGGGTACCGGCAGAGGCCGTAGTATTGCTCGAATTTCCGCATTTTTGTAAAAGTTGGACTCCAGTAACCAAAGCAGGAATTGTGTCCTTCTGTCAGGTGTGATGACTGGAATGATGGGGGTTCAGCGGATGGGAAGTCCAGGTCGCGAAATCCAAGCAGACTCACGCTGGAAATGCAAGACAACAAAGTCAGCCATAAAGTCTTCCGAAACCTTCGGGCAGGAATCCAGATGTCTCAAGAGTCGAAGTTGAATTTCGGAAATAGCGGCATTGTCGTTCTGCACCAAGCAGATGATACTGGAAACCAAAGACAAAAGTCGGGCTGTGGTTTCACTAGGCAGCGCCGGGAAATCCTGACGCTCCATCTCTGACAAAAGCCCTCGAAGAACCTCATTTGACGATGCAGTGAGCGGATCGCTGATCTGGTCCACAAATTCCGTCATGCTAGACCGGGCGATTTCAGCTACCGAAAGATAGTATTCCGCCTGTTGGAGCACCTCTTTGGTAATGGTGTCCAGCACCAGCAATCCGGCAATCATGGAAGTTGCTGCGACATTTAGCTATTTGATGGAGCGGCCCTGAGCATACCTTTGATGTTTTCAATGTTCGTCTGACTCACCGTCAACAGCACATGGCCCGAAAGGGATTCACACATCCGCCACCAGCTAGTGATGGATCCGCTCATGATGAGCTCGGAAGCGGCGGACACGATCCTACTCGCTTCAGGCAGTGTCAGGTGTACATCGGATCCTGCGGAGAGTTTCCCTTGCGGAATGACGGAGGCTCCGAGACTCTGCCAATCTGTGCTTGTCATGCAGGCTGCGATGTCGGCTGCACACAGGGATGCCGCAGATACAGTTAATCCAGCTCTAATAAATAGCGTAACGATCACTCACAATCCCCTGATTCGCCAAGCAGGGCTTCTAGCAGCAACTGCAAAAAGGCTTGTCTTTCCGGAATCTCATTCATGGCGCAGAGAAACGATTCCTTGAGGACGCCGTCGTATCGCATCGCAAGGCGTCGCAAGTATTGCGAGTTGAGGATATTACGAATCCTGCTTGAGATCCCCGAGGGTGAGCTCTCATCCAACAGGATCAAGAAAACGGCAGGAAGTCGCCCCAGAAACGCAACTGCCGCGGCCTCGTCAAAAGCAAGTCCCGCCAGGTCGGTGTTGATAGCGGATTGAAGGAGAAGATCGTGGGCGGAGGCGACAGGCTGACAATCCATGGGCAGGAGACTCATGCACAGCAAACCCGTTGGTTGCATATACAACCGGTTGAGATCGGCCTGGGTTGGCGAGCAGACGAACGGGTGTACGAGTTTGCTCCAAGCCGTTGTCGATTTTATAGCACCTCGAAGAAGGAGTTCGAGACACAGGGCGGAGGTGCCTACATATGTCGGTGACGTCGGATTGGCATCGACAACCCAGCGGCGGAGATGGCTTTTCCAGGCCTCCCGAGAAACCTGTATTATGGCTGACCWWWGGTCAGCCATCACAGAAATCACTCGGCATCTTACTTTCACGTCAAGCCGTGCGACCATCTCTAGCGACATGATCCACATGGTGGAAATCGAGTCCGCAGTGTGATGCGTACGCTGCGCCGAATGCAGTTTTTCAAGCGTTTGATAGTCGATCATTGAAACATGTTGCTGAAGATCCTGTATTTGGTACGACACGATGTCCGGTGTTGGAACGATGACGGTCCCATCGCTCGAGGCGAAAATATTTGCCTTCGAGCGTGAAGATAACGCGGCATGCGAATCTTCGTACTGCTCCTCGAATGCAGATACGAGAAGACGATGTCGCTTGATGGCGTCAGCCACCGGTTTGGAAATCGAACTGCTGGTCCGCCATTGGGCAACCAGCAAGTCGAGCAAAAGTCTGTGATAGCGCTGCGTCTCCAAGAGATGGATGAACAAAGACAGACGTATAGCGAAATCGAATGAATGCGAGCTGGGTACAGATACGAATTCGTCTATGCGTCTTCGACAGTAGTCGAATAGACCAGTATCATCGGTATTCAGTAGGATCGCCGGGATGGGGAGCAGTGCGCAGTCGACAAGGTCGTTCGAGCATCGCATATTTTTGGACTGATTCAGGTAGTGGTCGAACGCCTGTTTGATTTCGCGATTGTGGGACGAAACCTGTATGTCCTCGTGGAAACCGAACACGATATTTCTCCGTAGCGTGGCCAAGTCTTGCGGGAGGCGAAGTATCTGTAAGCGTTGACAAAATGCGAGGTGTTTGCTGACCGAATCCGATCCACTTGAATGTCGAGCGGTCCTCCCTGACGCGATCAGTCGTTCCAGGTAAGCGTCGAACTTCAACACAGCACGGTTGAAGAGTTCCGACGAAAGGGCTTCCATGGCGAGGGCCGACTCGGCGTCTGTTACTTCAGCAGCCTGACCGATCCAGGACAACAAATAAGGCTCGAGCCAGCGACTGTCAGACGCTATTCGCGCCGAGACGATATCGCGGATATGCTCGATTAATGCCACAGCCAGATACGGCCGATATGGCTGAACATGGTAACACTTGGTGCCCCAGTTCAGCAATATGGCTAGTTTACGCCGGATTTCACCCGCGGAAATCTGTGCCTTTCCGGTAGTCATCCAATACGTGGTGCACAGCTGCTTCAGGCCTGCACGGCCATCGTATTCGTTGAGATGCTGTAAACCAACACCTCAATATTGGCATTTGGGCTAATGACTGCAAAACACACCTTGAGACCGGCTAGCGTTGCGCTCTGAGCTTCTTCGATCGCGGAGATACCCAAGCTGGGTTGCTTTCTGTAGCACAGTAATGATAGATTTCTCTTCCGGGCAGAGCGGAAGTCTTGTAGCTCGTTTCGGGTCGAAATCGCAAGAGAGGTGTGCAGGAGCGATTCCAAACCACGCCATTTATGTGGAAACAGAAACATCTTGGCATCTCGTAGCCATGCCAACTACAGCTATACGTTAGCCGGTTCACAGGAATACGGAAGCACACGAGTCACCTTTACGACTGCGACGAGTCTCTGCTCGATGGTGTGAAGTGAAGTCCGGGCTGGATGTCCAATGACCTGTAGTCGCGGTGTTCAATCAGCTGACACACCCTCGTGCCCGAACCAGCGACGGACCTCGCGTAACCTGAGCAATGCAGCCGTCACGATGCAAGTCCCGGCCAACCGGTCTCGGAAAAGGAGAGACGCCGTTCTCTCCAGCTGGTCTAGGACCACAGGCAGCTGTCCGAGACGGGACCGCTGCAAGGAGTCTCTGATCCACATGCTGAATGATCGCACATCCAGCAATTGACGGTGGAGCAGCTTATCCAACAGTTCTTGACTGAGATTCGTATTGGATTTACATATCAGCAAGATGGAATGCCTTTGACAGTAACCGCTTACGAATACTCCCACTTGTCGATCCAGGCTTGTTTTCGTGGATCCGCCGTCAGCGTGCCGTCAACGCTAGCAATTTGTTTCTCGTGGATAGCACCAAGTTCTGCTATCTGCTTGCTCATGAAGGAGGCGACTGCTTCGGTGAAAGACATCGAGTATTGTTGCACTGGTGAGAAAGGATTCTTCAGCGGATCGTAGCCTTTGCGAAGGTTTTGCTGCAAGACAAGGTCGAACCTTTAGTAATGTGTCATTCTGGGCAAGAGTCCCGCTCACGATGTCATGTGCACCGATGATTTGAATAAGCCAAACGGCTCGTTCGAACTTGATCTTCTTCGTCCACAGCATTTCCAACAGATCCACGCCCTTCATCCCGTGAGGGATTGATTTTGCAAACTTGGACGAGTTGAGCGGGATCCGATCATCCGCGAGGTCATTGAGGAAGGACTTCTTCATAGTCTCGTTGTAGACGACTCGGTTCGGCAGTTTGAATGATGTTTCCCTATGCGTTGACGGGAGAATGAATGATCAGTGCTCTCAAGTGAATGGAAGGTCATTCTGCTCTTACGCAAGCTTTGGCGCCTTGTCTCTCCGAGCATTGAGTATCTCCACCGCCAGTGCGTCCACATTCCTGAAGATAGGTTGCTTCTTCAGCCTGTCAGATATCGCAGCATGAACGGAGACGCTCTCGACCTATCCGAGACAAAAAGACAAATCCGTGAGCAACATCTTTTCCGGAAGGTTCGAGCCATCTTACCCCTGCTGCGACCACGTTTACGCCCTGGAACCCTTGCCTGACATTCACAGCTGTCACGACGTCTTCTGGCTGGTGGAACCCCGGTCTCGCTGGGAAAAATTCCGGATATCCTGAGAGAGCATTTGAATCAGTGACTGTTCTGAATGACGCTCCGTCAAGAACGCTGAAGCGTACCCAGATCGTGGCTGAAGTTAAGGACTGAGCGCCATTCCGGCGGCTGTACGGCTTCTACTTGCATGACGTCGACATCTTGAGCAACGGGCGCAGAGGCTGATTCCTGGTTGCAGTCCATGTCGTTGCCAGTGGACCCATTCTTCGTTGCAAGACGGTAGGTGTCCGTTTCAAGGAGGCTTCACCAGGAGTCTGCTATTGCTGGCGGTCTTTGGAGGTCAGAGGCTTGAAGTCGTTCTGTAAGGCGCGATCCCACTCGATAAGATTCGAATGTTCCGGACCTCGTCGTCGACAGTACTTCGCAATATCAACGTCAACGAGTGACATGAAGCTGAAGTTGAATGAACATTAAGACGACGCTTCGGACCATTCCCGCTCACGCCGATCACTCCCCGCGAGCGCGCGTGACTTATCAGTAGCGAGTAGAAGGGCTATATAGTAGGAGGAGACTCAAACATTTCGGCCGGCTTCAGGCAGCGACCAGTCTTCCCGCTCTAGGTCGTTTCGTCATCCTAGAGGCCTGCGTTGAGCTCGAACAGTGCGCCGAACCTGACAGGTGCAACCCGAAACATCTCTATGCAGCCAATATTTTGCCTTTCAAGAAAACCCGCCAGCCGGCATTATCTAGAGTTGAATCGTCCATGTATAACAAGCATGTTCGCGAATTATGAAGCAACTAGAGTCTTTACTCTGTCGCTCCTACAATAGTGTTGGTCGATCTTTACTGTGACCGTATACAAGTTGAATTTGATGCCATATACCCTCCCTTTCGAAACTTGAAACCTTTCCGTGATATCATGATCGCCACCTGAAGGCCGGGTGGTTGTTGCCTAGGAGCTCGGGCGAAGTCGTAGTCTCGAGATAGTGGTCGTACTTGCCCGCGTCTCGCTTCTTGTTGTCCACCTTCATGAAGATGAGCAGTCCGACGCTGAATGAGTGAAATGACACGGAACGATAGCAAATGGAAGGGGACCATGATCAGATTTCTGCACACAGGCTTCTCGAAACAGGAATAGGGACTTACAGCAGGCAGAAGATGGCCGCGGTACACGCAAGATTGAGACCGTTACCGATTGGGTAATTCGGAGCGTCTGATACAGAACAAGGCGAACTCAGCAATCCGGCCATCTACCTCGAAACCAACACCGCTCACCTGTGGCGACATAACTCCAAGTACTGATAAGACCGCCGCAGTTACCCAGCATGACAACGAGACCAAGAGCACTGGTACATCGGACTTGTTAGCCTTCACGGCCTTGGGTCCCAGGTTCTCTGTGCTCACCTAGCTCGAGCGGTATCGGAAGCCACGTTGATTTGCGTCCAAGCGGTGACCACTGCAGGATCACGACGGTCAGGCTACCTGCTGGTCTCGTGACAGGGGAGCATTGCTTACGTGGACCGAAAACGAAGGCACCGCAGTTGATCAAGAACACACCAGCATATCGAGGTTGAGGCTTAGTGGTTGCCAAGAAGATGATGTAACTATTGAAACGCAAGGACCAGTCAGGAGTCAGTGACGATACTACGATCCGGTTGCACGATAACTTACCCAGCAGCAACCAGGGGTGTGGCGGCAACTAAGAAGATACCTCGCCTTCGAAGTTTCATGGCGGCGTATGGGACCTAGATTCTAATCTGAGCATCCGATTTGCACGAGGTACCGTTTGTACAAACTTACTGCCAATACGAAACAAGCCCCGACGATATAGGCCGGGACGGTCAACAGTTGCTGTTGAACAGTCGTTCGGCCGGGGTAGATGCCCTGCAGATGGATATCATCAGCACTGGCTGGAGTTTCCGTTGAGACTCCCTTTACTCACCCTGATGATGGTCTTCCATGGACGGAGAAGGTAAAGGGTCATGAGCGTATATCCTAGGCCGTACGCTGACGGTTATCATACCGGAGTAAAGAAAGCAACACCCCTGCAAGGCACGAATACATGTCAGTTAGAGTCCCGTTCAACGAGAGTCCGTAAGAGGCTACGTACTGGACAGTAACATTGTTAAAGCCGAAGATGAAGGCTAGCAAGACGGTGGAAGGGGCTCGAAGACCTTGCCTGACCCGTTTCCAGCTGAATCCTTCGATGGCGACGGTTGCGCCGACGTTCTCGCTTCGAACTCGGACTTCGGCGAGCACTGCATGTCAAGCAAGGTATTATCAGCGTCGACACGAGTTGGGTAGGGGCGCAACTTACACTTCTCCTCAGGAGACAGCCATCTTGCGGTTGCTGGTCGATCGGTCAGAAGGATGTAACTGGATAGGAGAGGTCAACACGAGAGCCGAGTTTAAATCTGCTCTGGACTCACGCGGCGATTCCGATGACGGTGGTAATGATTCCTGTTGTACAAAACCTGTGAGAAACGGAAGGGCCATTCCACGACCCGAATATAACAAACCTTCAATCAAGAAGATCAATCGCCATTGAGTCAACCAGCCGATGTTGTCAATCGTTAAGATGCCTGGGTGAAGAATGCACCGTTAGACCGTTAAGAGTACTACATATAAAATTTCCTCAGGTACCAACCGGAAGCGAGAAGACCACCGAAAGCTGATAGTACGTCGCAAAATGTCAATGGTAGCTCTCCCAACTCGACCTGTCGCGTGGTAACATACCTCCAGCCAAGGGAGAGCAGACAAGGTACAAAGCCAATCGGAAAGCTGCGAAACGAGAGGAAAATCAGCATCGTCTCATGCTAGACTCTTTCGCACGGACTGACCCAGTTCATCCTTGGTGTACCATCGACCGAGGTAGTAGGCGATACCAGGCAGCATCCCCGCTTCAGCCGCTCTGAGAGAAAAAAATCAGCGCTATGGTACGATGCGGACGTGCAGGAAAATAACGAACCCGAGCAGGAAACGCACAGCCAAACTGGCACCGAAATTCTTCACAAAGGCCATGGCGATACTGAGCACGCCGAAGATGATGGTGTACAGCGGAATGGCCTTTCCCGGTCCAAACCATTTGGTGAACAAGTTGGCAGGAAGCTCGAATACTGGGTCAAGCGAGGCGCAAATTCAGCCCATGCTCAAATACGGTTGACCAAACACTCACCGATATAGCTGACGTAGAAGACTGGTAACGACTCAGGTTAGATTCATGACAGCAGCCGTCCTTTGGCATCATCATGACTTACTGCTGAGAAGGGTATTGTAGTCGTATCCAACCAATTTCAGATCCTTCTCAATTCCGGCGAGACGGGCATTACCACTAGAACGGCGAGGGCGCGAAAGCACCGTCAGAGAGAGAACGGACTGATGGCGAGGGTGACTCACATATTGGTCCTGTCAATGAAGGCGAACAGGTAACACAGAGCAACGATCGGGACATTGTGAATATCCATCTTTCGGGCCAGGCGTTTCGACGCGGCCAGGTCAAAGTCGACAGGCTCTTCATGGATCCCTGCCAGGGCGTCTGCGTTGGCGGAACTGGCGACGTCGCCCTTTTCTCTGGTATGAACGATCTCTAGACCCTCGACTACCGGTTTGGATTCGGTATCATAGGTGACGGGTGTTGACATCTTGTTGACTTTGTTGACGGCGAAGGGATCGCGGTTGTTTGCAGTCGTTGGGGCTGAAAAGATGTTGGGCGAATGTCGTGTTGCCAATACCGACTTGTTATATGCTTGAGCAGTGCTTGAACGCGGTCCAGGCAGTTCAGCTCAGGGTTTGAGAGAGAGAGCAGGGAGAGATCGTAGAAAAAGGTTATCGTTTACACATAACAGCTTGACATCCACCTGCAAGCCCGAAAAAGCTTTGACGGGTTGACAGAACGCGCAGATGGAATGTCAACCGATTCTAGCTCTTCGCTTGATTGTTCCGCTGGAGACTGCTCTGCTGTCCTGCCTGCATTCCAGATTCACAGGATTGCGCAACGGCATCGGGGCTTGGCATCGCGGGGAATCAGCGGTCTTTCGGCATTCATGATTGGCTTATTAGTTGGGAAACATGGGGGAGATCCTCGGCTCCGCGGCGCCCCTCGCCACGAGCAACGATGTGGACGCGCAGCCGGTGGGGACCCCCGAGATCAGTTTCACCTCCAGACCTTGAGGCTTTCTGGAATGTCGAATCTCTGCAGAGCTCTCTGCAGCCGTCGCTCTCTGTCTGTGAGGATGCCTTTGATCCGCTAACTGATGCGCTCTGCAGATGGCTCTGCCTTGTCAACTGGCAAAGGAGCTGGCAAAGGGCGACCCGCGTGGGTGGATATAGCTCGGTAGATGAGCGGTGAAGGGCCCGAACGTGGGGTCTTACGATTTTACAAAATTGTCAGCGCTTAGCTAGGCATAGACGACCATCATTGATGCAGTCATTGCAGGCTTCGCAGCGAAGGGCCGAACATGCATCTCTGGCTTCGTCTGCTGACCAGATGCATGCTATCTTCCATAGGTTCTTCATGGGTTTCCGTGCAGAACAGTGGACCGCCTGCCGATCACCGGTGACAAAGAAAGACCAAAAAGGCGGAAGGGCCAACATGAAGTGGCAGTTGCTGTGCCGACGCTTTGACTCACAGACGGTAGAGCATCGCATCGAGTCACCTCTATGAAGCTCCATTCGACCTTGGATAGCTCTGTAGGTATAGCGGTTCGCGTTGCCAAAAAGCCGATGTCCGGCAATGAGGGTACTGCTAAGAAGTCTAAAACTTGCAAAAAGACGAAAACTAGCTTGAAGGCGGTGGGGTTCGAACCCACGCCCCGCTACTATGACGTGGAAACGATCCCCGCTCGATCTTGGTCTTGTCTCGTGGCAAAAAGCTTATCATCTGGGCCTAGGAGAGATGCAGCACCGGCAAAAATATTGAAGACGGTGAGGTTCGAACTCACGCCCCGAAGGACCAGTGATTTAAGCGTCGAAAGCCTAAAACTGGCGGATTAGACCACTTTCCTACGTCTCCTTACATCGAAAACTGACCGCGGCATCTTTATATGATTATTGGGTCTATAACGAGACCTATCAGTTTCAGCTTGGTATCGCGCAGGATGTGTCTCCTCAACCAGCGCAGAAGCCAGCTGACAGAGTCTCATCGATGTGGCTTTGACGACGCCTATCCGATAACAAGACCAACTGCACTGAGAGATGCCTGAAACCATATGCGTCTTATATGCTTTTAGGGTTAAGGCGAGACTCCTCTAAGGGCATATATGCAAGACTGCCCAATCGCCTTTACGCAGTTCAAACTCCTGATACAACCCCTAATCATGTCTTTTGCCCATCTATGCACCATCGACACTATATGTTCTTGTGTCCTTTGCTTTTTCTCCTGACGTTTGTCCAGATCAATGCGACCAGCACCATGATCACTTGGCCGCCCACGAGGTAGACCAAGGGCAACACCCATGAGTCTTCTGTAAGGGCCGTCGACGCCTCTAACTCTTCAGTTTCCGTCTTTCTGCGTTGCACGGAATTGGTCAGCAGCCCCAGAACATCGTTCACCGACTCCGATTCCTGCGACTATAAGGTCATCAGCACAACTCCATACCGTCCAGACCGCTGCAACGCGCGAGACTGACCTCTGTCCGTGCGAGCGTCTGCCCCAACGCGCTCAATTCCTGGTCGACGCCCTCGATAGTCCTTCGAAGGGAGCTCCGTTCGCTCTCCAATCTGGCGATACGCGATGAAAGCTCGGCAAGCTGCGCTCTGTAGTCGGAAAGGGATGAGTGGGAAGCACGGGATCCGACGAGATGAAGGACTCACAGTATTTCCCCGCCTTCCTCCTCTAGACTGATTCTACCCTTGCCCTTATCCCGGCCTCCGCCCACTGAGTTGCCGACCAGGGCCTTGCCCAACAGGAGATCTACGTTCTTCCCTAGATCCGCAATGGATTCCAGCATACGTGCTTGTGAGTGTGAAAGAATGTCATCGAACACTGCGTTGTGCGGCGTTTCTTCCGAGCTGATTGGTTCTTGCTCCTCTTCCGTTTCCGGAGATGGCGCCTTTATCGCTGGATCCCGAACAGCGATCGCTTCTTTGGCAGGCGGTTCCTGCACGCGTCCTGACTCGGCATCGGATTCCGGTGGAGGCCGGGCATCCGCCTCGACCGCGTCTGGATCGATGCAAACGACTACCAGAACAGATCCGTCAAACAAGGCTTTACCTGTACCAAACGCGAAAGCTTACTATACGAAAACTCTCCCTGAATGAAATCCTCCTGCCACTCCCCACCCTCGATATACTGCTCATTCCTCAAAAACGCCGTAGGCAGCGGATTCCGCACGACCCCATGCTCCTTCTCCGCCTCGGTCAACGCATCATAACCTTCCTCACCCTGCTCAACGGGTACCAAACACTTGGCCCCGCGCTTTCCACCGTGCCGGGCCGTGCTTTCGTTTTCGGTGACGGTGAAGTTTTCCAGACCCGAAGCGGCGATCCCGTACCCCATTCCGATCCCGCGTATTTTGTTGCCCCTGACGACCCCGCCACGAATCATGGTCTCGAGATCATCACTGAGCACGGCCGCACCTAAGCCGATTGCAACACGCATGAGGGCGTTTTCCTCCGCTTCCACGGTATTATTCAGGACACGGGTGTCGGTGTAATCTCCCTCAAAGGGCTCAAGGTCGGCCATGAGGATCCCCGCCATCTGGGAGCGTGTCGAGGAGAGGATGTGATTGGAAGCGACAAGGGAGCCAGGGGAACCGTAGATGACGATGGCTGCGTCGGTTGTGTCGATAAAGGACTGGACCGCGATGTAGTCAACATGAGCTCGGAATATTTCTCCTGACTGCAAGCTTGGGTACCCACATTCCGCTGCACGGTGCTACTTCGACACGCCAAACTCAATCCGGACGCCAACGGTCTCCCGGCCGGCGAATTCTCGGGATCATCCCCGTCCACGGCCTCGATCCACTCTTCCCCTGCCGGACCGATCTTGTTATCCTCGATGACAGCACCGACGCAGGAAAGATTGTCCCCTTCTCTCAGCTGAATCGCGGTCCATCCTCTACGTCAGCGGGAAATACGACATCGTCAGCATCATTCCCGTGTTACTGCGTCTCTCGCGAAGCGAACGTCAACATGGAGACTCACCTCGGATCTCGAATCGTACACCCGCTCACGACCTGTCCCTCGTTATTCCCTAACAAGACGAGCGGACTCGGCTCTTCCGGTGAGTCCGTCGGCAGGACACGCCCGAGTTTGGCCCTGTTGCCGTCGATGATGAGGTTTCTCAGGGCGACGTGGGCACAGCGACGACAGTCTCCGCTGTGCATGGAGTTGTTAGTAAGAGGAAACTTGGTGGATGGGGGTGACGTACATGACTGCCGCGCCTTCTCCGCTTGTTCCTCTCCGTTGTCCCCCTAACAAGCCCTCTCCTTTCGTCCAATCCCTACGCAGCACGATCCGCGCCTTCAACTCCTCTTCCCCTGGGTACCCTTCCGTCGAGATCTCCTGGTTCTTGGCGGTAAAGATGATGGGCGAGGTAATGTCGTATGTCTGGCCTTGACAGAGTTGGATCTTGGTATCTGGTCCGCCTGGGATCCCGCGGAGCGTTAGCTGCTTCTTTCAAAAGCCGACGGAGGAGAAGAACGTACCATCCGAGAGAAGCTTATTGATCCTGCTCTGATCCGCATGCCGGAGACATTCTGCGGAAACGCCCAATAACGACCCGAACGCAGCGGTAGCGAGACACGCGAACGCGAGGTGTCGATTCAGCGTCCAATGGCCGCTAGTGCTGTTCCCGTACGACGATCTACGGCGGCGACGGGCGTGCGGCGGAGTCATTGTAGGATGTGGCCAGGGGGAGCTAGGGAATGAGTCGATGGGTTCTGGTCTCTTCAAAAGTCGTTGGATTCGATGCTAAACGCGGAAACAAACCTCGATTGACAGCGCGAAGAGGTTTGTTTACGTTGTGCACGTCCACCTGTTCATGTCCCTGGCAGGTTAGCATAGGAGTAACGGTGAGGTTAGGTAACATCCTATACAATCTGGGCCATCGACTCCCATCAACCCCAACATGCCTTCCCCAACAATCATCACCGCAATAACCTTCCCCATCTTGTTCACCATTACCACCTACACCAACTACCGGGCGCGCTCCCTCATTCCGCGACACGGACCATTCGAGCCGTACCTCAGCATTCTTCTGCACCTGATTGTCCAACTACCGACGCTGTCCTATCTGTGGGGCTTTGATCCGGTCATCGTAAAAAGGTTTTCCTCTCTTGCGGGGCCCGCCGCCGCGGGAGGGGAAATCGACGCCCATACTCGAGCAAAGGTGGATGACTTCTTGGCGTCGTATCAGACGAGTTGCGTGTTTCTTGTCGGGACGGCAATTGTACCCTTCACCTGGATCGCGGCATACACGAAGGATCCTCACGTCGGTGCGAAGGAGTATCAAAAGGTCGGCTTATGGGTCCTTGCAGCGTTCACTTGTGGGATTTCTTTACGTCGTGAGTCTACGTTTTTCCTGATGATCGATAGCGCTGACCTCGGACGGGAAGTCTGGACGGCGGTGTATAAGGAGAACCAAGGACGTATTGATCGATTGGTAAATACGGCGGTCACGGCAGCTAGGGATAACACGCCGGGGAAAGCTATGACGTCGGAGGAGAAGGTGCAACAAGAGGGGACTCGCCATGTCTAGGCGCGATTCATGAGGATAAGACGGCGGGCTGTTAGCAAGGCAACTTGGCAAGGTATGTCTACAGTTTGGAACCCACGACAGAGATCCGGAAATTTTGTCGCTCCACCAATCACAGTACGAGCATGAATACCGTTATCGCCTGATGAGGAAGGAATCCACCCGTCGCATTTCCGCAATAGACTCGCAGACTTCCCATCGGGCGAACCAGCATCAGTCGACTACTGTTTGGTCAGCGGGAGACACCTTTCCACAGGGGGGACAGCTATGTCCCGAGACCCGAGTTATGCACGTTCCCGGGATCTGCCGCCTGATGGTCTACAGGTCGCGAAAGATATCGAACAAAACAGAGCTTTATCCGCCGGAGGACCGTCATCAAATCCGTAACGATGCGCGACTGTACGCATGCGCCCATGATATCCGCCTCAGGATGCCGCCGCCCATTCCGCGGCGGGGATAAGGATCCGAACCCGCATGCGCACTATCCCAGGACCGGCTCGGGATGGAACCTTGCTCGCTCGGCGGAACCTTGAAGCCTTTGATGCGCAAATCCACCCGCTTTCGAGCGCGGAAGTGAAGCTCCCGTCAATGGACGGGGACCGCCATCGGCGCCTTTACGTTTTCCAGAGGATAGAGGGACGCAACTTCTACTATTCGCCGTTATCAGGGACATCTGAGGTGTCCACCGGAAGGGACACCCGACGCTGTACACTCTGTGATGACGACCGTATTGGAGTGTGACCCCCAACGGAAACTCATTCGTAGTTCGCAGACGCGTCTCCGCTGATCAACCGCGGAACTCGAACGCGGGCGGGAGTGCTCCGGTGTATTCTCACCGGTCTTTGTTTCATCATTCGAAGGGGATCAAAAGCCCTTGTACCATCATAGACGAAGGTCAATGGGCATTGCGAGGCTTGATCGCATTTCTGCAACATCAGACAGGTTGGTAGGTTGCGTGGATACCGTAGCGTTTTCGGACGCGAAGTGGAGGCATGGGGTGCTGACGAATCCGCTCCGAACTGGAATCGTGTCGAAGTGCTGCTGGAGCGGCAGACCTTGTGTGCTATAACATGTCGTCTATGCCACATTCCATCCGGCAGTCTCTAGGCAGTTTAATATCATAGACGAAGCATGGCCCCCACCGCTCCCGCCTCTGCGAAATCCCATGCCGTCCCCGGCTACCCGACATTCATGCCGGCCAATCCTCAGCCCGTTGCGTCCCTCATCAAGGATACCAAGGCGTACCCTCAGAATGGGGGGAAAATCCCGCGGGTGTATCAGGAGCTCGAGTTGAGAGGAACAGTCTTCAAGAATAGGTTGTTTGCTGTGAGTCCAATGAGGTGATCGAAGGGGATGGCGCTGATATGTTTTCGTGCTGCAGGCACCCATGTGTCAATGTAGGCTAGCTTGGGATCATGGCGCGGAGCGAATCTGACCGTCTGCAACAGACTCCTCGGACAATGGACACGCAACGGACTGGCACTTTGTCCACTATGGTTCCATGGCCACTCGAGGCATCGGGGCCATTGTCATGGAAGCAACCGCCGTCGTCCCGGAAGGCCGAGTACGTCTTCCCTTCTCTCGCCAGGCCGACTTCTGACATCTTGTTTTAGATTTCCCCCGAAGATGCCGGCATCTGGCAAGACTCCCAGATCGCCCCGCTCAAACGCATCGTCGACTTTTGCCATTCCCAAGGAACGTTGATCGGGATTCAACTCGCCCACGCCGGTCGAAAGGCCAGCTGTCTGAGTCCCTGGGTACAGGAGCAGATGGATGCGAACCCCGAGTACAAGGGAATCAAGGAGGGTCGGTCAGTCGCATCGAAGGAGGCTGGAGGGTGGCCTGATAATGGTACGTTCGGCATGTGCAAAATGATTGCGATGCTGATTTGCGTTCTGAGATGTGCAGTTCAGGCACCCTCGGCTATCCCGTTCTCGCCAGAGTACCCTGTGCCGCAAGAGATGACTGCAGCCAAAATCGAGGAGCTCAAGCAGGCGTTTAAGGATGCCGTTGAGAGGTGTAAACAGGCTGGCTTTGATTTCATCGAGATCCACGGAGCTCATGTGAGTTGCGTCTCGTGGTGTATTTCATGTGCGCGGACTGACGTGTTCTGTCATTCCTGCAGGGATACCTTCTGCACAGTAAGTGCAGCGCACCACGACTCACCAAATCCCCGCTCAGACTTGCCCGTCTGCAGATTACGTGTCACCCCTCTCGAACCACCGCACCGACAACTACGGCGGAACCCTCGATAACCGACTCCGTCTCCCACTCGAAATCGCCACCGCCATGCGCGAACAGTGGGACAAGCCGATCTTTTACCGTGTCAGCGCGACGGACTGGTTCGAGGGCGAGGAGAGGTGCGATGATGCGCATGATAAAGACCACGAGGGGCATGGCGAATGGCGATTCTGGTGAGTGTTTTCTGTTTCTGTGCGATGCATACAGGGAAGACTCAGATGGTTTCTGCAGGGGTATTCAGCAGACCACGATACTCGCTCAGAAGTTGAAGGATATCGGTATTGACTTGATCGACGTCAGTTCGGGAGGAAACTATGCAGGTCAGAAGATTCCCGTTGGTCCCGGTTACCAGGTTCCATTCGCGGCGCATATCAAGAAGGAGGTGCCGGGTCTGACTGTGAGTGCCAGAACGTAACCGTCGAGTTTCTCGTCTGACCACTACAACTTCAGGTCGGTGCTGTCGGGCTCATCACCGAATCCGTCCAAGCCAACGAGATCCTCGAAAGCGACGAAGCCGACGTCATCCTTCTCGCCCGAGAACTGCTCCGGAACGTTGATTTCCCCATCGAGGTTGCCGAGAAACTTGATATTGCCGTTCAGCCGGCGGTCCAGTACGCTCGTGCTTGGACAAGGATGCTCAAGCCGAAGGAGGCGCACTAGTTGGAAATTTCAGATTGGACTCTGAGCACGAAATAATTGTTCGGAATAGCTCATTGGATACAAGTAGATACGATGTACTGCCTTGGAATATTCACAAGCTGTCTCGGCGTGATCTGACTCTCGTGCATCGTGCAAATCATCTCCACCTTAGCCCAGCATCCTAGCACCATAGCCCACTCGCTGCCACTTCACCTGATGCCGCCTGTTAACACCGTGTTGCGTTCCGGGACCAAGGGGGCAGAGCTCGAACCTAGTCACCCGGCCTCCTCTCACATTGCAACTAATTTTTTCCGGTATTGTCGCTCCTTGACTTTGAGGAGACGTCAGAAAGAATCTTGCATTTTTCCGAACACATCCTTCTCATCACCGGAGACTTTGTAGAAGGCTAGTCTTTTCACAGGCAATGTCAAGACCGCGTGCGAGAGGACGATTTGACAACTAGACAAGAGGGCGGAGTTGTAGACTGCACAGCGGTATGATTATCCGAATGATAACCCTCAGACTAGCGATAATCGCTCGACTATACAACTAGTGACTGTACGAGAGTTGACCCCATCAACCTTTATACCTGACAATCTAACGCAGTTGCTGACAGTCGTGATAGTTGGCGTCAGCAACGCGATCATCTCCGACTGACCGGACACGTCATGTTATGCTGGAGGCATGACAGGCCGAGCAAGGACGTTACCACATAATCATTAATCCATCTTGGTCGTTCCGAAGTCCATGCAACCCAATCAACACCTCACATCATTCTCCTGCAAGCTTCCCACCAAAGATTCCCCTGGGTCCGAGGCTGCAGATTGGGTCGGTTCAGTGCTGTTGATCGTAAGATCTGCCATTCGAGCTGTGCTATCCTGCAAATACCGACTCTCAAGCGCACTATATGTGTCCGTCGAAGAGAATTCTTTGAGGGACGAGCTGGCCTTGTCACCAGCTTGAGGATCCTGACGAGGGACAAACCTTTCCATCTGTTTGATCACAAAGACTCCGGAGCCTTCGACCTTTAACGGGGGTCTTGCGACTGAATCGATCTCGACTATCACATTCAGTTTGTAGACGAGAATGATCTTATTTTTGGTCTTTCCGTCTCTCCGCCTCTTCGCCCTCAATTCGGATTTGGAAGATACGAACTGCCATGTTTTTCCACCTGGAATCGAAGTCTTACTGAGTACGTGTTTGAAAACGTGATCGAAATCACCCTCGACGACTATGGGCCCGGCCAGAAAGACCCAGTGTTTTAGGTCTTCGGGGTCTTCGGGGTCGAGTACAGCTTCGAGGCCATCGACTTGGGCCAGAGATTTCATAAGAGAGAAGGCTTCATCGACCATTCGCGGGCGTGGAGTTCCTATGATTTGCGCGCTGGTGCCTGTGATCCAGGTCCTCAGACGTGTGATGTTGTCTTTCACCACATCGAGCATCAGTCCCTCCACCGCTTCTCGCCATGTAATTTCAGATTGCGCTTGATACCCTCGCTCAGGTAGTCCAAGATTGTCCAGAGCAAGGGGCTCGTCGACGATAGTCGGGGAAACACTGTCCGCCGCGTGCTCGGTTACCATGATGGTCGGCAGGTGCATAAATTGACTTGGCGAACTGCAGAGATCGCGATTGCTAGATGCATAGCGAACTCGAGCGGGGGAAGCAGCCTCGTCCGCTTCACTGATCAGGAACCGTGCTGTATCTACTGTGAAGCGCATTTCCGCAGCGGCGACTATCTCCTGCCAGCGAACTTTTTGCCAGGAGCTATCAGGTGGGCCGCGTCTACTGGGAACCTGCCAGCGAACTGCAATCTGGATTGCGATGGGTTTCTCACACTCAGGCCTCACAGTCGTCTGGAGGATCTCGCCAGTCCCGTCGATAATTAAGAAGGGGGGCGTCTTCTCCCTGTTTCGCCCTTCGTATTCCAGGAGCCAATAGTCCGCGAAGCTGTCGTCCCCGCCTTCGTCCTCGAGCAAAACGCTGAAGACCTGACCTAAGTCTTCATCGACGATAAAGTGTTCCACCGCCTTTCTCAACACCTCTACCATCTTCTGCGCCCGTGTGTAACCCAGGGTGGTCAGCCGCGTGGTCAGGACTTCTGACGGAGTGGCGAGCGTTGTCATCAGTCTTGACAACCTCGGGTTCAACACCTTGGCAACCCAACGCTCGTAACCTACGGAGCTGCCTAGAATTGCCTTGACATGCTCGATGCTGGATTGTCGCAGATATCCAGATGATGCTAGACTGGATGGCGGTCCCAGAAGCTGATATGCCTTCTCGGCTGCTCGCAGATCTTCTTCAGACGGAATGCTGGTGTCGTGGGTCGGTTCCTGAGACATGACTCCTAAGTGTCTCGCTGAATCGCTGCTTGTAGGCTGTCTCCGTGCAGGTCAGGGTGGAAGTTCCAATGTTCGACCACATGTATGTTCGCCGTTATCAAACGGCACAACTCTTTGCTAGAACAGAAAGGGCTTTCGGTCCTGAGTCTCCCGACAAAGGTTGCGTCCTTTGTCAAGGTCGTACCGTGGGCAGAATAGCGGAATCACCTCAAAGGTCACACTGACTGCTGGCCTTTCGGATATGAAGCCATGGTAGCTGATCCTTCGCAATTCGTAGGTCGTAGCTGCCGGCTCTGGACTTCTCCATTCCTGATTATGCCCCTGAAACTGTACTCGCGGGTCTCAACTTCTCAAGTTTTACAAGTCGTTCAAAAGAGCCGTCCGTAAGTGTCAGCTCATATGTTCACCGGCTGCTTGTCCGAAGGATATAGAGCTAGGAGCTGTTATGAGTCAAGGATTGAGGAGCTGGTCAGCTAGCTGGTCGGTGAAAACGAACGCAGGAGGAGGTGACTCCCCAGCTGCGGCATACTGACAGAGCTACTGACTTGTACTCATTCCCGCGCGTGGGTAGTCGCGTAGCGTGAACAGCTAGCGTGGGTAGTCTCGCTGTAGGCTGTAGCTCTCGCGTGTCCATCGATCACGGCTTTGCGAGGTGGAGGTGGAGTCCATATTATCAAGGGAAGTGAAGGGAAATGGAAGCTATGGAAGTTTTTACGGGCAATTTGACTTGATTATTTCATCGGTTTACCAAGAACCTTAGATATGAGCAAGCCAAAGGAGATATACATGCAGCTGGTTGCCTTTCGCTATGTCAGCCTCCATCGATATCGCCATCATTACTGCTTCCTCCACTCGTTCATTGATCGTTGAAGATTGAAGAGGTTGGCTATATATAGTGGTGAGCTGCGATGCCTTCGATCTGTTGCGGTCCTCCTGATATCATGCAATTCAGATCGCAGTAGACGCCAAAGAGATCCGCCAAATCCTACAATCTACCGCTCAACAATGCTCGACATCGTTCGTGACTCGACCTTTGGTCAATTGGCTCGTCTGGTCCTTCCGACTGCAACTTCAGCCAAGCTCTTCCCCTATCCGGAAGAACGCGTTGACTACGTCCTCCCATCACAATATCGCGCTTCCACCACGGACTCCGATCGAAGTGAGACAGCCACGATCGTCGAACGGGATGTCGATGCGCCGCTTCCACCAACGCAGAAGTATCACAAGCAGCGGCCGATAGTAGAGGAAGGTGCAGAGGGATGGTCTGGGGAGGAGAAGAGTGAACCCCAGTCCGTGGATTGGTACGACGAACATGACCCGGAGAACCCTCAGTGAGTCTCACTTCATCCCATGTTGCGGCTGCATCAAGCTAATCCGTCTTGTATAGGAACTGGTCAACGGGCAAGAAGTCCTTCGTCACCGCCAACATCATGCTCTTGACCTTTTCGATCTACGCCGGCAGCTCGATCTACACGGCGTCTATACCCGGTCTTATGGAAGCATACAACTCGTCTCTGGTGGTCGCAACCCTGGGCTTATCTCTCTTCGTCGCCTTTTACGGTCTTGGCCCATCCATCCTCGTTCCGCTTCAAGAACTCCCGTCCCTCGGCCGTAATCCGGTTTACATCATCACCCTCGGCTTGTTCGCACTTTTCACCATGTCGTCCGCCGTCGCACAAAACATGGCCACCGTGCTCGTCACTCGTGCCCTAGCAGGGTTCTTCGGTTCTCCGGCGCTCGCTACCGGTGGTGCGACACTCGCCGACATGTGGCGCAAGGAGAAGCTCGCCTACGTCATCGGTCTCTGGTCGATGGGTGCCGTTCTCGGCCCTGTCGCTGCTCCGACGATCGGCGGATACAGCGCCATGTACCTCGGATGGCGATGGCCGCTCTGGATCCTCTTCTTCATCAACTGCTTTTCCTGGATCGTTTTGTTCTTCTTGTTGCCGGAAACTTTCCACGCCAACATCCTTTACAAGCGGGCCGCGAGGTTGAGGGCTTTGACGGGACGATCGGACATCAAGAGTCATGGTCAACGGGAACAGGAGAGCGTGTCGGTTCCACGCTTGATGCGGGACAGCTTAACGAGGCCGCTGTTGTTGTTGACGGATCCTTCGCCTCTCTTCTTGTCGATCTACCTTGGTCTGTGCTATGCTCGTGAGTACCTGCTCAGCTTGAGCGAATTTTCGCTGACGTTTTGTTCTTTCGTCGCGGCCCTTCAGTGTTCTACGTAAGTTGTCTCCTGTTCCGCTGCTCGTAACTTCGCTTACCGTTCTTATCTCAGCTCTTCTTCGAATCCTTCCCCATCGTCTTCGGGGAAATCTACCACTTCAACCTCGGTCAGCAAGGCCTGGCCTTCCTCGCCTACTTTGTCACCGGTATCATCACCTTCATTGGCTACTGCCTCTATCAAAAGTACCATATCACCCCGCTCTTCCAGAATGGGAACGAGCCTGCGCCCGAAGTCCGACTTGATCTGGCACTTTACGTTTCTGTGATGATCCCAATCTCGACGTTCTTCTTCGGTGAGTCGCGGCGAAGCACTGATTTCTGCGACGGATTTTGACAGGCGTCCCTTTCATAGGTTGGTCGAGTCGAGCCGATGTTCACTGGATTGTACCGATCATTGCTGCTTCGCTTTACCTTCCTGGGTGAGTTGCGGCCTGAAGGCTAAGGCGTCCAATCAGTGCTTACTCGTTCTCTTCAGAATCTTCCTCCTCTTCCAATCGATCATCATGTATCTTACCAGCAGCTACTACAGCATGCCTGGTTCGATTTTGGCGGCCAACGCCTTGGTGCGCTCGACCCTGGCTTCGGTATTCCCGTAAGTGTGATGTCCTGGTGATCTTGAGCATGTTCGCTGATACGGACTCCCCGACTTCAGATTGTTCGGCCACTCCCTCTTCACACGGCTCGGTCTCGGTCCAGGCTCGTCCCTCCTCGGTGGTCTTTCAATCATGATGATCCTGCCGCTGTTCCTCATCCGGAGATACGGCAAGGTTCTCCGAAGCAAGTCCAAGTATGCGCCGTTTGACAACAACGTTGAGAAGAGCGATACCATCGAGAGCCAGGACAGCGTCAGTACCGCTTGCACGAAGAAGGTAGAGCCAACAGAGGTGGTCTAGGAATAGAATTGACGATATATAGATGATTAGACATATAGATGAGTGACGATATAATTGATGGCAAAGTTGTAAGCGCTGTATGATGATGGACAATCTGAAAGTCACGCACTCGGCTGTTGTCGACTTCCCCATCGACGCCCCATCTCGCTCGAAGTTACCTCACACATCAGATGTCATCTCTTTCGATTGAGGTACGCTTCTCCCCGTCGTGCCGTGTAGTCCATAAGGCGACAGCTACCGTACAACCACCTCAACCCACCGCGGCCGCCCAAGACTCCTGACAAGACGCTTAACACCCAACTCAAACGCATCCATGGCGTCCACCGCAGAAGCCCCCTCCCCCTGACTATCACGCTGTTTACCCCTCGATTCGGTGGGCGCGTCGGCGATCATGCCTAGCGGTAGAATGTGGCAGTCCCGGAATCCGATGGTGTGGAGAGAGGAGAAGTTGAAATTGCTGCCCGTGGGGAGACTTCGTGCGCCAAGGACCGCATTCAACAGTGTTCTCCATGATTCGTCTTGCTGTGGGACAAGCTGTGTGGCGGAGATATCCAGGAACTATCGGGATTCGATCTCAACAGATGAAGCAACGACAGTGTCGCAACGGAAACTCACCTCCAGGCCAGGGGCACACCGCGTGAGCTTTCCTAATCCGACTTTCCACTCCTCCTCACTCCCCCTCAAACCGGCCAACGAAACATTCTTTAGCTTCACCCACGCACCGCTTTTCCCATGCGCGATCGAGAGGAGGTCGATGGCTTGCAGCGGTGACAGAGGTGTTCCGGCAAATGAGATTGCCTCGACGGATGCGCGGACGGTGGAAGAGGAGAGGTAGCGGGATAGGTGGCGATGCTCGCGTGCGGTGGTGATTTGGCAGAAGGAGAGATCGAGGATTGGTAAATTGGGGATAGGCGACGCCGTTTCCGAGATTGATGATTCGGCGTCCCAGTCGTCCTCTTCCTCCGGCTCCTCTTTCCCTGACAGATCTTCCACCTTTCTGCCATCCTCATCCGATCCCGCAGCGAGATCCCGTACACCTCGCCATGTCGCCCATCCCTCCCAAACGCCATGCACCATGATTGCCATTCGTGCTTGATCGCCCAGGTACCGCTTGACATCTGTCGATGCGAGCCACGATGATTCTCCCGTCGGGTTGATAGGTGATGCGTCCATGTAGCGGGATAAGAGGCGAAGTGTGGTGTTCACAAGGGACGGGGGCCCTCGAGGCGTCTTTGTTCCAGTGGGATCGAAGGCATCTCGCGTACGTCGACGTCTTTGTTGGATGTCAAACGGTAGTTGCTCTTCCCGCACGTATCCGTCCATGACTCCTCCACACCAGAGTTCGTACATCCGCCATCGCCTTTCCAGGATTTCCTCTGCCGTTAACCGCTTCGAAGTTGAGATGGTGCGGGAAGAAGACGGGCTGAACCATGATGCTGGTGCTGAAGGTCCGGGTGTGCGCCGTCTTCCGTTCGGACGAGGAGTCGGGTTGAGGGGAACTGTTGGATCTACTTGATTGTAGAGGAAGGCGCTATGAGAATCTGATCAGCCAAAAATGCGGTTTGGGCAAAGGAGAGGTAGGCCGAACAATGGCTCCGACGCTAGCGCTTGTGAAGGAGGTGCGTATGCATAACGCAGGTGCGTCTGATCATTCTTGATATACGTCCTTGCCGTACGAACAGCCACGTTCTGCCGCTGTCGTTCTTGCTCTATCCTGCACACGTCGAATCAGCAAGGAAATCACGCCAAAAACAGGACGGATGTACCGTAGTTTCCCGAGAAGTGCGTTGACCCCTCCGCCTTCTTGTTCAATGGGTTGGCGAGCTCGATGTCGTTTCCTCGCGACGTCTGCGAGATTGTCGTCGTTGGTTGCAGACATGTTCAGGGTTTGCTGTCCGAGTTGGCTGAACGAGGCGAACTTTATCGATTTCTTTCTCCAAATCTCCGCTTCGGCGTTCGGCGCTCGGAACGTGACGTAAGGTGAGGCTGACCATGCGCAGCTTCATCCATTCCAGTCCACCGACTTATATATAGCCTGACTTCATCTTTCCTGTTGTCCAAGTCTTTGCCTCATCTCTCAACGAACATAATGGTCGAACTCAAGCTCAACACTGGACACACTGTTCCTGCCATCGGAATCGGGTAAGCTTGTTCTGCATCTCAGGTCTCCGCTTTCGCTTACCTTTCTGTCTAGATCATGGATGGGCCAGAGGACAGACACGGGCGATAACCCAGAGACGTACGAGATGGTTGCGCAAGCTCTCAAGGCAGGTCCACCTCCCCTCCCCTTGCGCTCTCGCCGCTAAATCAACTTGCCTCTAGATCGGCTACCGACACATCGATACCGCGTACGGTTACGGCAACGAAGAAGCCGTAGGGAAGGCCGTAAGGGATAGTGGGATCCCCAGAGGGGAGATTTTCGTGACCACGAAACTGACGTACGTCTCGAGATTGGCGGGAGGTCGGAGGGTGGATGTCGCTCATGCTGGATTTTGACAGCAATGAGCACCATGGTATGGTCGAATATGGCTTCAGCTCTTCCCTCAAAGCATTGAACATCGAGTACATCGACCTCTACGTACGTCTATCGCATTTTTTCCTTCGATCAGCTCTCTAACCCTCCGTTGCACGGCAGCTCATGCACTGGCCGCAAGGAAACGACCCCAAGACAGGCGAAACCATCCCGTTCGGCCAGTCCCCGACGTTCGTGGAGACCTGGCGTGAGATGGAGAAGCTGCTTGTTACGGGAAAGGTTCGGTCCATCGGGTACGTTCGCTTCATCTCCCTGCAACAGTGGCGGGCTAATCGCGCTCGGGAGACAGTGTGTCGAATTTCAGTGTAAAGAATATGGAGATTCTGTTGAAGGAGGCCAAGGTGGTTCCCGCTGTCAATCAAGTACGTTTCCCGACGTTCTCTCAATGACGAATGCTGAATCCTTTGTCGCAGGTTGAAGCGCACCCGTACCTCCCGCAGGCGTCGCTTGACAAGTACTGCCGTGAGAAGGGAATCGTCCTGACCGCATACTGCCGTACGTTTCCGCAATTATCCCCTCACACTCAACCTGACCCTTCCCGGATATATAGCACTCGGACAACCCCGAGGCCCCTCTTTGTCGCCCGTTCTTACCGATCCACTCACGAAACGCCTTGCCGAAAAGTATGGCAAGCCTGAAGGAACCGTCTTGATTAGCTGGTGTATCCAGCGGGGGAACTGGACGACGGTGCCGAAGACTGTCAACCCGAAACGAATGAAGGATAACTTGGATGTATGTCTTTCTCTGCTCTTATCTTAGAAGAATACGGCTGATACATGATGGGCAGATCTTTACGCTCGAGAAAGAGGACTTTGATGCTTTGTCAAAGGTGCACGAAGAGCCGGGCAAACTCCTCCATCTCTGCAACTACGACCAAGGGGATATCCACAAGACCAAGAAGATCTTTGGCTGGAGCTTCGATGATATGGGATGGGATCCCCTGGATTAGGGCGAACGAGCGGGATGTATAGAGAAAGCTTGGGGTCTGCGAGGCCACGAGCGCCAAGGAAACGAGTTCGGAGAGAATAAAGTGCCTGCGACAGTGGGCACGCGTTGCAGGTGCTCTGCGAATATACAATGAATCGATGCAGCTCGTGAGGCATGTCTTGCAGGGATCGAGTTTTCAAATACCACGCATACTGTAGTCGGATCGTTCGTAATTGCTCGAATCAGGACGCTTCGCCTCCCGACATCCCGCCTCCCGACAAATCACAACCTGACGCACCCAAGATTTCACCGCGTGTGACGAATCACAGCCCGAAAGTCCAGTGGTGGATGAAGTCGAGTAATCGTATCCGCTACTCGCAAACCGTGCGATGCCCGCCGAGTCGAATACGCGATAAATGTTGCGCAGAACGTTCGCGTGACTTGAGCTGATGGTGATGTGACAGGATCTGTCGTTGCGGTGTTGCGTAGGAGGTTGTCGATAAAGAGCTTGTTTCGTTGATGATTGGCTCGCTGCCAACGCAACAGGGCCGATGTAAGCTATGCGCTGTCGAACATATTTGCACAAATATACGCACCCGTTGCAGTCGGCCAAAACAGCTCCGGAGGGTCGTGACCAACAGTCGAACACGGGGCTCCTGTCGTCACGAGGAAACTTCGAGGACAGGAATCCTGTACCGGCGACGCTGCTCGCACAAAGGCAGAGCAACTCCACTCATTCATTTCCTTGGTCTCGGACTGGCTTTTCACGCTCGATGGCTTGAGCTGATGGTGGGATTCTTGATTCTCGTTCAAAGCGGTGTGAGATTGAGAGTGTGACGCGAATGGGTGATATATCGGACGAGGCGCATTGACGACCGATGAGGAGGCATTCGTCCCGAGACTCTCCCAGGGGCTCATCGGTCTCGTCGCTTCAGAGATCTGTCCGCGATCCCTCCTTGAGAGCCATCGGGAACTGCTGAGAGCACTAGGTGTTTGCAGGTGGAGATGCCCTTAGGGCGTCCCTCGAAGTGCGGAACCTCTCGAATAGTCTCCTTTCCAGGATAAGGGAAACAGCAGATTGCAGAAAGAAGCGAGCCTGAGCGGCCTACTGGCTGATCGAAAGCCTTGATCTGGTTGGCTGTTCCGGGAATGTTGGAATCGCTCGAAGAGCGGTCTGTAGGAAAAAGTGGGTCAGTCCATGGAGAGGCTAGCAAGCCGCAGCGAACCATACTTACCTGTGGAACGGTGGCCTCTCCGCCCTTGCTCTATGATAGTCGTGTGTTTGCCATCCAGTATGGGTGAGCGATCGCCTAGACTCAATGGGTTGGCTAGGGAAACGCTTCGACGAATTGACGGAACTCACAGGAAGGAACGCATACCAAAGACCATGACGATCAGAAAGGCCACGCCCAAAAACGTGAAGAAAGGTATCATCCATTTCCTGGCGTCCTGGTTCACTGCTTGTACCTGATTGAAGAAGTCATCGTCCCACTAATCGTTGTCGTCGAACGAACCCGAGCCACTCGGCTTGAACGGGCTCGTATTCGGGGAACTCGACTTTGGAGAACCTGATTTCGAAGCTCCGCCGGAGCTTCCTTGTGGCCGCGATTGGGATGAAGCAGCAAAGTCGACGACGGCGGCGGTTGCGAGAACGAGCGTTGGTGCTAATGTAGACAGGATCATCTCGTTTAATGATGCTGGAAAGTCGCCTTGAGCGGTTGAGGTGCTTGGGAAGCGCGTCCACTCGCGTGAGTTGCGTCCACTTGCTAAGCGCGAAGAGCTGGGGAGTTGAGCTTCTCTCGATGTAGTAGACAAGTCAAACACGGGTATCAACGGTGAACGAACAAGATGGATAAGGGTAAGCTGCCTTATATAAGCCAAAACCGGCTATCATGGCAGAGATTTGCCCGAATAGATAGGTGAATAAATTGTCGCCCTCTGAAGGCGGTAGCGGGCTGTTAGAGACCGCGCGACTGATGAGTCGGACGAGGAGAGACAGGAACACCAAATCCTGACGATATGACGTCGAGCGGGCATCATCCGTAATTTCGTCCCCAGTTCCAACTTTCAAGCTGGGAACAGCCTGGTCGACTACAGATCCGAGGGGAAGCATGATTGGCGACCCGGTTGACCGGTTGCTGCTAGTTTGCGACGGTGTCCGAATTGGTTTGCTGCAAGCACCGAGCCCAATCCTGATAAAATTCAAGGCTTCGAGATCGATGTCAATGATGATAGATTTGGAAAGCAACGTTTTCGTGGGGAGTTACTTGATTTACACCGCTGAATACATAAATTCAGGCATATATGAAGCCATCTTCGCCGGATGATCCGCTTTCATCAAGCGCTCTGGGGCTATCTCTGACTGCAAGAGTTCTTTTCCGGATTCGATGGCCGAGAGGTGCGTTTCCCCTCACGCGCTCACCACATCGATGGCAGAACCCGATTTGTTGGACCTAATGATGGAATAGGGAACGGATCTCTCTGGCCGTCGTCGGCTGCGATGTTGCCGCACGGGCGGTTGGTAGGCTGCGAGAAGGAAAGTTAGCTACAGCCGCATACACGCCTCTTTATGATCCAAGGGTACTGACGGACGATATCTGTGGAGCTGCCAGACGATACTTGGACTCGAGGTGTTTCAAGATTCACCATCGTCATCTTCCGGGCGTTATCCCCAGTGACTGAAGCCTGGCGTTGAGCTAGTTCTGCTCTTAGACGGCCCAGTCTTTGCGCCTCTTGCTCCCCTGATGGCCTTCGGACAGCCGTCGCTTGCTGATACTCGTGGTGTTCATCGACGGTGTCTGCCGTGCCACTGTGCTGTGAAGCGAAAGTAGCTTGATATACACGAGGGGGGATACTCAGGGCGGGCGCGCTCGCAAGAGTTTGGTATCGCATTGTAGGATGAAGATTGTCGCCTCGCGTCTGTTGGTCGATGATGGGGATGCGAGAGGAGCGGGCAATTTGCGACATCGAATTTGCCAGCGGAGGCGTTGAGTCGTCCTCATCGAGATACGGCTCCCTGCACACGCGTCTTCGCCTAAAAATTATGGTCAATCCTGAGCACGAGCAGCGGCAGCATATCGGACGCGACGTACCTTCGGACACCTCCACAGACGCCCCCTAAGCCATAGATCCAAGCCTTCAACATCTCCATCTTGTAAGATGCGACAGCAGCAACTCCAATGACAACGACAAGGCAACCGAGAGCGACAAGTCCCGCTCGGGCTGCCCGTCGAGACCCAGAATTCGGTTCCTCGACCTTGAACGGCGATGCAATATCTGGCGAGAATCCCGAAAGCTCCTGTATTTCTGCCCCTGCTCCGAACCAGAACCCTGGATAAGCCGAGGATGAAGAGAGTAGAATGGCGACGGTGACGAGGATGACTTGGCGAGATGACAATACTGGCATTGAAAGCCTTGTTCGTCCTCACACGTCTGCATTAACTGATTATGTTGAGCGAAGGTACGAAAGGTGACACCTCAAGCCCTACCCTGCCATGCGTGACCGTGATCCGACCGAGATGTGAAAGTCTCGTCCTCCTGGCCCCACGGGCCGACTAGGACCACTAGACTTTGATGAGTGTGATCCAGAAAGATATTGGTGCTCTCTGCTCCGGGTATGACGTATTGTTGTGTTTTTGAATGTTCGTTTCGTCCCTCACCCGCCAAACATCAGTTTTCATTCAGCGTCAAGGCAGGACGGAGTGAACCAGGTGAATGGATTCGAGTACGGAGTCGGTCATGCAGATCTGTGCAAATGCATCCATGGCACTTGAAGATGGTGCCAGGCGAGTTCTTTCTATTATCATGACGATATGGAGCTGTTGACAATCGCCTCGATTGCGCCTGCAACATCTTCCTCGGCCTTAAAGGCCACTAGAAATTCAACCCCCGCAACTGCAGATAGTCCACTACTGTGACATGCGAGTCCAAGCTGTTGAAGTAGAGGCGCTCGTACTTGTTCATCGTACCCTCCAGCATATACGAGACGTGGCGATGGCTAAGAGAGGAGAGCAATGAGTTTCGGACACGACAGCTGCACCGAAGATGAACTCACAATAGCGGGTAGATCAGGCTGTAGTCCATCGTCAACCGCACAAAATTCTCCACCGCATGCTTCGGTGTGGAAGAGTAACCCGCAAACAGAGCCTGGACGACGTGCGTCAGGTCCCTCTCTTACAAGACCGAGGACAAGACTCACGGGATTCGCCAGCAGTCCTCTGGCCGCCATCACCCCTCTCACGCCCGTCTCCCTTCGCATCGTCATCACATCATCAAGTTCCCAGATATCTCCGTTTCCAACACAAGGCACTTCCCCTCGAGCTGCATCGACGGCGAATTTAATGGACGGAAGGGATACTGCTTGGGTTGATGCTTGATGCCGTGTACGGCCGTGTATTGTTAGGTGACTTGCTCCGGCATGAATGGCTGGGTATCAATCAGCAACCTTACTGAAAACAAAGAGGTCCGGGCGTACCTGTCTGTACTAGTCTCTCTGTCAACCTGTGCGCCCAGTCATCAGCACAGTCATATTAACATCTCCCGGTCTTGAACTCACTTCAGATCTGGATCCACTCGAATCTTCACGCTGATATTATAGTCCCAGCCCATCCTGTCCTTGACGGCTCGAACCATATCCGCCACTATCTCCGGTTTACGTAGTAATCCGCTACCGATGCCTTATTACTCAGGGGTCAACTCCAGAGCCTGTCCGTTGAGGTATTTTGGCCTACCACTCGCAAAGGCCCAAGGTTGAGGACATCCCTAACGCATTCTGTCAACTCTGATCGACGGAGGCATTCCAACATAGGAAGACTCACGCAATTCAGATCAACACCGTCAACCAGCCTCGCCTTCTCTCCTTCTACTCCCTCAACAGGTGTACTGATCAACTCCACGGCGTCCGCCAGAGCCTTCCCGTTAGGACTAGCGAATTGCGCCATCAGAATCCCATTCGTCAACTCATATCCCTCTCCAGGAGGCCGCATCATCGACGGAAGCCGTCCGTACGACGTATCGATCTGATTCGCACACCGCAGCGGCTCCGATTTCAGGGAAGAAAAATACGCCTCGTCCCTCTCGTCGACGTCGTCGATTTTTCTTCGCTTGCCATCCCGCGTGCGCATCCAGTAGACGCCTCGTTCGTACCGGCTCGTCGAAAAGTCCGCCGTTCGTGCGATCTGGGACCGTGAAAATTCTTCGGCGAGAATCATGGGTGTGTGCGTGATCTGTATCGGTAAGACGTCAGCGAAGGGAATGTCGGCTCAGGCGAGAAACGCTTGTCGCCTTCGTACATGCGTTTCATAAATCGATGCTAGATGTCGGAACGGTACTATAACTCACGCGGTGATCAGTAGAGTTCCTGGGACTCCTGGAGGTGTTCTGACGTCGACTTACGCTTCGAACAACGGACCAAAGGCGCCAGGACGTTCACGTCTTCTCTCTCCTCCAGCATCTGGCGAGGAGTGAGGGTAACAGGGCGCGGCAGCTCGTCCACATGAACGTCGCCGGATTCGTTAGAGGTGCCGTGTGCCATCGAGGACGCGCGATCTCGCTGGAGTAGTTATTCAAGCACGAGATAGTAGAAAGGCGGGTGTTCGTGAGTGGTAGAATGTGGGAGATGTCGACTGCTTCAAGTCTGCTAAGTCCTGATCTCGCAATTCACCGATTGCAGCGTTTGGGAAGTCTCGGATACAAAATGTCTGGGTAACGATCGACCTCTCTACTATATTCATGCTGGATCCTCCTGATCAGCTCGAACCAGTTCTCGAGGGCATAGTCAAGACGCCTACTGCAATACATTCACGATTGCCTGCCATAGTCAAAGGCACAAACCGTCTGTACCCGGAAATGGGGCATGGATGTGTCGCCGAAGGCGATCCGGAAGCATGCGAATCCGACCTGCTGGCAGCGGTGTCGAGGGAGGGTACGCGGTCGACGAGGGACACCGTACAGCATCAATGAAGGTCAGTATCCGCAGAAAACCTGGGAGTGCTGTATAATATGGTTCATCTTTCATGAACCCTTGCGATCTTTGCTAACTCCCCATATTTTCAGTGCAACACAACAGCTGCCTTGAGTGCCTTCGATCAGACCTCCTATCCTCAATACGATTCCGTCTCCGCACCGCGAGGCTTGACAAAGCTATCATCGACATGTTTCTTGGTTGGTGGTATCGTCGTACTCAAGACGAGAAGGGTGATTGAAGACGTGAAAGTGGTTTGTAAAGTAGACGAAGTCGTTCTTGAGCCAGGGATTCAATAAACCAAACATGTCTGGCGAACAGCGTCGTAAGTTGGTTGCGCCGTGTCATTGATCTCCTATCTTGATGATCACCATCGAAGCGACACCTCCATCACTTCCTCATGCCACGTCTTATACGATTGACCAATCCAAGTCTGCGTTTACCGCGTCATGCGAGCACTCGGAGATCTCGACAAGCCTGAATGCACCAGTCGCTCGTCTATCGACAGAGAAGACGACATTGCAAGATTCACTGCCGGTAGAGGCCAGCGTTTCGGGCGGCTTACGAGTGGAGCTGGATCGGACATTGGCGGACTTGAAGCAGATTCGCGAGGAACGGGATGAGGCGAAGGGAAAATTGGTAGAGGTTGGTTGCGACGTAGTCGTTAGACTGCAGCGAAGCCTGACGCTCTCTCAACCTTTAAAGCTCGAAGGAAATTCCCACATACCAAATGAGCTACGACGAGAGGCAGACGAAACCCTTGCCAAGCTTCAAAAGGCGAACACGACTCTCCGCGACCGTATCAGATCCGAGCATTCGATTACTCAGACACTCCGAACGGAGTTGAAATTCGTCTCGTTGGCGGGAAACAATTCAACGGTATCTCTGCAGCGAACTCGCGCGGAACTAGAGAAGACCACGAAGGAGCTTCGACATGCGCTTAACGCCGAGGGGGGGGGGGGAAGATGAAGCTTGTTACCGTATCGGAAAAAAGTATTAGGGAAGCGAGGAGCGGGTTGATGTGCTGCAAAGCGGAGGTGGAAGATCGCGAAAAGAACAAGACTGAGCTGGAAGAGAAACTGGAAGCGGAGAAGGAACATACTCACATCCTACGCGGAGTACTTGGCCGTACAGTTTCCTACCTTGAAGCCTCGCGCGCCAACCACGAAACCACCAAGGACTCCCTCCGTACCGTCGAAAGAAACGTCGAGATCGCGAAACAACGCGAAAACGCTCTCCACCGCAGAATCTCGTCCTTGGAAACTTCTTCAGGATCGCTGAAGACTCAGCTTGCCGTAGCGAAGGGCAAGCAATCGACGCACGATTGTCAGGTGGAGAGGTTTGCTGCGGATATCGTGAGGTCAAAGCGCGATCTGAAAGGAAGGAATTTGCGTGTGAAGGGGGTAGAAGAGGAGGTCAGGCTGTTGCACTTGAATGTGGACAGACTCGGAGAAACAGTGGAGGAGGAGAGAAGTCAGAAGAACAAGCTCAAGCGAACGTCGTAGAACTTCGGCATAATCTCGCGAACGCCAGCCGAACGAACGACGAATTGCTGCTCAAGGTCTCATCTCTGGAAGTCGAGTCGTCGACGAGGGCGAATCAACTCGCAGCGTGCGGAGAGGACGAGGATGAACAAAGCCGTCGCGTCGCAGTGTACGTCCTGGATGTGGGAAAGCTGGATCGGGATGTGACAGGCAGGGATCTGCAGATCGGAAAACTGGAAGGGGAAGTCGCGTGGTGACGGTGCATGTGGATCATTTAGAGGAGTGCCTGAGGGGCGAACGATAGCAGAAAGAGCATGTGGAAACCAAGATGCGTGAAACACAGCAACAGCACGAACGGATCCGAAAATACGCCGGGGAATTGCGCAACAAGGTCTCCTCTCTGGCATCCTCCTCAGCTACGATTGGCGGACAAATCACAGCGCTGCGTCCCGAAAGGGAGTTACATAATCAGCAACTGGCGACGTGTGTCGTGGATCTCCAGCGAAAGGAGCACGCACGATCTTCTGGAGACGAAATCCAAAGTTGAAGATGTCGACGGGCAAGTCGTGAGTTCGCAAGCAAATTTGGAGAGAGTCGAGGGATGTCGTGTCGATAAACGAGCGGAGGCCTCCCGCGCATGCGCACAGATCCGTGATCTGGCGGAGCAATTCGATCATGCAAACTCGTCAAGCTCTAGGATACAGGACGAAACGGCGGCCTCATATCCCGCATCTGCGGATGTCCTCGGTACAAAAAAAAGTGCTCAGCTTGTCTTCGCGCTAGACGATGTATCATTGCAAACGTGGCTGTATCAGGAGATTTGCTGGGTTGAACATATGAAGGAGCAGATGGGCGCGATCAAAAAGGAGCAAGCCGAATTGACGGACAAGGTGACGATGCTGGAGCTGGATCGCAAGCGCGTGGCCGACGAGGAGGCTCTATTTTGTGTGGAGCGGGCAGAGACGAAGACGTTGCGCGCAGAGAACAAGGATCTTCGCGACCAAGTCGCCGTCATCACCACCGAAGTCGACAATCCCATGTAGAAGAACAGCCAGCGACGAAGAACCCGATATCCAGCAAGACGTCACGCTGACCAACGGCTACTTCCCGCCTCGGTCGTTTCGGAATGCGACACCTAAGCTCAAGGTCAATGACGCCAGTTCATTGAGTGTTTCGGTCACTTCGGATTCATCATAGAAAGGTGGTCGAACGCACGATATGAGGATTTTCGGCTTCGCCAACGTGGCTTCATTAAGGCAGCAGGGCATAGGACCGTAACTCGTCAGTTACCGGTGCGTGGTATGAAGCCATCAACGCGTCCTTGTGTGCTGACGAGCGATTCAGACACAGAAAACAGGCAGCTTCGCACAATCTTTCATCACCGATGAATTCTTCTGCAGCATTGCCGGTTTCCTGGTTGGCAACAACGCTTTCGGTTCCCTAGCGCGCATGAATGTAGCGAATCGGCCGCTGCATTTTATTACTCTGCCTGTGCTGTACGAAACGATAGTTCTCGACGGATTCGGCTCTTTCGGATTAGACGCCAGGAAGGGCGTCATGCTCAACCGCAAGAACTGGAGATTAAAAAGGTGAGATCCTGCTCGCGAATGCACCTTTATGGAACCTGAAAACCCTTTTCATCTCGCCGGGTACCTGTCCATCGAAGAGAATATCCTGGAGACGCTGGAACGCTTCGCGCAAACGGTGGAATCGGAGCGCGGACCCGCTGGCGGTCTGAGAACGCTCTTCCCAGATCTGCGGTCTCAGGCGCACTGGATGGTCTCGTCATGCCTGGACCACGGAAATAAGGAGGATACCACATTGGACATCTTCGGCAGCATTGGACTCTCAACTCTGCACTCGCTAGTCTCTAAAGGGGATGTGCGCTGCCTACCTGCTCGGAGCCAAGGATGCTCCTCACTTGAAACCTCTTGGAACAATTGCCTCGCTACGTTGTCACGCTGCTAGACAGATCGCCAACGAGCTTGTTGCGTCTACTGGCATTCAATCTCGCAATACGCTCCCTACCCGAGTTATGATCTATGCGACGCCTCGGATCGCGGGTTACAATCTGACGTGACACTCAGGAATATCTTGCCGTTGCCCGTTGCCGAAACAACTCGCCCCCGAGCATCCCCTTCGACTACGCGCCCTCTTTTGTCGCAATTGACGCTTTTGGAACTACATTTGCTCGTGGTGCCCTCGAAATGTTTCGCGCGTTGGTTAGAAGCCGCGAGTCAGCTCATCGCATACACGGGCTCCGAAGATGCTGATTTCGATAACGTGACAGCTCCGGGATGCAATCATCAAAGCAATTAACACCCTTACGGTCTACATGCACATAGCCAGCACCCCTGAACTCGCATTCTCTCGAATCCATGGCCTCTTCGCAAGCACCGTCGACCCGTGTATGCAAATCTGGCCCCTCATTCCACTTTCGAGGCGCATCGTCGAAAACCAAACCCTCATTCCAGACGTACTGCCCATCTTTGTACTCAACGCTACAACGTGCGATGGAGTCAAGGTCGTTGGCAAGATTTCGCCGACACCTAGAAGCCGGAGCGGGATAATCAAGTTCGACCTGCAAGTCGAGGCGGAAAGGGGGGAGCAGTCGCGGTACAAGTTGAATGTGTTTCCCCGTTTTCTCTAGAGAACTTGAGTCAGGGTGCGATGGGTCATCGAGCGTTTATGCTATACAGCACGATGCACGAAGATGCACTCCAATCGTTTTGGTAATCTCGTTGGAAGAGCCAAGTAGGTAGGTTAGGCAGCTGGTTGCGCCCTTTTGCTTGTATATGTGTACGTTAAGTATCAGGATGTCCCTCGGTATCTGGGTCACGCGTCTGAAGATTGCCTGCAAGCATGTGGTTTTTCCTCATCGTCTTGGAAGAACCTGATAGCTTGCCATTGCCAAAGCCGACACCGATGACATTGACGCTCATTCGACTCCACAGCTGACTGCACAGTTGACTCCGCATGCCAAAGCTATATCGCGCATATCGTCCGGTCATGACCAGCTTCATGACCAAAACCCACTGTTCTGACGTGTATTTTCGCATTCGGCGACGTGGCCGAAGTCCTGGCCGGAGCTGCGCCGGAGTCTTCCGGACGCAATTAGGCTAGGTGAGACACAGGCAGACGGTCAGGTATCATTCGCCATGACAATGACAGATATGACAGGTAAAGGTAATAAAGGTAAGCGGACTGGGTTCATTCCTTTCACTTCCCTTGCCGTAGCTTGGCTTTTCGAAAGGTCTCCGAAAGTCATTCTTGTATCGATTTCGACACCGTGAAAGACAGTCGACCTCGTCGAGATCGAGCTTGGGAGAGCTCTTGCGAATAGTAGTCAGGACAAGCAAAGACGCAGAACGCCAACATCATGGGTTTCGAGCATCTGAAGTTAGGGCAGCTTGCTGAAGGCTGTAAGTCGACACATCACACTGTTCTCGACCAAGCTGAAACGCCTTTGATGCTTTCATAGACTGGGGTTCGCATACTGCATCGATAGACTGGGCAAGTCCAAGGGCAAACGAGCTTGGACACACCTCGAGCTGACATCTAATCAATTCTCTCAGTGCGAAGACAACTATGCCGCATCTCGATATATTGCCGAGTTTTTCAACACAGTCACCAACCTTCCCTTCATCGCTCTTGGGATCTATGGATGGTACCGTATAAGACAGGCGGGACTGCCGAAACGCTATGGGTTCGCTCTTTTGGGCTTGAGTATTATTGGTTGCGGGAGCTTGGGCTTTCATCTCACGGTGAGTCGAAGCAAACAGGTCGGGTAAGAGGTTGCTTCTGACCAGGCGATCAGCTTAAATGGGAGTGGCAGTTAATGGATGAGCTACCAATGGTGAGTGCTTCCTCAAAGAGAAGGATCAGGCTGTCTCATTATGGCTGGCGACTCCGCAGATCTACCTGGCGATGCTCTGCTTCCTGTTGATGTGGGATACACTTCCGGGATTCAACATGCGCTGGGGAATGCACGGCATAGCCGCCATGTTGGCGTTTGACGTATGGCTGACGGCCAGCTAGTGAGTCGTTCAGTCTAGGCATCAGCAAATCCGCTGATGTTAAAGTCGGCTATCGCCAGTATCGCCATACCCAACCCTATTTACCATCAGCTCGCTTTCGCGCTCATCCAGTTTGCAGGCGGAGGGAGGTGTATCTACCTATACAGGACCCGGCTCCCACCGAGCGACAAACATCCCGCACGTCGTGACATCTACCGCCTTACGACGGTTGGCGCAGCGATCTTCGCCACTGGGTTCGCTATATGGAACGTGGATAATATCCTCTGCAATACGCTTCGGCAGTGGCGAGAAGCGATCTCGCCGTTCGGGTTCCTGCTGGAATGTAAGCTATGCCTGCTTCTCCGCAAGTTATTCGCACTGCGTAAGGCTAAAATATATGTTCGCGACAGGTCATGGTTGGTGGCATCTTTTGACAGGTCTCGGAGCCTATTACTTCATGCAAGGGGCGATCTGTGAGCTTTGAAGATCCTTCTCCATGAAAGGAAACATCTGATGTTAGTCTTCAATTCTTCTAGATCTCTGTCTTTGCGTCAAGTCGGATCCAGATGCTTACAAAGTCAAGTGGGATCTGCTGCCATATATCGTACCCAATCCGTCGGCTCGCACAAAAGAGACGCTGGCTAACGGAGAAGACGAGAAGTTATAGATAATAACATAGATGCGTACAAAAGGCCAGAGACAACAAGGGCGGTCAAATAGACGCATGATCATATGGGATTGCCGAACGCTCAGCTCCGGACTATCAATCCAAGTCCAGAACTACTATGCTCCACCCACTATGAAACCACCCTCCCTCGCTAATTTCGAGATCGCTTCTTCGGGACTCGCCACAATTCCTTCCACGATAGCCCTCAAGCGCGCCTGTCCCGCCTCTCCGAGCTCTGACAATGATCGACGTAGATATACGTCCAATCCCGCCGGCGTGAATAGTGTCTTTGAGAAATCTGAAGGGTCTTCTGAGATTAGCCACGTCGAGAGAGCGGAAGACATAAGGATACGGACAGGTTACTGCCCATTCGGGTTCGAGATTGACACGGTCGTATCCTAGGAATTGCCAGTGTGACGAGGCGATCATAAGCCAGCCTTTGCCTCTCCAGTTGAAGGTCGCGCCGTTGGTACTAGGACGAGACATCAGGCGAGAATGACTGGTGGAGCGCATGGCAGCTCACCTGGTGTCCAGCGTATCGATCCCTCTCACTGTCGAGCAAGGTCGTCCTGTCAGCACTACGGGGTAGGCATGCGGGAAGCAACGATACCTGTTGACGGGGTCGAGTCCGTTCCCGCCGACTGTTTGCGATACTCCACGAGGTCATCCATCCTCGATCGCCCACTGCTATCTGCGTCTAATGCGGTATAGGTTATGCGGACGTCTAGTCGCACGACTTCAGCACTGGTGTTCTACCTGATTCAATATGGTAGATACCTTTCTTATCCTATACACCATGGGCATTGCTGTCAATGATACCGAAACGGGATGGCAGAAGCTGGCTGACCTTCCAAAGAGGCAGAGTCGACCATACGACGTGCCAGGTTCCCAGAAATCTATCCAGCGGAAACTGCTCCACTGAGAGCTGGTCGTGGTCGGAATCTGGTGGAAATATTTGAGTGAAGGAGTCCGACATGGTGCTTGCCGGCAATGAGAGTAGCTAGTCGTCAAGAGATCCTGACGAGCGATGATCTATGTCAATATCGGACGTGCTTGGTCTCTTATGAGCTGTCTGATGAATGCTCGATCGGCGTTGATAGAGGCTGGTTCACGCCGTCCGCCAACTCTAATCCAAGCAATCGAACCAACTTGGTGGCCTCATCAGTCACATCTCTACACATCTGCCCTAGCTCCTAGAGCCTCTCCGCTCCGTCCTGTTCGTCATATCCTAGTTACTGGACTAGGTTCCTTAAAGGCGCCGACTTTCATCTTCGGAAACACGCCTCAGAATGTCTGCATCGCCACAGTACACCGCCGGTATCAACCCGCAAGCAGTCGTCCGCAATAAGTCATCAAGACAGAGTCAGCCACGAACTCGATACCGTGCCTGTTTGATTTGCTCCTACGTCCAGACATCGCCCGATTGGCTTGCATACGGTTGTCCCAACTGTGAGGAATTATTGAATGTAAGTGTTCTGGAGACAGGCGTGTTGACGAGGATCTGATGTTCTCCTTTCGCAGTCTGTCGGTTCGCAAGAGAGAGTCAAGCAGTGTACATCATTACAGTTTGATGGCGTGATAGCGATGCTTAGGCCGGACCAAAGCTGGGTAGCAAAGTGGCAACGACTAGGTGAGCTGTCCGCATCGCCCAATCCGTCCTAATCTTACGCGTTGCCCCATCAGGACCCATGCGTCCAGGCCTTTATGCCGCTCGTGTCATCGGTCGACCGCCGCGGGACGTTCTCCGGAAGCTGAAAGAGAAGGGTGTGCCCTACGTCCCGCGAGACGATGTGGCCGGGGAGAATGCGCAGAATCAAGAGGACGATGATTCGGGTGACGATGAGGACGACTATGAAGACGATGGAATGGTCGTTGAAGATGATGCCGAGGAGGGTGAGGAGGATTTGGATGAAGACACCGGGCGCGGCGGGGGTGCGAGGGCCTCGGGAGGACGGAAGTCGACTATTCGGTTCCAGGTTTCCGACGATTCGGATTCCGATGAGGAGTAGAGTCGGGCCGAGAAGGGTGGAAATCGAATCACGAGGCACTGGCCAGAGTCTTCGGGCGTTCCGACGAGGTGCATCGCGATTGCCAAGCTCGGGATAAACTTGTAATGTAGCTATTCTGTCCTTGTATGCCATGGCGTGTCTGTCACTTTCGCGTGAACTCCAGCCCTGTTCCGTCTGTCTCAGCCGACGTCGCGATAAATCGCGTCGAAAACATGCATAGATCGCAATCGATGGGCAGAGGGAACGGGCACGGACACGGCTGTTCCAGTTCAATTACTCTGATCTACATCAGCGGGACAATGGCAGAATGCATACATCTAGAATTACGCAGGAACAGCATGCTTGAGCCATTCACTCAGATCCTTGATTTCCTATAGGATTCTAAGCATCAGCAACTTGTCCAGTTACGAAGACCTCGCGAGCGTACCTTGTCGCCGAGCGAATGTGTCAGACCCTCGTAACTCTCAAATCGCAAACCGGGCTTGCCGTATGGCGTTCCTTTGGGCAAGAGCGGCAGGTTGACGGTCTTGAGTGACTGCAAGAGCTCGCATGACTGTTGGCCGTCTATGGATGCGGCGGTCAGCACATGATCAGTTGCCGCGGGTGGAGAGTGTACATTTGTAGTTCACGACGCCGTCTTCCTTGCCGTGACCCCAGAAGACAGCCAAGTTCTTGGCGCCAGGCGAAGCCAACTATGAAAGCAGAGGTTAGCTCTCAACTCTATCGTTCACCGCTGTGACCCACCTCTTCGATCTTATGACTCAAAGGTAACCATCCACTTAAAGAGACCACCCCTGCGATGCATCTCTGCGTCCGCAGCGCCGTCAAGATGGAAATCACACATCCCTGACTGAACCCGCCAATGACGATCCGATCTTCCTTGATGCCTCGTTCCTTGACTTCCTTTTCGATTAGGGATTCCACAGCAGCGACGGAGCGCATCATGCCAGCTTCGTCGTCGTGAATTGAATTGGTAAGACGGGAAAGGTCCCTGATATCGAACCAGCTGTGTGGAGGGATCAGTCTGCGTTCCATGCCAATGTTAAGGGAGGACGGCTCACGCAGGCATCGGGTAACCAGAGTTCAATGTGATCGGCTGAGTCTGAGCGGTTGGAAACACGAACCGTAGGTGAGGGTGTTGCTGTTGCAAAACTTTGGCGAACGGTACGAACGAAGTACCTGCATCTCCGAGACCCTAACAAGAATCTATCAGCATCAGCTGCTCCACAATCAGCGTGTTCACTTCACTCACATGGAGAAAAATGACGGTACCCGTCTGCTTTGAAACAGCTTCGACAATCTTGACCGACTGCATGGCGCTGTCGTCCGGTATAATGGGTATGTAGGTACTTTCCTGTGGAACCTTAATTGAACCGCGGATAGACGCTTGTGAAGGCGAGCGAAAGAGGAAGAAGACCGAAAAAAGGGCAAGAACGGCGACGAAGGCGATGGGGAAGCGTAGACTGCTGAATTGACGTATCTTGAGGCAGATGCAGAAGAGATGTTCTGCAGTATGGGGCAACTCTATGCATAAACAGCTGCATAAACACGAATCGCAACCCGGCTCATAACTATTTCTCCTACCCGAGACGATCGAGACGTGGATTCGTAAGCCAACATAGCTGCCAAGTACATAGCTGCTCGTCTGCGTGAATTTTGGTCTGCCGGCCTTGTACAATATCTCAACCTGCGCTCACTAGACAGACAGACCCGTCGTACTTTCTCAAGGCAGAAGGAGGATGCAGGTGTCAATAGAAGCTCTACTGAGCGATTACAGAGGTACGCCCTCCTTCCGCCCTCATTTAGGTTGACATTTGAATAAACTCTTACCTTTAAAGATCTCGCACCGCCAACATGTCTTCGTCTCAACACTCCGCCGAATCCGCTGGAGATGCTACGTATCATACATGCTGGAAGACCAGTCATATTTCCTGGTAAACCTTTGCGCTCATGTGCATGAGATGCATGGATCCCTAATCTTAGGATTCCTGCAGGGTTCAGTCCGGAGAGGAAGACAGCTACGCAGAGGATCGACTGGAAGAATACCGAAGCGTTGTCGGAGGCGATGGGCGAACGAAAGGTATCCATCGCTGTGACACCTAACGGGTACGTCTTGCCAGTTTTTTACATGAGCGATTACAGCGGTTAAAATTCCCCTCCTCAAGCTTAGCAGATGCCTTGCACACGGACGAAACAACAGGCAAGACCTACTTCGTGCAACCTCTCACCGAGAACATGTCCTTCAGCTCCTTCTTCGAGCGACTGGGTAAGCTGTTCCCCATACCGCACTTTCAGGCAGTCTAACGTGAAGCATATCCTCAGCCGATGCGTCCAACCACGAAGTGCACTACCTGCAATCGCAAAACGGTAACATCTACCGATCAGCATCGGATCATCCCGCAGCCGAGCAGGATAACGATACAGAATCGGAAGAGACACCGGAGTTGGCGGTTCTACAGCAGTATATCGAGCCAGAGGTAGAGTTCATGTCCAAAGCGCTAGGTATACCTTATCTTTGGCCTCCGACGATAACGTTTCGCTGATGAGCAGTCGCGTAGGTCAAAAGCCAGATGCAGTCAACCTCTGGATTGGGGATAGCAAGAGTATCACTTCCTTGCACAAAGGTCAGTCGCTTCGCAACCCTTTCATTCTGGCTCTGACCGACAACCCGCACAGACCCGTACGTCCCTTCTACGCTAGACCATATATGATGCTGACGACGCGATACGCAGATATGAGAACATATATCACCTTCTGAATGGCTCAAAGACGTTTCGCTTGTTTGCGCCTGTGGAAGGGTACCTGATGAGCAGTCTGTTGTCCCGCTTTTCCTGTTGATTCTTTACTGATTTTCACAACCCACTCAGCTGCTTTCTATCCCGCCGCAAAATATACCCGTTCCTCGGGAAACGACGCATCGCTTCAGATCCAACCGGACGCCGCACCCACTTACTCAGTCCCATGGGTCTCGGTAGACCCTCTAAACCTTCCGCGAGGCACAACGTTGCGCCCTGTAGAGGTGACGGTCGAGGAAGGGTGGACGCTCTACCTCCCTGCTGGGTGGTACCACCACGTCATGCAGGAAGAAGGCCAAGGTGGGATCTGCGTTGCTGTGAATTAGTGCGTTTCTCCTTTGTCTAGCTTCGGAAGATGGCTGATCGTCTGCGATGCTAGCTGGTACGATCAGACGATTCAGGCGGGGCAGTATGCGCTTGATCGGTATGTGTGGCGGAGTTTGGGAAGACAGGACTTGCTCGGGGAGGGGAGCGAGAATGGGGAGTCCGAGTCCGATTATGTGTTGTAGTTCATAGGGTGTAGGTGGTAGCGTCACATTGTCGCGCTTGTCAGCCATCTGTGATGTTTGACAAGGGCATTGTCCCTCTGGGGCGATAATCTTTCCGTAGTGATCCACCAGGCTGTAATTCATTGCATGCCTTCCTGTATGCTTCTCTCATGCCGCCGACTATGCCCCCCTCCCCCACGTGTCCCCCCCCGTCCAACAGTCTCTGAAGACTGCGCGTCCAAGCGAGTGTTGGCAAGGAGGTGTCTTTCTCCAGGTGATTCTCCATTGGAATTATACATTATATAGATTGAATGGTGACGACGTAAATCGACAACGTCGTCATGCTGCTTGTCTATCCGAGATCGTCTATGCTATACAAAATTGTATACACTCAACCTACCCGATCGCGCGAGCAGATCAGCCTCTGCGAGGCCTTCTGTCGCGCGTGGCAACCAGATGAAATGGATGCCGTCGATATGCTCATTCGCCCTGACGATTTCGTACGCCTCGATTCGACACAATGCCGCGATCCGTTCCATTTTCCAATATTTACCTCCTTGCACCTGGTAGCCATTGATTGTCTCCAAACATACTCTGGAATCGGTGGCGATAATGACTCGACGAAATGGCGGTTTTCCGGAAGGATCGCCTTTAACGTCGAGAGTGTTTCGTACGATCTGGAGTCCTCGATACAGGGCTCCCATTTCCGCTTCGGAAGGGTCGCGCATCATCGAGCCCATGTAGCACCGTTCGCGGATCTGAGTGGATTTCATTTTGACGAATATTCCTCCCCCGCTATACGAGGGACCAGTTTTGGACGGCCACCATGAGCCATCCGTGTATACCTCTAAGGCGTTGTCGACATCGCGCAACTTGTCAAATATCTTGATGGCTTCTAGTTGTTGAGATGTTTGCATTCCGCCGCTTGCATCCTCGGTTGCGCCACGAGACAAGTTGGGGTTGACCTGTCCGAGATGCGTTTGTATGCGAGGATCTGCTACCTCGCTGCTGTATGGTGTAAGATCTTGGCTCATTTTGGCGATATGCAACTGCCACTGAGCTCGATCGTTGCGTTTGGACACAGACGGATAAGGTGAGGTATGTGTAGCGGACGCGAGATGACTGATATACGCGGCTTCCCTAGCCGTAATCGGTTTGTGTATCCTGCTGGCGACTGCAACAAGAATGCGAAGTTTGGTTCATGAGCTTATTCTTCATTCACCTGGACGATCGCTTACGCCACTGCCCGTAACTGTCGAATCCGAGTGCGCTCCAATCCGTTGATTCAACGTCAGGATTTGCTTCAGCGTCCGTTCGAGCCTGCAGAAGTCGCAGGAAAGGGGCCTTGACTGCACTGGATATAACCTCTGCAGCCGATCGTCTTGGTAAGGCAGGCGGAGATGCTAAAGCTGAAGTGACCGAGCGATCTTGTATTTCAGCAGATGAGAGCGTTCCTGGCGCCGCAACATATCCCAAAAGGGATGAATAAGTGGACTTCATAACAGTCATGTGGGGAACTTACTCGGTGGTATGGTCGTCCCGGTAGGCTTGCGTCGCCGTTGTCTGGTCAGTACTTTCCATGCCACTAGTAAAGATTTCATCGTTACGGGTTGCGAGTGGGTAACGCCACGGAATTCGACTTACTGGGCAGCGTTGTAACGATCCTGTTATAGACTACCGAACAGCCATTATTGTCGGTGAAACCCTGGCACGCTCACCGTCACTGTCGACTCACCTCGGTATATGGAGGAAAGCAGTCCACTTTGTCGCGGAGACTCAGGCGCGACTTCTGGCACTTCAAGCAGATAGCGTCCATGAGCGATCAATGCACGCATCAAAGCACGTGTGCGGAACTCACTGGGAATTTCGACGACAGGAGGAATTTCCATTCCATTCAGCGAACCGCCCAGAAATTCGTTCTGACTTGAAGGTTCCTTATCTCGAAGCGATGCTTCTGGTTCATGGCTGATTTCGATTGCGAGACGTGTCGGTGTCTCGATGATCGGTTCCGGTTCAACGTTCAAGCGGACCGGTTGCAGGGAAGTGACAGGTATCACTATGGGCGCAACCCTTGTCGGTTTATGCCTGATGATCACATTTTCCTCCTTGGAAAGTTCAGCAGACAGTGATTTATAACGTTCAACCAATAGATTGTACTCTGCCTCGGCTTTCGCCATTTCTGGAGAAGATAGACCTGAGCTACGGGCAGCGGAGTAGAGCTGGAATTGTTTCACTGCAGTGGTTTCGATTTGCCTAGGATCAGGTGATCTTCGCTAGGGGCCGACTTTCATACTTACGCTTGGACTGTGCTTCTTCATCAGCTTTGATTATATCTTGCTTCAGTTTCGTCTTCCGAATCCATTCTCGTGCCATGTCCGATAGGAATTTCTTTGTATATCCCGCCTGATATCGCGAGACATGCACTGGCTGGGGCTCGACCTCTTCCCGATCCTCGGACATTATCGAGTCCGCGGTATCTTGCGAATCCTGGATCACTGCAACCTTGCCAACCTGTGTCGGCGCCTGGCCAGCGTCCACTTCAGCCGGCCTTCGAGAGCTCACGCTCTGCCGAGGGGTCTGATCTTCATTCGCGTGTCTGCGGGGAAACTGCACCAGCGCCTGAAGTATATTACGCGCTTTGATTCGCCGATCCTTGGATAGCTGACGACTTTCCGGCGTTGCAGCCGCAGTTTTTTCTGGATTGGCGCTCTTCAAAACGGATCTGACTGGTTCCTGTATTTCTTGGACGAGTTGATCTGTTTGCCGTATGAGATGCTGGATTTCCCGGTTTGTCGATTCACTCGGTTGCGAGGTATTAATTCTCTCGAGCAAACTCTCCAGAGACAAATAGAATGCCGGCGGCAGTATACCGGTGAATCTGAATGCTGTCAACACGGCGAGGGAAAGCATGAGGTCTTCGCGATGTTTCTCAGGGACGGCATGCCAGGACGAGATCTTGAGCTTCTCTACAGGAATTGCATTAGCTAGGACTCATTTTCAGCAAGGAGACAGCATACCTCGTTTTCCCTGATAGCCGTGTGTATAGTTGAAGAGAATTCCTTCCTTCAATAATCGACGGGCGTCCGTCAGATCGGGAAATGGAACACGGTTCGTTTCGGTGTCCTTCTCCTTTGCGTTAAGTTGTTCACGTTCGGCGGAGTCGCTGAATCCCGCAGGCTGCTCTGCTCCATTCGTTGGGTTGATTTGAACGGCATCATCATCGCCAGCTTCTTCGTTGACCCGCGCACCGCCATCCCCACGCAGCCTCTGCATAATGCCCGAAACTTCCCTCCGCAAGCCGATGTCCTCAGGTAGTTTCTCCGCGTGCTCTTGTTGCCGAAGGTTTTCTCTGAAACGGTCTTCCGCCCGACTCCAGACATCTTCGAACTCCTGAATCAAGCGTTCTTCGACAGTCGAACTCGATTCTTCGTTATCGCCGAAGCTGTCTGCTTTTGTTGCTGCACGGTATCGCTCAAGGGAGGACTGCAGCTGCGCTACGTCAGAGCCGGTGACGGCCTGGACGACATCCAACACTTTGAGAGCCCAACCAGACAGTTGGACCTGTGCCGGAATCGATTCATCGAAATCTAGCGACAGCCAGTCTTGCTTTCTCGTTGCAACGCGTTGCTGCGCATTGTCTTTTGAAACAATACTTCTTGAGGTCGATGTAGCTGACAGAGTCAAGATCCTCAGTATGCCTCATACACTCCGACGTTTCGACAGCTGACCACGTACTGTAAAGGCGTTGCTCAACGCCACCAAGGGTATATCCCGATGCACGCCAAATCTGCCTTCGAAGGCTCCAGGAGCTCCAGGAATGGATGTCGAAAACGGTGCGGGTATTTCGAGAAGGCGGCAAATATGCACCGGCCAAAACCCCGTGTGCACTGTATTCGTACAGAGGGACATGTAGCCGGTGTCGCATAATTTGTCAACGATACGGCGCGGCCATTCGGGTTGATTGGGGTTTGAGAAGGGAACGTTCCGGATAAGGCCGTCGAGGGAGATCTCGAATTGGGGCTGAAGTCGCTTGCCGGCACCAGCCTATAACCCTTGTCTGTAGTATGTGATAAAGACACCACTGGCAAGAGAGACGTCTGAGTTCGGGAAGTGACTGCAGTAAGGCAGCCCTCTCGACATGGCAGCTGAAAGGGATAAACATCTTGTAATGTTTCACCTTGAAGCAAACGATCGGACTTGATCGAGATAATAGCAATAGCTTGCACCTCCGCATTCTGCTAGACAGCTTATAGACCATTCCCTATGCTCTTCTGAGTGAGACGTCCGCACGGTTACTATAACGATCGTTGTCCTATCTAATACTATGCCCGTTATGGCGTCCCTCTACCTGACCTTGGGCAGCCAAATGAAATGTATGCTCTCTATGCCTTGGTGCGCCTTCAATATCCCATGGGCCTGCATGCGACATAGAGCCGCGAGTCGCGTCGTTCTCTGAAGCTCGGACTGGGTTTGGCGATAAGCTGCTCCGGACCCGATGAGGGATTGAAGACTCATGATAGAACTCGTCGCAATGATAATCCGCCGGTACTGTCGAAATTCCTTCGATTCGCCTCGATCCTGGAATATATCCCGGACGGCCTGAAGACCGCGAAGCAGCGCCGCCAGTTCCGCTTCATTGGTGTTCCGTACAGTTGTACCTATCTGGCAATGTTCGCTGATTGGGTGGATGCTTTGTATCGTGATGTCTATGCTGGCCTTGCTGGAACCATATCCTGCCGTCCGGAAAGAGCCGTCTGTGATCACGTCGAGGGCCGAAGCGTCATGCTTGAGCCTCGTGTGTAATCGTCGCGCGTGGATCCGTTGCCATTTGATGATGCCGTTCATACTGGTCATGCTGTCTGGCGCTTTGATATCTTCCAGATGGACCTTGATTCGGCCATCCTTGACTTCGTCATCGTAGATATGTAACTTCTTGTACTGCTTCGCGAGGTCCTGTTTGAACGCGTCGCGCCAGAGATCCGATAGTCCCTCATCCCCGTAGAATCCCGCATGTGTTGTGGTCAAGAGATGCACGATATGAGCGGCTTCTCTAGAATCAACCCAGCGAAGTCTTTCCTCGACTAAACCAGCACTATTCGTCAGTAACGTTTGATCCTGCGATAGCAGTCAGAAGGAATAGACGTACGCCAATGGCCCAAATCCTGATATCCCATAGCATTCCAGTCGGTTATCTGTACTTCATCCACAGCGCACAGCTGATCCACTTCCTGCGCTATCCCTGTCCGGCGTAGCCACGATGTTGCCGCTATCGCAACACGACGAAACGTGCTTTCCGGATTAGCTGGTGCTGAGTCACTCTGATTCGCTTCCAGGCCGTCGCGAGACGTTCGTTCAGCGAGTCGTATTCCCGAAGGATTCGAGGTTGCTGTTGCACTTGGATCGGGATGAGACGCCTCGAGGTCATGGTGTACGAAACTCGCTGTGAGGAAACATCCGTCTCATCAGACTCAGCCACTACCACCCTGGAAATTGTTCTCACGAGTCAGCATATCCGCGATGTGTCCGAATGCTACAGTACAGCAAACTGTATAAGCTTCGTCTGGAATCAGCATTGTCGTAAAGACTTGCCTTTCTTGACAGATGCAAACGCGGTGGCGGAGACTGTCGTTGGCGGGGCATCGATAGCACGTCCTTCCGATTGTCGAAACACGGACAGTTGACTGGCGGTTAAACTTTTTGTCAAATGCCCAGCTTGTTGCCCTGAGGACTTGAGTATCACTGTGGATTCTGAGCGGGGCGGTTTATGCCTCAAGATTGCAAACGCTGTTTCTTGACTGGCCCTGTAAGGAAGGAGTTTGTTTGCTGGACGAGCCGATTTGTCGGCTTGCCCACTCTTCGAAGCGGGAAGAGAAGGCATGTCCGTCCGCTCGTCAGGTGCCTCGGCTGTTTGGGGAAAGAAGTCAGGATTCAGCTTTAGATGCAGGCCGGGGAAGGACCGCACAAATTGTACCTCCAACATCGTCTACCCGAGTTCGCGTCGACGTCGCTTCTTGCACTTGTAACAAAGTTTGACTGCTCTCGGAGGATCGCTTCGGCTTCTGGCGGCGAGCTGAAGTCCGCTCGGCTTGTAGTTGCCGGCTGGCCTTAAGGTTCTCCGTCGGAGGGTCTTTGCAGTTGACAGTCGGTCCATCATTATCCGACGGGGCCTGTCGAGCGTGGACTATACGATCGGCGCGACGAAATCGGTTGGTAAGAGCGATGGCATTTCGGACTTGCCCAATCTTGTTTTTTAGTAGCAAGGTTTCTTTTGTGTTGATCGACTGTTTTAGCAATTTCTTCGACGATGATAGAGTGCTGTAGACTTCTGAACCATGCTCTTCAACGGTTTGCCGGGTCCAAGAGATAAGCGCTTGCATTTTTGCATTTCGCTCCGTTTTGGAAATGGCGTTGTCGAAGTCCGATAGCAAATAAGGCAAGTTCTTGAATCGCCTGCTTTCCGAAATACCAACTTGTTGATAACTCAAGTATAATGGTACGAGAAGCTCCATCTCCTTCGATTCCTCTTCCGTCATGAGCATGCCCTTCCACTTGGCCGGTTCGACTATTGGATGACGAGGAGATCAATGGAAATGCGTACAGGCATTGCGCCGTCGAGATACGTACTGCCTTTGTCTGTCTTGATAGCTACCGCGGCCTTGGGTACAGCGGCTGCTTGCATACTTTCGACTCTGCCATCTTGAGGGGCATCTTGCACTTGTGCCTGGTCCGCCGTTTTGCATTGTTGCTCCTTTGGTGCGACGATGACGCCGGGATGAGCGGCAAGAAATTCGTTCATTCGCTTGAAGGCTTGATTCGCACGCTGTATATCCGAGAATAGCTGAGTAGACTCTATGCGCAATTTCTCCATGCTGACTTTGTCGGACGGGGCCATCTTCGTCATTTCGACATGTTGCTCCTGTATAGGCTCGCGATAGCGTTCAATTAAGGTGTGAGTGAAAGTCACTAGCTCTCGTATAATAGCAGCACGGTCCGTTTGCACTTGCGCGATCCGCAGTGCTTGGAGAATCCGCAGAGGTTTCTCGTACTCCATCGGCGAGCCCACTTTGGAATTCCGGAAAAGAACAGCAACTGTTATCATCAGCCTGATCTGCTTCTTCTCTTCCGCTTCTAGGGTGAGATCCTTCCACTGCTCCAAGTTGACTGCGGAGAGTGAATCAGGTCAATGTAGGCATCGATTCTGCATGTCCACTGCTAACGTACGGATTGAACCGCCGGAAGTCGATTCGATACAGGCGGATGCAGCAGAAGACGTTACGCTAATCTCGCGATGGACTTTGCTTGACGCAAGGTTTGAGCTGAGGACATCGTCAGGCCTGGTATCTGGTACGTCTGGCGACGGCTGTGTATGACCCGTTGCAATAGGTACAGTGCCGGATATACGCTTCCAAGTATTCCCCCATTCGGAGCGTTCATACGCAGATTCACTCAAGATAGTCGGATAGGCGATGAAGAATTTCTGGATTTGCTTCAGACTCCCTTGGTACCATCCGAAGACCCCTCCTCCCTTCATCCTCTCTTCAGCACTTGCGTCGGAAGCGCATGTTTGACGTGAACGCAAATTGTACTCCTCGAGTGCGGGAACGTTGGCCATAATCATCCGCCGAGTCTTTAGCCAAAGATCCTCCACTGCTGCAATCCTGGCAGTCGGTTCAGTGATTTCGCTGATATCGTTTAGACATTTAAGAAGCGAACGGTACGTCGCCGATTCGGGCTTGGCGACGATACATTCGCAAGCGATCGCCGCCTTGATAGGCACCTCCACATCCCGGCGGGGTGAATTGTCCGGGAAAGAGTCGTTTCCAAAACTGGAGGTGCTCTGAGGAATTGGCATTTCCATGTCAGGTGTGGTGTTACTTTTCGAAGTCGTCGTACTAACCTAGTCTTGGGGGAGGGGACGACGAATACTCTTGCTCAACTTTTCGCGGAATCTCCTGATGTATGGACACCTCTGTGGTGTCTCTTTCCTTTTCCGCATCTGTCTCAGCTTGCTTGGGAGGCGGAGAAACGTCCGGGGCCTGTGACGATTTCGATATTTCAGTTGTCGGAACGAATCGTGCATGGACGCTGTCCGCCTTGTCTGTGTTCCGTCTTTGGGCGGATAGTTGACCTGCCACGGACAAGAGATCGTTCGCGGGCTGCGAGCCGGCCGGTCCATGACCCTGTCCACTGGCAACCTCTCGCGCCATGCTGTCGGATCTTGAATTGACCGTTTGGGAGGCGGTATCTCGCTTGGCGATGGTGGCGTCATCTGATTTTTGACTCTTGCGGCCTGTTACCTCTTGCGCGACGCTGGCAGGTTGCGATTTGACAGTTTCCGGGGCAGTCTCATGAAGGGATATCTTGGCGTCTCCACCCTTTTTACGCCTGCCTGAAGTTCTCGAAGTCGAGTCGCCCGATGGATGTGAACGCCTAGTCTTTGATGTTCTCGAAGACTTCGATGCCTTGGCATTGCTGCGTTCTCCCAGCAACAGCGGATCTTCCACTATTTCATAGAGCATGGATATTAACCTCCTCTCATTCCATCCCTTAAAACCGGAAAGAAGGAAATACCTTTTGTCAGATACAGGGCCTGACGCTGCAATCGCTCGGGCACCTTTCGTTTCTCTGTGAACACGACAGGATCTCTTGGAAGGCTCTGCTGCAGCAATCCTTCATCCACTAAATGGGCGCCTGAGTGTTCGTCTGATGCGCAACATCCATGTTGACATTCAGCTTTACAAGGTGACCGCTATGAGGGGAGAAAGCTCACCGGCTACAGCAAGAGCCTGCGTGACATAGAATGCCATCGGCGGTTCACGAAGCCCCGGTCGCCTTGAAAGCGTCGTCTGTACGGATGACCTTGCATCCGGGCGAATGCTGTACAGATGGCTTGACCTGGACCATCGTGCTATACCCCTCATGGCATCCGTCTTACGTTGCTGTGGCGAAGCCTCCGAGTCATACGAACGCCAAACAGTTGAGTTGAGAATGCGTGTTGTCCTTTGATGGGCACGTCGACCGTGATTGCTGGAGGTTAATAAGATATTGTCTCTTCGTTATCTTCAACATCTACAAGGGCAACAATTCAAGCAATCGAGACCACCGCGAAGTTGCGGGAGCACCACTAGGTGACGGTCACTCGTGTTTCAGTTGCGTTGTCCTCGTCTCATTCGGGCTGGATTCGCATTTCTTCAGTCCCGTTCCATTGTCAGGCTCGTGCTACAAGACCAGAGATTTGGCATCTACTTACTACAGACCCGCTCGAGGCGTGCTCCTGGCGACCCTATTACTAGCAACGCACATTGGATCAGAAGCGACTCGGAATCAGCTGAATCTTTACCGCGCATCATGGCATCCGTCGGTGAGTCGGGTTCTGCGGACAAGAAACTCGTATCCTCATACTCATACCTTGATGACAGTCGCCGTGCTCGACTTGAAGGGAAAGGTATGCATTTCACAATCCCTTCTTGCTATGGAGCTGATCCAATTCCCTTCACACGATAGTCCCTGATTCAACGGTCCTACAGGGATGACGTACCTGCCACGTATATCGAGCGCTTCATGCCATTGATCCTGGAGATGGAAGAGGAGAATGTCCCCATCACACCTTGTTTCTCGAGTGAAGGGATCAACTATATGCATATCCGGCATAACAATCTGTACTGTAAGTCGACTCGTGAAAACAGCCGTTCAGATACCGCCAATTAAAGCTTGATCCTTTTTAGTGGTCGCGCTCTCGAAGAGGAACTCCAACGCCGTGGAGATTATTCTGTTCCTGCATCGACTTTGTGCCGTAAGCCGCTCGCGAATCGCTTTGATGCTGAAGAATTCTGACTCAATGTCCTTGATACTAGGTATTGACTGAATACTTCAAAGAGGTCGAAGAGGAATCCATCAGAGATAACTTTGTCATCATCTACGAACTTCTGGACGAGATGATGGACTTTGGTTATCCTCAAACAACGGAAAGCAAGATCCTGCAAGAGTAAGCGGGCCGAGCTGTCCTTTACATATCCTACTGACCGGTGTGGGGAAGATACATTACTCAGGAGTCGCACAAGTTGGAAGTAGTGAGGCCTCCTGTTGCCGTGACAAATGCTGTTTCGTGGAGATCCGAGGGTATCAGGTATAGGAAGAACGAAGTCTTCCTGGATGTCGTCGAGAGTGTCAATCTGCTTGTAAGTGGATCTGGGTGAAAATCCGTGTGCATTTCGTGGCGACTGATTAAGCGCTCTGTTCAGGTTAATGCTTCGGGCAATGTGATCCGGAGCGAGATTCTCGGTGCAGTCAAGATGAAGTGTTACTTATCTGGCATGCCGGAGCTGCGGTTGGGCTTGAACGACAAGGTCATGTTTGAAAGCACTGGAAGGGGTATGTCGTGCTGTTAGGTCACACAATCGGGCGCTAATCGAAAGAGAATACATCCAGCAAATCGAGGCAAATCCATCGAGATGGAAGACGTCAAGTTCCACCAATGTGTCCGACTGGCCAGATTTGAGAACGACCGAACGATATCCTTCATCCCGCCGGATGGTGAATTCGAGCTGATGTCGTATCGACTGTCCACTCCCGTCAAGCCGTTGATTTGGGTGGAAGCTGCAGTCGAAAACCACCGAGGCAGCAGAGTCGAGTACATGGTCAAGATCAAGGGTCAATTCAAGCGAAGAAGCACGGCCAACAATGTGGAAATTTATGTTCCCGTTCCCGACGACGCGGATAGTCCAAAGTTCAGGGTCCGTCTCGTACCTTCGACGAGAGGATCTGAGCTAACGTTCCTGTCTCTCATACTCGATGCAGGCGTCTGTCGGGACTGTCGTGTATGCACCGGAGAAATCGGCCTTTGTCTGGAAGATCAAGCAGTTGGGAGGAGCCAAGGAATACCTTATGCGCGCACACTTCGGTCTGCCGTCGGTACGAAGTGGTACGTAAACGTCACCTTTTTGACATGGCATTATGCTCACGCAATCCACTGCTCTTCCGCAGAGGAAATTGACAAACGGGCACCGATTTCTGTGAAATTCGAAATCCCGTACTTTACCGTATCGGGTATTCAGGTAAGGTACCTGAAGGTTGTGGAAAAGAGTGGATATCAGGCACTGCCGTGGGTCAGAGTGAGTAGTGAAGTCCAGTATGGGGTGACTTTCAGGATGCTGAACCGCTCGTGCGATAGTATATCACGCAAAATGGGGATGATTATATCCTTCGTACAGTGAGTTCAACTTACCGCGTCACCAGCGATACATCTGCTCATCTCGCATTATCTGTAGATCTCCGACGCAAAGCAAAGTTCCATGATCACGCCCATGTAGTGTGGCGGTTTCAGAGGCAAATTCGAACCGTCGATGTATCTGTATTTGAATTGCCAGTGCCACGATGAAAGGATATCTTTGCACGACACAGCATATCTGAAGCTGGACAAGTACGCGACTTGAAGTGCACATGTCGCACTGAGATCCTTCGCAACGTCAGGTGAAGAGGCCATGGTAAAGAAACGTAGGTCGAGTCGCATTCGGCTCCATTAACACCGGCTTCCCCCCGGCTTCTTTCCCCGGCTCTCCAATTTATACGAACAGGGAAGTCCGCACATACACTCCATAACTATACAACCGCACCTCACCACCCTGAGACTACCGTGAATGACCTCCTGAGTATTTTGGCTACAGCTCACTAGTAGCGGGAGCCAATCCGGAACGCGTCATTTTTCGATCAGAAGTCTTTGGGTCTAAAAGGTTTCAGATGATGCTATACCGATCTGCCGACCCATTTGCAAGGAATATCCTGTCTGTGACTCCAGAAGCGAAGTTGCTACAGCGATATATCGGCAGCCGCTGAGCTTGAACCATCCCAAGGTCTTCGCACACAAGTCACCCAAATCCGTCCTCGTCAGACCACCATGTCGCGTTTCTTTGGCAAGCTGGCAAAGCTGATTCCGTTTGGCAGAAACGTGAGTGCACAATTTCAAGCCGTCGAATTATACTCTGATGCTGAATACCCTTCGCCTTCCAGAGACCCGTAGGATATGATCTGCAAGGTAACGCCTGGGACGTATCCTACTGGTCTAGCTTGGCTTAACACCGGTCGTCTGCCTCACAGGTAATAGGTTTTACGAGCACCCAAATCCCAACGGTACGCTTTTGCTTCACTGCCATTTGGGCGGGAGTTCTTCAGCTGATTATACCTTCTTTTTAGGCGGGCGCCCAAAGCGATTCGTAGAGTACAAGAATGCCTATGAAGATCTATCAGAGTATACCGTGCGAGCGAGTTTACCTAGTATGTGTTCTCTACACATCGTGGCCTTCTCTTTACTTACCTGAATCTATTCTAGTACAATGGAGATCATGTAAGGTTTCTGCGAATCCAGTAGCTCGACGATATTGATCGGCCTAACTTCAGGGCTGTCTTTCACCCGTTCTGAACCGCCTTCGCAAGAGGTATGCTATATAAGATCGGAAAGTCGATGGTCACTAATTTGCCGTTATTTAGGAACTGGAAAAAGACATGCAGCGGCAACGTCGCCTCGCATACAGTGTCAAACTAATTCAAGAACGGGACGAAGCTGAGGCAGAAGGTCGCAAGCTGTTATCAGATCCGACTGAACGATCCGACGTCAAGCCACAACAGCAAGGTCTGCAACAGGCGGCAGCCCATGCTACGCCGCTCAAAATGCCGCCCAGCCTGCACGAGCCTTCCTCTTTCTCCCCGATGCAACATGGCCACCCATCCACGACATATCCCTTCGCATCTCCCGCCTCGACAAGCGCACCAGCGAAAGAGCATAACCCCTCGCCCTCCGGTGTCGAACCTCGCGCCTCGTCAGGATACGAACCGTCCGCAGGATACAGTCCTCGAAACGACCCCACAGCACCAGCGGACAACGACCTGCGAAGGCTATCCCAACAGCAAACAGAGCTGGCTCGAAAACGACTGGAGATGCATAAATCACCGCTATCAGGCTTCGCACCGATGGATCCCACTCAGAGCCAACAAGCTGGTAGGGTGCCAAGTGACGCAGTCAAGGGCGATGAAACGAGAGGGGACATCGATGCTGAGACTGGGTACCAAGCAGCGAGCAGTGTCATCCCTCGACCGAGGAGCAGAAGAGGAGGTACGAGTACCGCCTCGGAGGAGGCGTCTGGGGGAAAGTCTGTTCCCAAGGAGGAAGAGGCTTCCATGTTCCGCCGAGGCAGAGTTGATGCGACCACCAAGGCGGAGATCCAAGATGTCCAGGCGGGTACTGAGGAGGACGTGCAGAAGAAGGCGAAGGAGCTGGGCAGCAGGTAGTGGTCGTCGACGCAAGTCATGGCATGTATGGGCCTGTCTTTTAGGTTGTGGTGATATCTTTCGTCCCTTCATGTCGTTTCTCTATACCAGCCATAGATTGCATCTCTAGATCCTGAGGCGACCCGACCGGGCCTCAAACAAGCATAGATAACCTACGGCTTTATCGGCTGACATCCGACCGCGACTCGCGAATGAGTGCGCGGTGCGCCCCAATCTTCCCTCGCCAGCTTTCGGACTTTCCAGGCGTTGCAGGTCCGGGACTGGATGCCATCCCCTGCTATCCCCTGCGAATCCACGGTATCACCTGCAGAAGAACCCAGCCAAGTACCTCAATATGCTCAATCAGGTTCCGATAGCCCCTGACACCGAAAACAAGCTGTAAGTTGTGGAGACAGGCGCGACTGCGTGACAACGTCGCCTTGCGGACACTGACAAGAGTCGTTTCTTCTTTGCTCCTTCTCCAGATGTTCGCTCGACAAGTGACTGCTTCTGCTGGACGGGTAGGTCGTCCCTCTTCCCGGGGGCTTGTCGAGAGCCCTGCTTTGACTCTTCGATCCCGTTTGTCCTGACCAATAGGCGACAACGCTAACGTGGCATTCTTGCTCTTCCCCTTGCCTATGTTATCCTCATACTGGTCCTTGCTGTCGATCTTCTCAACTCGTCCTCTTCGATACTCGACAATAGCTTACTGCCCAACGACTCTCCAACGTTGCCGTTGCCAGGACTTTTACCTCGTCTGCCATCATGGTGAGTGTCATTTCCCTTGTCGGGGAGATCGCTGGAGAACAGGAGAGGACGCATCGTTCAAGGTCGACGGCAGTCGGTGTGGTCCCGCGCTATGCGTGCGCGAGGAATCCTTGTCTGGCGTCAAGTCTACCAGTATGCTAAGTCTCAGTATCCGACAGTCTCAAGGCAAGATCCGAAAAGAGGCCGACACCTTCGGTCCTCTCGAAGTCCCCGCTGACCGATACTGGGGTGCTCAAACTCAGCGAAGTTTGATGAACTTTGACATTGGTCAGTCTTCCTCCGTGCTGGTGCTATGCATCTGCTGACATCACCCATGCAGGTGGTGAAACCGAGCGAATGCCTCCTCCCCTCATCAAGGCCTTCGGTGTCTTGAAGAAGGCTGCCGCGCAGGTCAACGGAACCTACGGTATGTCTATGCGTGGCAGAATAGCAGCGTCACGGTACTGATTCTCCCGTGTTTTTCTTCCAGGTCTTGACCCCAAGATCGTCAAGGCCATCGAGCAAGCCGCCGACGAGGTCATCTCTGGCAAGCTCATCGATCACTTCCCCTTGGTCGTCTTCCAGACCGGATCCGGTACTCAGACCAACATGAACGTCAACGAGGTCATCTCCAACCGAGCTATCGAGATCTTGGGCGGAGAATTGGGCAGCAAGAAGCCCGTTCACCCCAACGACCACGTCAACATGTCCCAGAGTTCCAACGACACGTAAGTAGAAATTAGGCACATCCCAGACGAAAGCTGAAATCGTTGGTCTCACAGCTTCCCCACGGCTATGCACGTCGCCGCTGTCACCGAGATCTACGCTTCGCTTCTTCCGGCCTTGCACGAGCTCCACGACGCCATGGAAGCCAAGCGAAAGTCGTTCGAGAACATCATCAAGATCGGCCGAACCCATTTGCAGGATGCTACCCCTTTGACTTTGGGTCAAGAATTCTCCGGCTACGTTCAGCAGCTCGCCAACAGCATTGCGCGAGTTGAAGCCGTTATCCCTCGATTGAGCATGCTCGCTCAGGGCGGTACCGCCGTCGGAACTGTACGTGACTTTGCGAGAATGCGCCAGATCAAAACTGAAAGAAAACCGCGTTTCCAGGGGTTGAACACCAAGCGAGGCTTTGATGTCAAGGTCGCCGAAGCCATTTCTCAAATCTCGGGCTACAAGTTCGAGACTGCTCCTAACAAGGTGAATTCTCGTTGAAAGGCCGCGACTTTCACGAAAGCAGCTAATATCGTATCTGCTAGTTCGAAGCTCTTGCCGCGCACGACGCCATCGTCGAGGCTTCCGGTGCCTTGAACACCGTCGCCGTCTCCTTCATGAAGATTGCCAACGACATCCGATACCTCGGTTCCGGTCCTCGATGCGGTTTGGGAGAACTCTCCTTGCCCGAAAACGAGCCCGGATCATCCATCATGCCCGGAAAGGTCAACCCTACTCAGTGTGAAGCCTTGACCATGGTCGCCGCCCAGGTTATGGGTAACAACACCACCATCTCGGTCGCTGGCTCGTACGGTCAATTCGAGTTGAACGTCTTCAAGCCCGTCTTAATCAAGAACTTGTTGCAATCTATCCGGCTGTTGGCTGATGGCGCTCGAAGCTTTACCAAGAACTGTGTTGTCGGCATTGAGGCCAACGAGAAGAGGATCTCTACCTTGTTGAACGAATCTTTGATGTTGGCTACCATCTTGAACAGCCATTTGGGCTACGATAGTGAGTCAAGTAGTGCTGTATGTATGCCTCAGGCTTCGTCTGACCATTCCCACTCTCCCTAGACGTCGCTAAATGTGCCAAGAAGGCTCACAAGGAGGGCACTACGTGAGTCGCTATGGTGCATCGCTTGAGTTTGTTGGCTGAAGGGCCCGTCTTGTCTTCGCGTAGCCTGAAGGAAGCCACTGTTGCTCTCGGCTTGCTGACCCCGGAAGAGTTCGACCAGAAGGTTCGACCTGAGCGTAAGTGCTGCTCATACACGGCGGTGGTCGGCAAACTCATTGACCTTCTCTTACCCAAACAGTCATGTTGTATCCCGATGAGCCGTAGATACCCGTCGCAAAAGCAGAAAAAAGTATATAAAGATACGATGTATATGATATGTGGGGCATATCCGGGATACGCAAGGCCTACCGCTTGCGGGTGAAGACAGCGACGCCGTCGTGACTTGCAGCACTGTGAGGCACTGTGCAGCTCAGCGATGTTCGAATGGTTTTACGGTCGCTTGTCAAGAAAGCACTTTCTTGTCAATACACAACAGACCTTTACTATTCAATGGAGTAGACAGGTCATTCTTCCCCACTTGGAAAGCGATCGTCAGCCGAGGACTCTTTTTGGAGCGAGGCGGCGGACGGGCGGCGCGAGCGAGCGAGTTGGACGCGTCACATTTCAAGCATATGAATGCACGGGAGGGCGATCGAAAACCAAAGTCTCTTGCTTCTGATCATCACATCAGCTGTCAACTATCATCAATCACTCTCCGTCACTTCAACTCTTGTCATGGCCTCGAGTAAACGGACGGAAAGCGATCTGACGTCTGTCTCGAGTGGCTTGAGCACTGCGCCCGATGAACCGACGACCAACGGAAAACCGAAGACAACTAAAGCGAAAAGTACGAAATCTGCACCTGTCAAGAAGGCAAAGGCTCAGAGCGCTTCCACGGCATCAACGAAAAAAGCCGTCACTGTCAAGAACGGCACAGCGAAAGACAGCGGCCGACCCGTAAAGGATATGAGCAAGGCGAAGCCGAACGGAAAAGGAAAGGGCAAGGCGGTAGTGGAAGAAGTTGAAAAGATTGAGAAGAGGCAGCGGACATATGGGCTGTTGTCGGAGGACCAGATAGAATATCAAGAGGATGAGGATATCAAATCAGAGTAAGCCGTTGTGCATACTGCCATTCATTGTATGCTGATTTTGTCGTATTTCAGCTGGCAAGTCCCGTATGTTTGGGCCTTCCTGGTCAAGTTCTGCAAGGACGCTATCAAGGGCCTATGCGTGGTCGACGAGTAAGTACATATATGCCATTGTTTGGTGTGGGCAAGAGAGAGGGCGAAAGGAAATCATTTCCGAACAAAACCTCTTTGGCTCGACGCGTTCTGCCGATCGCCCTGAAACGCGCTCAGAGGCTGATTCTTGGGTTTCTGGACTAGCTTGGAGGAGGGGTTGAAGAGCACGGGCCCGCACGATGGCATTGCAGAAGCATTGGCTGCACTGCTGAAAGGTGTTCAAGGTCATAATCCAGGTGCCAAGTGAGTTTGAAAATGACCACGAAATTCCTCGACTACGGCTGACTTTTGCGATCGAGCGTTTACAGGCCGAAGAACGATCCGAATCCAGATGACCTCGCTGTCGCCGTGAAGAAACTTCTCGACAAGAGGCTCGTAGCCGGTTCGCCGTTGACCGTCTTTGACTCTTATGTGTACGAGGTGAAGAGCTATGTGACCAAGGAGCAGAATGAGGCTTCGGCGTCGACTAGAAAGGAGCAGGATCCTTATCGGGACATCGAGGCCACCGATGTTCAGGAAGACCGAAGGCATAGAAATCCACTTGCAAGCCACGGCTTCTGGGCCGTTACGTGGCAGGCTCGACTCAAGATTCTGCGTCAACTTGTCGACTGGACACGTAAGTCCGAGGCGCCGAGTCGAGGAATATGTGCCTGACAAAGTACTCGCTTTCAGTAACCACAAAAGGTCCAGTCCGTGAAGCCCTGGATTTTCTGTACGCTCCGAAGAAGAATCGACCGGTGACAACAGAGTATTCTTGCGATATCGAAGGGTTGAAGGACGGAAACAAGCGACACATCTACCGGGTTGACGGTGAGCAAGACGTATCGCTCGAAAGGCTTCTTCTTTAATCATTTCATGCCAGCTTCCTACCGCACATATGCAGCGAACAAGATGTACCATATGGGTACCCCTCTCTACACTCTCACCTCTACCAAAGAGGAATACGAAAATCTCATCACCGAATACAAAGCTGCCCAGGACGTATTGGATCAAATGCAGAAAGGCGGCAAGAAGAACGCCCCGGCGAAACGAAACGCAGAGGCCAATGTCAAGGTCGCGGAACGCCTAGAAGAGGATTTGCCCAAGATCGAGGAAGCGGAAGCGGTATGTGGACGCCCGCCCTCTTGGCTTCGTATACTGAATTCTTACTCTTGCAGGAAATCGTTCGAGCCAAAGAGCGATATCAGAAAGCACAGATACGCAAGCTCCGGGCATTGGCTCAACTCGAGGCGTCTTCCTTTGCGTTGACAACGAGGTCTCGAACGCGCAAAGTGGTAAACTACAACGAGGTGAGGCGTGTCGTGGACATCCCTTCTGGACTGTTGTTGACCCTGTACTCAGACACAGGCGGAAGACGAATTCGAAGAGGAAGAATCCTCGCGCGAGTACCAATCCAATCGACAAGGAAGATCATCGACAAATTCGTCGTTCCGGGCAGACAGTACTCGAGGCGTTAAGCGGGATTACGAGGAAGTGGACTCTGCAGAGATGAGCGAGGCCGCAATTGACGAGTCGAGGAACTCCTCTAGGCCGAGCAAACGAACGAGAAGAGTGGACTCGGCTGAATCGGAAGCTAGTCCGGTTGAAATCGAGGTGAATGGCTATTCGCCGGTGGAGCCACAGCAGGCGTCGGAAGTACAGGCGTCGGAAGCACAGGCGTCGGAATCACAGGCCCCGGAGAATGAGTTGCCTGTACAGCACATGTCTGAATAGGTCGTCTCTACTTTGTTGTCACGTTCCATTGCGTACGTCGTGTTGTAGCAGCATTATATGCATATTATAGGCCATTTGGCGAACCCGCTGCCTTTAGATGGAGACTGCTTCTCCAGTGCGAAGTCTATTCTGTTGCTCGGTGTGTTCCCGACTATGCGATTCTATCTCTATACTGAGAGCCCTGACCCAAAGATCACGTTCAAGCTGAAAAATCTGTCAGCTATTGTCGGTCTCGGCGTAAAGACGATATTTACCTTGCACCTCGCGCGACAGACAATCATCTTTGCCGGTTTCTTTGCCAATCGTGACTCTGTATGTCGCCTGCCTTTGCTGCCGACGGCATGGCGTCCGATTTGGACGTGCGCTTGGTCAATCGCATCTACCTTTGCTTCCCGCCTTATCCATATGACAAAGCTACAATCCTCGACCCCATCGGAACTCTATAGACGGCGCCCAGGGGGCTAAGTACCAGGAACGGAGCCATGAGAGAGTCGTATGACTTACCGACAAGCCATCTTGATACAGTCGCGTTTCCATCGGCTCGTCAACCCTCAGACGAGCGTGCTGTTGGGCCTGGGCAAGATAACCGGAAAATATCTGGATGGCTAGGAGATGAGCTGGTAGGACGACAGTACAGCAGACTGCGGACACACATATGTTTCGGCAAGACTATACCTGTACTTGCGCCTGTGATAACAGTCGGCCGTGACGGAACATTCGATGAGATAGCCAGGGACGAGCATGCAGAAGGACTCGCTGCCGGGACCGCGACATGAGGGCGGCCACAGGCGTTTCGGCACATGCCACACTCACCGAAACTGGTCCGCAGGCGACGGCTTGAGGTATAGTCGGCCGCAGTGCAAGATGGTATTGCACCGCTCATAGGGGCACCAGTTGGCGATACGACATGTGAGATTGTCACGAGCCAGTTCCGAGTCTGCGCCGCCGGCGGTGTGGATCGAGGTCTCGATCTCGCGGATCAGGTTCATCCTGTCCCGAGCGCTGCACAGGACTAGGTTAAGGGGAAGGCTACGCATACGTATTTTGAATGCTTACTCGACCCGCTGGCGAGGAGCCCAGTATTCGCAGAGTTCTCGTATTCGGCTGAACCACTCCAATGCGACCTTTTCATCGGATGCCTTTCGACACAGGGAAATGAGTTCGCCTGCGCACGACCTTTTGCGGAACATACCTCGAGCCAGACAATCTCGTCCGAATCGAGCACGACAGCGAGCTGCGTCCGGGTAAGACGATCGACTGTCGTGCGCAGATTGTCGCTCTTTTCCGCCTGATCTTCCTCGCCAGACGCCTGCCGCTCAAACGGCGTCTCACTCGACCCGTTCGGCGGTAGCAAACGAACGATACTACGGAAGTCGATCAGGCCGTCGCTGTAGAGCATGTTGTGGGTGTTTCGGTCGCGTTCGTCAGCGTGAAAGGCTCGGCGCGTGGAAGGGTCGTCTGATGGGTCCGAAGGAGGCGCGAGGGGTGCTTGAGCATGGCGAGGGGATGAGGAGAGCAGGTAACCTACATATAGCGGCATGAATAAGCGATTGCAAAGTGGAGGCATGACGGGTCGACGTACCAGACTGCGAATGGATATACACCCTCTGCTTGACAGGTGCACCTTTGCCACCCGTCAATCTATGCAGAAACCCCTCTATCCCCGGCGGTTCACTCAGGCGCATGCCATCCGCGAGCTTTAGGTCATTTGCGTCGTGCCGAATCGGCAGCAACAACAGCTCACACGGATCATTCGGCTGACCCAGGCGTGAGCGAACTCTTCCGATCCCACTACAGGCCGGGAACAGGACTCACCCGAATCATCGTGAGCCCCGCGAGGACAGCCCACTCCCTCTTCCGATCCTCCACGGACCACTCGGCAAACGGCGGGACCCAATCTAAATGCAAATCCGCCTCCCACGCCAACTCGAGCCTCAACTCGCCTCGGCTCGTCCCCGCGCGCTCCCGTTCCCGTAAGACGAGACCATCGTAATCCGGCAACTGACTGCGCAGGGCCGTGAACACGTCGAGCAGGATTCGACTGCGCGAAAAGGCGCGCAGGCCGGTCATGTCATCGGCGGGTCGGGGCAGGTCGATGATCGAGTCAAAGATGGGGACTTGGACCCTTAATGTGTCGGGGACCGTGCCGCCGAGGTCGTTCCAGATCCGCCAAGACCAATCGAGCATGCGCGTCCTTTCCCTGCCGATAAAGACAAGGACGAGGGACCTGTTCTTCCCGCCGTTCCCGGAAGCCTGGTCTTGAACCCATCGGAACTCCTTGGTCTGCTTCATCCGATCGACCATGCTGCCGCGACTTTCCGTTTTCCCAACGCCCGAGCGTCCTCCCGACGACGATGATGCCCGTCGTCGTTCCTCCCGCTGCGCTCTTTCCAGCTCGTCACGCATCACCGCCGTATCGAGGCAGAGTGCAAACGACATGTCCCGCCGCGAGAAGACGGAAAACGTGGTGACGCCTCGGAGGAGCGGGATGGCGAACGCGAGGCGTTTGGTCTTGCGGAATGTCCTGCCCAAGGGTGTTGACTTGACGAGGCGCGCGCGTGGAGCGTGGCGGCAAGGATTTCACCAGGCAGTGAAGGGTGTCAGCAAACGCAGAGATGAGCTGCGCATCACGGGATCCGAGTGGTCAGGTAAGACGCGCGTACCCATTCCTTGTACAGCTCGACCCAACCTTGACGGTAAACGACGAGGTACTCTTCGACCGCCTTGACCCGCTCGGAGGGTTTCCTTCGCTACGTAGGGAGGGGGGGGGGCGATATAAGCGTCTCTGTGACGGGCGGCAGGGACGGCGGAACGTACAGCTTGGGATTCATCGTACCCCGTCAGATGCGGATGCGTGTTCTTCCCCACGGCGACGAGCATCCGATCTAACGCGCGGGCGTCGGCACTGATGATCAACCCACAAGCCAAGGGATCCTTTTCATCATCATTGGAGGCACAAAACGTACCTTTCAGATCTGTCGCGTTCCCCTCCTCGGCCATATCGTCCGCGACATCAACCTCGACAACCACGTTCTTCCCCTCTCCCTCCTCGGGCATCGACGCACCCAAGCCCTCTCCCTCACGCAACATCTGCCGCCGCTCCGTCGCCGTCGCCGTCGCCTCCTCGACCACGCCCGCACTCGTCCCCGCGACCGCGCTCCCGCGCCGGGCCAAGACCTTGTCCGGCTCGACGGGCTCGTCCAGCGGGAAATACACGGTCCGTCGTTTCTGCTTGCCCTTGCCCTTGGTCCCGCCTTCTTCCCTTGCCATCACGGCGTCGTCGTCGTCGTCGTCGTCATCAGCATGGTCACGCTTTTTACGAAGTGCCGAGCGGAGTTTCGTTCGGATCCGCGTGATCGGGGGATCCGGGTCCATCGCAGACGGACTGCGCGCGAACGCACTCGTCGTCGTCGGCGGCGCAATGATCGCCTCATTCGACGCGACTTCCTCCTCGAGATCCGAAACGCTACTCTTGGCACTGAAAAAATCCGTCGTCATCGTCGTCGTCGTGCCCGTTCTCGTCGTCCCCGGTGTTCCGATGGGTTTGGATAGTCCCGAGGGTCCCGAGGGTCCCGGTCCCGGTGTGGCAGCGGTGGATCGCGCGGTGCGGAATGATGCGCGGTCCGTTGATTTTCTCGGGTACAACGAGGGCCGCGATACCGGTCGAGGTCGTGTCGGTTCGGAAGGGTCGGAGGGTCCGTCCAGGATGGCCCGGTTGATCAGGACCACGGGCGGCGGCGGCGAAGCCGAGCTAGATCCCTCGTCATGTGCGTCGTCGGACGCGAACGCGGGCTGAAATTCTCGTCCGATCACGAAGAACGGCGCTCCCTGCTCCCGCTCCCGCTCCCGCTGTCCCGTATCGGGAGAGGCCGACGCTCGATGCCGGAAGAAGGAGAACCGGCGCGCGCCTGCGCCGCGGGCGTGAGAAGTCGAGGGGACGAGCGCGGCCTCGTTTGATGCGCGCGGACGGGACGGCTTGCGGGTTTCCTGGAGGGATTCTCGCGGCAAGGGACCGAGGAAGAGACGATGGTGTGTGTGTGTTTGTGCGCGGATGGGTGATGGTGCCGGTTGAGACATGGCCTGGCAGGAGGTGGTAGGGGGAGGGTGGTGGGTGGTAGGGTGTATGGGGGGGCGACTGATAGATGATGGCTCAACCATTTGCATCCGCCGCCACTAACCCGTCATCCAACTAAACTCACCTCTTCACCCTACAAAGGGAAAGCGCCCTCCCTGCCCTCCCTGCCCTCCCAGGAGACAACCACCATGACCGCCTCGAGCGTGCCCATGCCCACCCTCCATGGGGGCCATCCCCTCGTCAAGCCACTTTCCCATCAGGGCCGCATAGAGGAGGGCGATGGCGGGGCCACCGTCGGCGCGAATCATACCGAGCGCGAGGGCGAGAGTGACCGCCCGCGGGAAAGGGAAAAGGGGACGAGAAAAGTCCGCACCGTGCCTCGTGAGTGTTGCATCGGTCGGCTTCTTCTTCTCTTGTGTGCGTCGACTAACGCACACGAGCGGCATGGCAGCATTCGCCGCATTTGACCCGCCCTCGCCCGTCCTCTCGCCCCGTCTGGCGCCCATCGACGCACCGGCACCACGCACAACCACCTCGCCCGTTCCCCTCTCCCTCACATTGTCAGCCCAAAACCCGGAATACAACGACGAAAACGATCCTTCGGCGGGCGGGCCACAAGTATCATGGTGGACGTTTGCTCGCCCGGGAAGGTGGAAACAGGTGCAGAATCTGCATAATGCGTGGCATGAGCAGTTGTTGGCGAATCAAGAGTTACGGATGGAGAGTGAGCATTTGGGCCGGGATTACTTTACGTCCAAGCGTGGCTCGACGACCGGTGTCGCCGCTGCCGGGGAAGAGCAGGAACAACAACAAGCGGCCGGGGAAGCAGCGTACACGAGACCGCCGTTCGGGACGTCGTCCGGCACGCAGAGCCATATGGGCAGTTACTTCCACCTCCCGAAACTACGTCGGCGGAGCGCGAGTAACGAGGATGTACGGATCGTCGCGCGGGAAGATACCTCCCGCCGGTCATCGGTACATGGACACGAAGCGGCGACCACCACGAGCGGGAGCGGGAGCGGGACGCCCTTGAAAGTGGATACCCCGTCGTTCGCTGGCCCCCCGGGCGCCGGGCCGAGAACGCGCAGGGCAAGGTTCAAAGCGATGAGTCTACCCATCTCGCGACGACAGTCGACGGACGAGGTTCATCATCCGCCTGGATCGGTGGGCCCTGGGACGGTGGCGGGTGGTGCTGCCAGGGGACACGTCGACGCGTTCGTTCTCGGCCCGCCGATCGAGGGGATCGGGGAAGAGGTCTCGGTCCAGGGGACGACGGGGACGGGGTCGCGGACGCAGTCGACGACGACGACGCACGAATCACCACGCCCGTTGACGGTGCAAATTCCCAACACAACCACGACGACGCGCGTTGCATCACCGCGACGAGGTCACCATCCACAACTATCCATCGCCCTCCCACCGCCGACGTTTGCTCCTCCGCCCGGGACAAAAGCCGCTGCCGCTGCGGCCCTTCTCGAAGCGGCACACCATCGCGCTCCGATCACAGCCACGAACGATATGCCGCCGCCCATGTTTTCAGAGAGGATGTATCAGGCTCAGGCGCCACCTACGCCGCTCGGATGGGATGCGCCCTGGCGCGAACGCGACCATGCGAGGGGAGGGAGAGAGCATCATCGGCATCACCATCATCATCAACACCAGCAGCAGCCTCACGGACACAGGGGCCAGAGGGACAGTGGCTTCGCGGTYGAGGACCCGTGGCTGCAGCCTTTCGAGGAGACGTACGAAGTCTCCGAAGCGAGTCGGGAGGAGAGTCCGCGCTCGCCCCATACGGCGGCAGCGGCGGCCGAACGGCGCCACGGTCGTCGTGTCGGGGGCAGCGACAGCAGTGGTCCTCTTTTCGGCGGCTTGTCCGAAAAGACCGGCAACCGCTCCCGCTCCCGCCGCAGGCGCGGGGAACGCACGATGACCAAGTGGGCGGCGTTGCGTCGGTCGGCGGTAAAGAACCCGCCGGGGACGCGACGGACCAAGGTGCGGGAATACCTCATGTTCGACGCCCGATCGACGCTCTACCTGCGGCTGCTGACCCTCGTCGGGATCGCGACCGCGCTCGGGCTCGGGTGCAAGTTGTTCCAACTCGAACAAGAGTCCGACTTGGATGGCATCCTCGGGAGCGCGCCGATCCTGTCGATCAGTTATGGCTCCGTGTCGAGTATTCATTGTCTCTTGATCATGTATCGCGAGGCGTTTGGGAAGCCGATCGGACTGTGGGGCCTGAGGAGTAAAATGTTCTGGGTGTGTCTGGATTTGTTCTTTATTGCGTTATGGTACGTCCCCCGCCGGCTTTTCCCTGTGCCGACGCTAACACTCGACGCGCCAGGTCATCCGACCTCTCGCTCACCATCTCCGACTACATGTCCTCGCCCCTACAATGCGCCAAGAACCCGTGGTGGACATCAAACGACTACGTGATCCCTTTACCCGAGGTCATCACCCGGTCCTCGCAAAAGGACGACATGTGTAACCGCCAAGCCGCGCTGATCGCGTTCGTCCTGTGGACGCTGATCATGTACGTCGTCAACATTATCATCAGTCTGTTCAGGATCTTCGAGAGGTTGAGTACGGTCGCCAAGTCGTATGAGCAGAGTCGGGTCGGACAGCTCGTGTGAGCGCTTGTATCCTTGGAAGGTATCTCCATACACGTTGTACAGGATGATGATCACATTGTATCGTTACACCTTGGCCTTTTTCGATTCGGGCTCTCCGTCTGAAGCGTCGCTCGCATCGCTATCACTATCATACCCGCCCAGCGCTCCCAGTGCCGGCGCCGGCGCCGGTCTTTTCTTGTTATTGCTTTCCGGCGCCGGCCGGACGGATGGACTTGCCGGCTGGTCGCTTACGGGTGCTTTCGTGGCCGGTGCCGTGAGTCCCGATTCCGTCGTCTCCCTCGGCTTGGAATCCTTTTTCTTGATGACACCTTTCAACAGCGACTTGACGTTCTTCCTTGTCGGCGCTGTTCCCGGCGGTGGTGGTCTCGAAGCCGCGGCGCCGGAGGGAACGACCGGCGCAGGCGGTGCCACCTCAGCTGGAGGTGATATCAACCCGCCCTGTTTACTCTGCAATTTTCTACGCAGCCATGAATCACGGACCGCATCTCTGCAAGCCCCGGCGTACTCACTTGAACGCCGCCAACTGCTCGGCATCCTGCATCTCGACCTTTCGCTGCTTCTCCCTTTCCACGCGCGCCGTCTCGTCCAGGAACTGAAGCTCATCGGCTTCCAATCCCCGGAACTGATTCGCCATGCGCATCTTGGCGTCCCATTCTTCCTTTTTCACTTCTTTCTGAGTGCTCAGGCGCTGAATGGAAGAGTTAGATCGCAGGAGTGGAGAGCATGGGGAAAATGAACGTACCTCGTACAGTGATCTCGGGTCGTATTCTTCTTCCTGCTGCGGTGGCGGTTCCTGCCCTATTCTGTCCTCGCACGATGATTCAGTTCCACCATCACGCGGGGAGGAGCGGATCCTCACCTCGCATAGGCGGCCTTCCATTCTTCGTCCTTTCGCTTCTTGGCCTCATCGAGCTCGTTCTGGGAGACGAAGCGGGAGCTTACGGATCCGGATGTTTGGAGGCCTGTGACGGGAATCGAGTCGTCCATGTTGTTGGTAGGGGAAGGATGGGGAAGGAGGGGAATGGGGAATGGGGAAGGAGGAAGGAGGAAGGAGGAAGGAGGAAGGAGGAAGGAGGAAGCTGTCAATCTAAGTACTGTGTGGAGGTGCCCGTCGATCGTTCCGACATGTATACTCAGCCAGATTACTGTCCGTTCATGTTCACACCCCTTACTCTCCGTGGCCTCTCTTACATCACAGCCATGTCCAGAGCAGCGAAAACCAAGCTCGCGGAAAACCCTGCCCAAACGGCGAGTCCCCAGAAAATCCTCATCTTCTCGCCCTAACGTCGCGCTTCACGCCCCCAGGATCCACCGCCGAAATACTTCAACACCTCGGACCTCTACACCCTCGACACAATCAACATCCTCCTCTCCCAACATCCCCGTGAAGCCAAAGCCGCACGTAAGCCACTCTTGGCGGCAAAAGTGTACCTCGCCCAAGCCGGCATCACGCGCGAATCCACGCCGACGGCCGTGCTGGATCTATGTGTGACGCGGTTGGAGTTGGTCGAGTACATGATCGGTGATGGGGAACTCGTCGAGGCTGAGAGTGAAGCTCTCCAAGTAACGACGACGTGCAAGAAACTCTCCAAGAACGCCCCCGGCGAGCGGGGTACCGAGGAATGGAAGACGGCCGTTCGGTATACCAGGGTACATGCCCGTGCGCTCGAGGCCCTACAGGGTATCGATCAGCAGAGGAACCTAGTAGCGAGGGCGAAACGGTGGCTCGAGGCGAGGGAGCGCTTGGAGAGCAAGCTCGGGGCGCTCCTCGAGGGGTAGTGGAGCTGGTAGTGGTGGTCACGACAAGGGACGACAAAGAGATCCTCCAAATCTCCCGATATAGCTTGTGCATCGGGAGCAAAGCCGGACATCAAGACCTGATCAAGACTGATGTCGATACAACTCGGAAGGGCTTGCGATTGCCGCCGCAGTACCATTCGCTGGAATAGACCTCTCCTGTCGACTCCCTGCGGCAGAATTCACCACTGCGACACGGCTCGACAATACGTTCAATGGAGTCCAAGGCACTATCAAGACCCGCCAAAGGGTCCGGTATTGGTGAGGAGCAACTCCCCACGGTAGCAGTATACGTCAAGACGGGGAAGCCGGAAGTCAAAGCGAGGATCACCTGCAGTCAACGGAACGGAATCGATCGCGGTGCTGGCAATTGGAGCAGCAGGCTCGGCCGGGTTCCCCCGCGTCGGTAACTCCGCAAGGAACGCCGAACGTTGTATAGGTGCCTCGAGCAACAGGACGCAAAGGCGAAGATGGCAATAGACTTGTACGGATGTAGCAGATACGAGTGAACCCAACCTGAAAATCACATGACGGCCTCGGGTGCGCCCACGCACTCTCGAGCGAGGTCTTGGTGTTGAGCATTTCACATAAACACCTTATCTCCCGCCCTCTCTACCAGAGCTTCCTCCCAGAACCTCCACGGCACCAATCACAAGATGGGCTTTCTTCAATCCACCATCCTCGGCTCCATCTCTTTCCTGCTCGGCATCGTCTTTGTCTGTCAAATCCCCGACATCCCGCTTCTCTACCGTGCCCCGACACCGCGCGCCCTCGAAAATGCCTACACGTTCTACTTGATGTGGTTTGACGCCCCGAGGGCTGTCAAGGCGGTCTTGCATGCCGCTCTGGGTCTGCCGCTGTTGCCATTGATTGCAAAGTTGAATGGTTGGAGTGAGAGTGCGGTGTTTTTCGATGGGAGCAGTTTGGGTAAGCAGGAGTCTCATGTGTTCGTCGTGGTGTTGGGCTGACCCTGTTCCCTTGTGTAGTGCTCCACGTCGCGGCGCTGATCATTTACCTGACGATTCATATTCCCAACATTCGCACTATCCGTAAGTATAGCCGTACCCGAGTATCGCGGGACCATCAACCTCATTCCCATCATCCTTCGCGTGACAGTCACCGAGGACAGACTACAAGCCTTGCAGAACGCTTCCTCCGGCTCGTTCAACCTGTTCGCCCGATCCTCCGGCGGAGAAGCCGTCTTCACCGTAGCCACAGCGGAGCAACAAGAAGAAGCAGTCCGAGTCCTCGCGGCGGGCAATGCGCTCATCGGACTGGTAAGTGCCACTCCAGCCGCGAAGCGAGCCAGGTCACTAAATCTTGCTCGTATACAGTGCTTACTCGGTATCCTGTTGATGCAAGCTGGACAGGAGTACGCACGACAGCAAGAGGAAAGGGAACAGCTCAAGATTGATTTGCGGACCGCAGCAGTTGGCAAGACGGCCGGAAGTGCGTCTCCCCCGCCGGCGGACGTCAGCGAAACGAAAAAGGATCTATAGGTGCGGCAGAGAGAACCAGTGGCTGTCCCGGCTCGCACGCATTGCGACGGTCTAAAAGGGATGTTTCCAGTCGTCAAGCTAGTTGTCACTATGTATTACTGCTAGGCCAGGGGTATCGGATTCGATTAATATCTGTGTACAACACACGGCTCATCACGCCGATACTGATAGCGAAACGGCAAGACTGAAGAATTCAGCCGGTCCCACGCAGTTGAGCCTTCAAGACAATTGATGGGTCCAAGCTATGCCTCTCTTGCGCGTTCCAACTCAGCCTGAATGGCTTTGCGTCCTTCCTCTGAAAGCTTGGGCTTGCCCGAGGAGATATCCTCCTCAAAGTAGACGGGCTTGTGTCTGTCGCACGGGTATTGCGTAAGCGGATGAGCATATGCCGGGAATGCGACCTACTCTATGCCCTTCTGCTTGCGCTCGGTGGCGAGATCTCGCTGACGCTATAAAGGAGAGTAGACATCCTCAATACCTCATAGTCATGCCGTACGGACAGCATACATACCTGTTCGATCACCTGCTTCTGCTTGGTCGCCTCATTCCAGTTTTTCGAAAGCATGTTCGTTGTCACCGGATCCCATAGGCGCCTACTCTCTCGCTCTTCTTGTTCCTCGAGTGGACGGACCGAACGCGGCGTCATATCCAGTGGCTCGAGATCGATCAGTACCTTCCATTCCTAGACGCAGGTGAGCAGGTTGTCAGATGACGGTACTTCCTGCGAATAACTGTGATTAGAGAGACCTACCTTTTCGCCTTTCCGTCTGTACTTGATTTGTTTGCGCCACGACCCCTCCAATGAGGCCAAGATTCGATCCGACGGAACATTCTTGATCTTGTTCCACTCTTCTTCTTCCGGTTTATCGGGATTGTACGAAAAGATGACCCCTTCCAGTGCGAATTTAGGCTTGCCTAGCCAAGACTGCATGAATGGAACCAGACCTTAGCGAGATTTGTGCCACAAGCGGGGTATAGCCACCTACCTCGTCTTTATACTCGATGATGGTTTTCAGCTTCTTGCCTGGATTTCCCCCGCGACATGTCACGACCACTTTATCGCTGATCTGTGAACAACGCGACAAAAGTGCGGATCAGCCGAAAAAGTTTACCTGCGTTCGGGAGAAGGCGACCCACAGTTCCATAAAATGTACCCTTAATGATACCATTCACTTGGGCTATTGGATGCGTCACTTGATATTCCTGTCCAGATGACGAAGCTTGTCATGAGCATTTCGACTCTGAACGTCGAGGTCACCAAGCGCACCTCGCCCGCTCCTGGAGACGGTTGACTCAAATTGATGAACAATCCCTTGTTCGCGTCCCCAGGCGTCACTTGCACGGCTACAGTTTACCGTCAAGCACCCGGCTGTCAGTGGAATGATCTATGACGCCTCGAAGAAGGCAAGATCGTGTACGTACTCATTCCGGAAACCTTTGCGGCGATTTGGTCGACGCAAGTCATTTCAACGCCTTTTGACGGGCACGTGTAATACGCCGAGGAGATGGGCGGATGATGTGATACTTGTTCGCACTAATCACGGGCATCTGACAATCAGTTTCGTTGCGCGCAGGGTTCCAGGCCAGACTGACCAGGAAGACAACGACGTTTTCCTCGATTCCGTTTCCACCATTCTGGAGGCTTAGCCCGGACATGCTAGTCGGCAGGCCGTCCGCCGGTTTGGCACCTTTCCCGCTCTTCTTGGACGCTATTGATCGAATCGATCTGTTTTGAGAAACAGTCAGCTCGCCATCGACATTGGTCAACAGGTGATTCGCTCGACATACATGTCGTCTCGCATGTCTGCCGGTCCGAGGGCAGGAGAATTGGTATTCGAGTCATTCGTGGGATCATGCAAGTGCGCTTTCACGATCGGTTCCCTTGTCTTTGGGTGGAGCGTTACTGGCGGTACTCGCCAATGACAGCGGAAGTGTTCGCCTACGGTATCCAAAGGTCTCCGATCAGCCACAGGTGCCATGACGGTGAATTTCTGCCAACGAGGACTTGCCTAGAGCCGAGTTATAAGGTTTTCCGATGCGGGATCTGACGAATTTCAGTTCTTTGGAGAATGCGAACCGGAGGACGGCCAACATGCGTTCAAACTCGTCCGACGAGTCGCCGATGCTATGAAGACGGGATGGTGAGCATATTGACCGGGAGTTGCAAAGTCACTGGTAGCTCACGCGGCGAAGAAGTCTGCGCGGTCGCAGTATGACCAGTATTCCAAGTTCGGGATGGGTTCGAGGAGTGATGCTGGTAACGAAAGACGGCTAAGGAGGAGATAGATGGAAATGAGAACACTGATCCCCGGTTGGCGAGGCATCGGACTTGCAGGTTTGCGACGTCCGATACACCTATGAGCCTAGAGCAGAAACAGGACATATCAGCACCATGAACAGCTCTTTGCGCGAATACACTCGACTGATCCTGCCTTCCTGTCTTCGAGGTTGGGAAACTCACTTCTTCAGTAACCCCAAGATCATCTTGATCTTGCTCTGTTCCCCCGCCTGTCCCGTTTCAGGCAAGGTCGCCGGTGCGTCATCCTCGTCTGTGAACTGGAACGGCACGGGGTGCAAGGCTGTATGAAGGAGTTGATCAGTCTCGCCGAGGCATCCTGGGTCTTCCGTTGTAAAGGAGGAGACGTACTGGGGTCGTCTTCCGTGGGTAGATCTTTCGGCATGTTGTGCTGATCCTCTTGACAGGGGCAGGTATGTGGCGATCACAACAAGTGTTTGGTAGAAATGGGAATGCAGAGGTTTCTTCACCGAAATTCACACGTGCGATCGGCGGGATTTCGATTTCGATATCGGGTTGACAGAGGGGTGATTGGGGTGTTGGACGGCGGTCTGAAGTCGAGGGTATGTTCAAAGCGATATGAAAAGGGAATGCCATTTGATCCTCCCTCACAGCTTCCTTCACGGTGAGTCACTCGATCTTGAAGCGATCTCCTGGGCGTGCTTGTCCCCAGAGCTTGCCCCGCAGATAGCGCTCGCGAGTAGCAGGTGAATGACGTAATGGCTAGACGTTTACATCCGTTTATAGGGCGAGAGCTGGTATTATACCTACAACCTACCGGTACAACCTAGCTGCATTGATGTCCACCCAATTGAAGTGGGATATCAGATTCCTATACCACCTCTCCTCGACCGGTCCGCCGCCCATCAGGCTTCCGCTCGTTCCGCCGCCGTCCCCTTGTTCGTCCCGGACGAGCCCGCATTCGGGAATCATCTCGATGAATGAGAGCATTTCCTTGGTCAGAGAGACCGAGAGTCCCTCGGTGAGCGCAATGTCGAGTGTGGTCGTATATGGCTCCGAGCAACAGGATGAGATCTTTGACTCGACGACGACCGTCGCGGCGCCGTCGTCTTCCTGAATACCCTGCTGTCGTGTTGCCTTGAGCGCATGTTCCAGCCTCCTCGTGACCCGTCTCTCGAATGTCGTAGGGGAGTAGACGGGCGTGTGTAACACCTCTAGTCCACTGAGAAATCTCAGTTTTTCGACAGAGGGATGTGTATGTGCTGTTAGCAGCGGCACGACTTTTTGCATCACTTGTGGCGAAACGAGGGCTTTCGAGCCGGAAAAACGTTGCATCAGTGACAGGCAGAATGAGAGCACTGAAATACTCACAGACACCGCGTGCCCGATTCCAAATAACCCACGCCTCATCCATACCTAAAATCCCCTTTCCGTGCGAGCCCACCATCAAACCCTGCGGTTGCGACTTCCGTTTCTCCGCCCCTGAGCCGGAACCTGTCAAGAGTCCACCCAGTTCAGCCGCCAGGGCATCGAGGTATGCGCGCTCATCCTTCATCATCGCTGCATCTTGAGTGATCGCCGGAACGGGGAGACCCAGTTGGACCAAGGAGGAGCGAAGAAAGGTGCGTGTTTCTGCTTCTGGGTCGGGCGAGCCGTTCGTTGTGGGTTTTGGAGCCGAGGTTGCTAATTTTGCGTTGAGGGATTGTACGAGTTTTACCTGGGAACGGCAAAGGTTCAAAAGCTTCCTTTGAAATCCAGGGAGATATGTACCATTTCACCGGCGCGAACCATCAGCGCCTCGAGGTCTTCGAAAGCATCCTTGACTTCTTCCGTTTTTGCCTTGTTCTCCAGATCGATATTGGCGAGGATACCGTCTGCGCAAGAAGCGTGAGCCCCAATTCAATAATTTCATTTGAAACGCCGACTTACCGATTCCAATTCCCCGCGTTGGCGTCCCCGATCGAGACGTTCCCTCCACCGGTGTTCCGGCCTCGGCCATCCTCACAGCACCCATTCGACCCATCTTTGATTTCCCTTCCCAGGTCCGACTCGCCAGGACCGACTTGAGACGACGATAGACTTCCTTGTCTCCGCCTTTACGGAAGCTGATACGAATGCTTTCTGGAGGTGGTGGGTCCGGCGTTTGGTTTGTAATGGTGGTGAGCTTGGCGCCGCAGATTTCGCAGGCGTAGAGACGGGGATCGTTGAGGTATGTACAACGCGGACAGGGTACCTGTTTCGTCGTTGATACTGTTGGCGAGTCAGAGGTGACAGATGTCACGGCTGTCGTGCGACCAGGATCATCATCCTCTGGTCGAGCGACACCGCAGAGCTTGCACGCTGTTGCACCGGGAGCGGAAGACCAGCGTGACTGACTGGATTGTCGGCCGGCGATGGCTGTTGCCGAGATGGCTTCGTTGTGGAACCCGCAGACGCGACAGGTCCAGTCGCTTTGACGTGGCCAGCTTGCTACTCTGCCTCCGCTGTGGGTTGAGCTAGTGGCTACATTACCGATGTCCTCTGCGTCCCCCGTGTCGTTCTGGTTCGTTGGTACGCCCAACTGCAGAGTAATCTTGGAAGACGATCGAAGAAAGCCGGTATAATGTTCCGTCTGCCTGATATCCGCGAGATGAACTTGAAGATGCGCCGGCGGTGGGATGGTGTTCTCCAGAGCTGGAGAGGGTGTTGATGAGCAGATGAAGAGCAGACGATGCGTCGTCAGCTGAACCGAGAGAAGTTGGTGTGTCGGGATTTTGGTGTTGCTATGGGTAGCTCGCAGTCAGCCGGTCATCTTCATGTGGTATCTCGGCGAACTGCCGACTTACCCTTGGTACAGGCCGACTCCATCTTGTGCATAAATCCATTCCTCCCCTTCGTTCAGAACAGAATGAGCGATTGCGGTCGGCGAGGCATTTTGGGATGCCTTGATATTTGGCACGGAGAGGGGAACAAGAAAGTTGGACACCGGATGATCTGTTGGCCCCGTCGACATGATCAGCCTCTTGAGGGAAGGGCGATATCCTGAGCATGGAGATGTACAGATGTTAAGGAATTGATGTCGAGTAGTCAAGAGAGTCGGCTGAATCGCTGATAGAGTTTGATTCCGCATTGCGCTGTGAGTCATGAAGACGCGAAGAGTCATCTACAAGAGCCTTCGCATCATTCTCAGTTGAGATCCTTCAACGCGATTCCACGACCGCCATGTCGCTTCCACTTCATCTCCGGACGTACCAAGAACCATCAAAGCAGGATCAATCCCGTCTTTTCTTCAATGTACCGACACTCGAGTCGTTGCTTCAAGGAGGGACAGGCGAGGGAAAGGTACCGGTGCTTGTGAAGAGCTCGGCATTACAGCAAGGGCTCAAGGAGAAGGAGCTCCTGCTGCAGAAACAAGGCGGTCAAGAAATGAGCGGATGGCAGGAGATGGAGATCAGCGCGGTGCTGAGTGTCGAGGGCAAAGATGAAGTTTACGTACGTTCCTACCGTTTGTTCGGGATAGCGCTCTCTTTAACGTAAGGCTCCCGGCAGTCTGGAAAGCTGTCCCTTCTGCCGCCATTCCTATGCTTCGTGTCGCTCGACAAACGGTCCGCCAGGTTCACGCTTCCGCTATACACCATTCGACGGGTCGAACGCCTGAACAGTCGAGCAGGCGTCTTTGCGTTGAGTCTTGCGACATGGCACGGCATGCGAGTCGTAAGGTCCTTTGTCTTTCATGTTCCGTGCAGTCGTTCTGACAAACCCGTGCTATGCTATAGATCCTTCAACTCACCTCTCTCCTTCCGACGGCGGAACACTTTTCCATCTTGCTGCGGGATGCCCTCAAAGCCCAGCTATGGGAAATGAAACAACTCAAATCCTTCGTACCAAGCTTATACTCTGAATACCTTCTACAAGTCAATTCGGCGCACGAATCTTCAATCACAGCACCACAGATATCCACCGGCAACCTGATCGACGCGTCGGATCCAGCCTCTTCCAGCACACCCATTCCACAAGTATCCACCGCCGAATCAGACGCTCGCGGACCGGGCGGTGAATCACAGGGAACCTATGCCCGCGGATTGGGCGAGATGTTTGGATACCCAGGTGACGCCAGGAAGCTACGGGAACGGTCCAAGCTCAAGTTGTGGACAGAGTACTTTGCCGTGCATGGGAGGAACCTTACGCTTTTGCGGTACCCCCCTTTCCAGAGGTTGTTACAGGTCGGTCTTCCCAGTAGGCTGCGTGGCGAGTTGTGGGAAGTCATGAGCGGCTCCATATGTACGTCGGCCAAATTTCTGACAGGAATCACACTAATGCGTCTTCCAGATCTCCGCTATGCGAATCGCTCGACGTACTCGCTCCTCCTTTCGTCCAACAAGGGGAAAACATCACAATCGACGGATGAGATCGAAAAGGATCTGAATAGAAGTTTGCCAGAGTATAAGGCGTATCAGACGGAAGAAGGTTTGAGTAGGTTGAGAAGGGTGTTGGTAGCGTATAGCTTTAGGAATCCGGAGCTAGGGTGAGTGACAGATCGTGGAACCAGGTCGCGCATTCAGTAACGTTCTCTCGATCGGAAACTAGGTATTGTCAAGCTTTAAATATTGTTGTTGCTGGACTCTTGATGTAAGTTTACCGGCCTTCATATTAGGTCTCAGGTATGGGCTAATTATCTCTTGCGGCATCAGCTACATGTCAGAGGAACAGGCTTTCTGGCTTCTGGAAGTCCTTTGTGACCGCATGCTTCCGGGATATTACAGGTGAGCTCAGCCGTAAATGACTGAGGTCATATGTTAACCATCATCCACCGTGGTGCAGTCCTTCCATGGAAGGAACCCTACTCGATCAAAGAGTATTCGAGTCACTCGTCGCCAAGTGCTTGCCTGGGATATACGAACATTTCCAGTCAGTTGATGTGCAGATATCCGTGGCTTCTCTACCGTGCGTGTCATCTGTTCCTGATGCGGGTATCTGGCTGATCGTCGATCTCTCTTCAACAGATGGTTCTTGAGCCTATACATCAACTCTATGCCTCTTATTTTCGCATTCCGCATTGTGGACTGTGTGTTGGCAATGGGCGTCAAGGTCCTGTTCCAGATCGGCCTAGGTACCGTGCATATCCTTCCACTAGGCTGCGAGACCTCTGACAAGTTCCGCTCAACTATGTTTAGCTGTTCTGAAGATAAATGCCGACGAACTGCTAGAAGTGACAGACGACGGAATGTTCATACACGCCATGAGAAATTACTTTGCGACTTTGGGGGATTCTGCACACCCTTCTCACTCGGACCCTCGAGTTCGCGCCATTACCAATTTCCAAGAACTCCTCGTGGTCGCCTTTCGAGAATTTAACACTATCACGGACGACACCATCTTTTCTGAAAGGCGGCGTTTCCGTGCCATCATTGCCGACGAGATTGAAAACTTTTCGAAGCGAGCGGCCGTGAGGAATCTCAAAACAACCGGGAGATTCTCTCGTGATCAAGTCGGCATGATCTACGACAAGTTCTTCGCGGCGGTCATAGCGAATCCCGGGAACATGGGTTCGTCCTCTGCAGGAACTCCGACAGAGGTCTCTCCTGCTGCTCCGCCACCGACGCCGGGGAGTGCACAGGATTCAGTCACCAAGTTGGAGACAAGAATTGATCTCAAAACGTTTAAAATCTTCCTGAGCGAGATTGCGACGTGGGCGAGGGACGAAACTATTGTAGCCAATGCCTTCTCGCAGCGAGTGACCAGGAAGGTGGCAGAGCATGAACTGATAGAGAGGTACGTCTACCTCACTCTTTACGTGATTTTGTGACCCGCGTGTTGACATCGCCGATCAGAATATTCTACTGGTGGGATACGTCCCATCAAGGCAGCCTGTCTTTGCAGGTTAGTCTCCCTCTTTCTCTAGATCTTTCGAAGTGTATTTATAGGCTTCTGAATGCAGGACGTGGTTTTGGGACTGGATAACGTGGTGTGGGGAGGTTTGATGGAATCCATTGAATGGTTCTTCGTCCTGGTATGTCTTTAGCGCAAATCATCGTGCTCCCGCTGATAACCCCTTCCCTCTTCTTCAGCATGATAACAACAAGGACGGGTATCTGACAAAGGACGAAGTGATCCAGTTGTCCGAATCATTGCTGGTAAGAGACCTTTATGATTCCAGCCTGATCTCGAAGCTAATGGCCTGGTCCCGACCGTTCTAGTTCATCTTCCGCAACGAACCGGGAGATGCATACCTCGCGGCCGTGTCTAAATTCATCCTGAACGCGTTCGACTTTGGTGATGCCACAGCACCGGAAGAAAGCTTGCAGCCGGAAGAGGTCCCACCCGTGGACTCGGTACCGCCAGATGAGAAGAATGCGTCAGAGAACAGAAAAAGGGCAGAATCTGTTTCTTCGCCTCATAATGCTCCCTACCTAAGTAATTCTTCTCATGTTTACAATCACTAGACGAGCCTTCTGACTGTGATTTTGCAGACTTGGCGACATTCCGCATGGTGATCCTGGCAGATGAACTACTGGAAGGCTTCTTCAACACCGACCTAGCGGCATCTTTCCAACTCGAGCCATCCCAAGGCGAATACCACGTCACGCACGCCAAACAGGATTCCCTGGTCGGCGGCCTCATGAACATGGTCCTTACCAATGAAAATAAGACGCGTTTCAACCGCCTCGCGGACGGGATTGGCTCCGCACTGGGTCGACACGCGGAATGGCGCAAGCCCGCGATTGGGAAGTTGGATCCCGTCCATGCAACGACGGACGTGCAGACCCGAGAATCACTGCTCAACCCGGCGCAAAGCGTCCAGGCGCAGCGGAAACGGAGCTCATCCCTCGTCTCGACGGCGACAGTTCAAACGACGGCGAGCACGAGTTCCGTCGTCGCAGTGCAGAAGCAGCAGGAAAAGGAAAAGGATATGATCAAGGCGGCGCAAGAGGCCGTGATGCAGCGGCCGAATTTCGCGATTGATGCGATTGGGGATAGTGATCCCGAGGAAGATCAAGGTGGCGCGGAAGATGAGGGGATCATGGACGAGGTGAGTGGTAACCGTGTTGTCACGCGATGCGAGCACTGAAGACGCGGCGACATATAGGTCGAAGCCTTCCTCAAGGCGAATGATGCGGATGAGACGGGGTTGGAGGGAGACGCGAAAAAGCAGGCGAATGGTAAGCGTCATGGGAAGGATATTCTGCGGGTCGTAGCTGACGGAGAACGTTCTCGTCTGCAGAGCTGTTAACGGCGGAACCTTTGCGGTAGAAGACTATGCTCCTTAAGGATCTCCAGTTTCGATTGGACAATGTTGTATACTTTCAGGATATCGGCAATGCGACGATGCCATGCCACTGTCTTCCGTTCAAGCCTGAGCCGAGCTGGCTTCGTCTTGATTGCGCTTTCCCTCCAATCCTTGTTTCTTCCTCCTCTATCTTTCACCTGACAACAGCGACAAGGGCTGTGCAAAGATGCCGAAGACAGCTGCGCATCTATATCCTCCTTTTCGCCTTGAATCAAACGACCCGATCCGGCTGCGCAAACCCATTCAGAGTTGGTCTTCGTACGCGGAAGCAGAATGTTGAGGATGTCGGATTTTTGCCAATCGCCAGCGAGTCGCTAACGCCGGAGCGACGACGTGAATACCCACCATCGTGGTGTCGTGGTGGTTGTTCATGTCGATGGTTGTTGCTATACCTCTTCTGCCCGGTTTAGCGCTCGCCTATCCACCCTGATTCAAACTCCAACCTGAATCAATCTCGCAGGATTCGCTAGCAACAAAGAGCCATCTCCTACGCTTTGCTGCTAATTATATCCCCCACCTGGCCTAAATATATCGACGCCAAGCACAAACCCACCTTCGACCTCCTCTCGCTCCGACTTGCATCCCGGATCCTGAGTGCTCCCTGATCCGCGCGAACTGTATAGGAGATGGGAAGAAAGAAGATTGTCATCAAACGGTTGGCGGTGAGTGCAAACGTTGGACATGTCGCGTGCTTACCGCTGATCGCGTTCCCCGTTTCGTGTGTCCTTGCTCTCGATGCGTCGCTCGTCTGGCTGACAGGAGGACCGGAATCGGAATGTAACGTTTCTCAAACGAAAGGCAGGGTTGATGAAGAAGGCATGGGAGCTGAGCGTCTTGTGTGGAGCAGAGGTGAGAACAATGCGGTTCCCGAACGCGCTGTCAAGCTCATCCTCCCCGTGGCGCAGGTCTCTGTCATTGTCTTCAATTCTGCCGGCAAGCTCTTTGAATTCTCTTCAGTGGAAAGCGTGGAAAAGGCCATCGACAGATACCATGCGGTACGTCTCACGATACTTCCCTAAACCGCGTCTGATCTGTTCGCATCGACAGTACTCCGGCCCGGTCGAACGTAGAAAACCCGAAGAATTCGCAGCGCAACAGGCTTCCGGCGGCGGTGACAACTCCGACGACGACGAGGACGTGCCCGCCGCTTCGGGCTCGGGCACAAACAGCGGTGGTGCACCGATCACCGCGAGCGGGAACATGAGTCTTCGCGGACGCGATGAATGGAAGGAAGTAACTGTGCCGTCGTATGATCATCTTCCGAGCCCCGTGGAAAACGGGGACCGCGCACATCAACGGGCGTTTGATGGTGACAGATCCAACATTGGTCCTGTCGATCCGAGGTTATACGATCGTCCATCCGTGATGTCTGGACCGTCGTTCCATCCGGAACACGAGCCGACGATGGCCAGTTATCGGATGAACCCTCGAGCGTCCGAGGAAATCCTGGAACAACAGCGTCGCGCAGAGCAGTACCGTTTCCTACAAATGCAAGCGCAGATGGGCCGTTCGGGTCCGCCTTTTACCGGTCACAACAGTAATCAGAACATGCATCTGAACGGAGCCCCGGGCGCTCCCTCCTGGATGGGCATGGGCAGAAACCGACAACGGAGCGATATGGGTGAAGGCATCGATCCTTCAAGAGGAGAACAGATGACCGGCTGGGCCGCGGTTAGGGATGCCAGAACCCCATCGGCGCCTTCGTTGCCCATGACTACCGGCTCTCAACCTGCGATGAACGCGCTCTATTCGCAACGTCTTAACGCTCTCCGGCAGGACCTTCCCTCGCCGAGCGCACAGGGAAGTATGCCCAATGAAGCACCGGGAATGCATCGTCGTGTTTCACCCGAACATCGGCACGGACTACCGGCCGAAAACGTATCCGCCGGGGACTTTACCGAGCCACCTTTGCCTTTGAACTCCGGGATTGATTTCTACACGCCTTACCATCTACCGACAACGCAAGGGATGAATCCCGATGGAACGCTCGACTGGCAACGAACGGCAGCAGCGGCGCAATTACAGGCTGCATTGCAGGCGCAACAAGCGCAGCTGGCGTATTTGCGACAGCAAAAGGCACAGCAGTTGCAGTGGAAGGAATTGGTGGCGGCGTCCGGGATGGATTTTGCCGTGAATCAGTTCGGCGGCAGAATGGGCAGCCAAGGTGCTCAAGGCGGACTCGATCAGGGGCAATTCAGTCCTCAGGACTTGATGCCGTTCCACCCCTCAGTCCCGACGGACAACACCTCGGCAGGCAGTAGCTCGGCACCGCCTACTGGCGGCTTTGCTTGGCCCGCGGACGGAAACGGCGGTGCACAACTAGGCTCGTGGTATAACAACCTAAACCAGCAGCCATCCTCCCTGCGAACCGACGTTCGCGCCGAGAGGGGCAGCAGTTCAACACGCGGACCCGACGAGAACGTCGGAGCGCCGTCGCTGTCCGCCGTGCCGGGCGAGGCGAATTGGAATGGCGCAGAGGCAGGTGATGATCCGCAAAACTTTCGAGCGGACGGACCTAGCGCCGTTGGAAGCCAGGAAGATGGCAAGACCGCTGAGGAGCAGAACGACCTCAAGAGGCAGCACGGAGGTGATTTGTCAGAGGATGAGCAGGAGAGCAAGCGAAGCAGAGTTGTTTAATGAGTCGGATCGATCCGTACTGCCCGACCATTACAGATCGTGGTGCGGTGTCTGGAGGACAAGTTGTATATTTATGAATAATAGCAACACTAGTCTGATCGAGCACGTTTCGTCAGCAGTCAAGCCGGTCCCTGAGACTGCTTTTCCCTCTCTCCTTCACCAAGCTATGCATTCAGTTCCCAGTGAAGATACGGCTAGGCGACATGGCCCTGAATGCATGCGATTATCTATAGGTTCTATAGGTTGTATCGAGGTTCATGTAGGTCCCTGTTTACAACTGTACTCCTTTAGGCCTCTTCGTCAGATGCGTCCCAATCTCTGGCACTCTCATCAACTGGCGCAGATGGTGCAGCAGGTCGAGCGGCCAGCCTTGTGGGCAAAGGTGCCTGTCTCTGTTCATTGAATCGGATCGTCGGCGACGGAGCGGGCGAAGGTCGCGGACTGGATGCAGCCGATGGGGCAAGGGAGCGGGCTGCCCACGCTCGGGGCGTTGGTGCGACCGTAGGTGGCAGAGACGCGCTCGATGGACCTACGGTTGGCCTTTTGAAGTCGCCCAATCCACCCAGGGTTCTTTTCACGGTGGTAGAAGGCACGGTGATACTCGACAGCGTGGGATTTGGGATCCGGCTGTCGATGCGTCGCCGGATAGATACGCTCCGATTCGGCTCGGCGTCTACGAGTTCCGTGCCGAATCGATACACTTCCGCAAGGCTGGTGGCGAACTGACGCTTTGACAATGGCATATGGGGAAGCACCATTGCCTGTCGTGGTCCCATGAAGAAATCGTTGAACATCTTTTCGAGGCCTTGTGCAAAATGATGGTTGGCCATCGCGAACGCCTTGAGTTCCGCCGGATACTCGACGAGCTTTTCGGCTGGCTTGATGCCAAGCGCCTCGGCCAGACGAGCGTTGCGTTGCCGTTGAGCGCATTCAGTGACACATTTCAGCTGGACCTGTTCCTTCGAAGTCGGATTGCTAAGGCATGCGCCACAGGTGGCTCTTTGCTGCAGGTGGCCGCAGGGGCAAGATTGGATGACGGCTGTGAATTGGCAATGAGCATCCCAGCCATGATGCCAATACCCTGAGCTCCGGTACTTACATGTCGTACAAGGGTCGTCTTCCGGGCACGAAGCTGGAGCATGGCAGATGGCGGTGCACGGGTGTTTGCTGTGAGGACATTAGTATTTGCATTTATGATACTTCGCCAGAACACTCACCAAAGTTTCTTGGGCTTCTTGCACACCTGATGACACGGCTCACATTCCCCGGGAGAATGGCAGGACTTTTCGCAATGGTGGTACCCACAGTCGAGCAATGCCCCACATACGGCACCGCACGATACCTTTTCTTGGGAGCATCGGACATTCTTGACAGCCGGGTTCTTGCCGCATGCGCAGGATTTGGAGGTGAGGTAAGGGCAGGGCGGGCATACATCGGATTCATGGCATGTGTGTGGCGTTTTCGGATGGCCACAACTGGGCGGCGGCCGATGGCAGGGATAGGTGCACTCGATGACAGTGCCACTAGATCCGGAATCAGCTCCTGCTCAAATGTTTGAAAGCGAAAGACTCACCATCTGATAGGAGGTTGCATAACCGTCCTCCCACAAGCGCAAGCCAACTCATCGTACGATGCCTCCAAACACCTTCCACAAGGGCCCTTGTGATCAAGCTGAGGACATGCGTGGATCCCACAGCCCAACAACTTGCCACACACCAATGGACACGTATGCAGCCCGCCCTCATCCTCCTCCACTGACGTCAACTCCCGCTTCTTGCCCTTGGTCTTAGCCTTGTATGCAAGCGGACAGCATATCCTACTGCATTCGTGCCTACCGCAGCTCCGCAGCGCGTGGCAGATCCGATCGCAAAGGACCATCTCGCCGGATTTGTCCATCTCTTGGCGTTCGAAGCATTTCATGGTGATCTTGCTCTCTCCACACCGACAAACGGCAATCACGTCCGCCGCGCATGGAGGGCAATCACCTTCATGGCATGGCCGGCCGCAAGCGTGGTCGCATCCCGATCGCGGCCGCGGGCAGGGTTTCCCGCACGTGGGAATCGCGTCGGTGCATTTTTGGCGGGGGCTGGCGGTGATGTCGACGAGGGGTGTTTGGGTGCACGGACAGTGGGTGACGAATTCTGGTGTGCGTGGACAAGGGAGGGGGTCGATGGGATGTGGGTGGCATGGCTGAAACAAGGTCAGGAACGTGTAACAGCAGCAAAAGGGAGCGACGTACCTCGTGACACGAATGTTTTCCGCAATCATATGACCTCTGACATTCCCTTCCACACCCAAACCTCGCTTTCCACCTCGCCTCGCCCTCACCGCATTCGATCTCGTCCTCCCGCTTCCAACCACATTTAACGCTCTTCTCCTCCCGTCCACAGAAACACCGCACCTCTTCCTTTACGCGACATTCCTCGCACGGGCCTTCATGGCAAGGCTCCAGACACCTGTGTTCCGCACACCCGCAGTCTTGGATGCGTCCACAAGCCTCGTCACACGTTGGTACTTGTCCGTTGATCCCGTGTACGGAGGAACACTTGACCGTCAACGGATGACCATGGCTCGCGCACGGTATCACCAGGGAAACCACACATGGCGGACACGGACCAGGGTGACATGGCAACGGACACGGATGGGCGCAGTAGTTGCGTTTCCTCGCGCAACTCTGTGCACAGGAATGCGGGACGGCGAGGGATCCGGAGCCGCGATTCTCGAGGGTGGCTTTAAGGTGCTTGATCCGTCCGCAGAAACATTGGTAATTGGTAACAGGGGTTTCACGGTGTTTCTGGCACCCGGGACAGCGCCAGGTGATGGGTGTTTGATCCCCGGGCGGTCGATCCCTTGCCTTTTCCCGAGCTTCTTTGAGAGAGCGAGAGGACCAGTCTTGCATGCACGATAGATGGAAAGGGGTATAACAACACCCGCCGTCGCCGGCGCAAGGCGACGTCGATGAATACGTCGGGAGACAGGACCAGATCGCTTGACTCGGTTGAAGATCCGCGAAACAAATCGGACACTCGAGGTAAGGCCGCGTCGATAGGCCGCGAATGAGGCGACTTGTCAGGTCGTCAGCTTGTTTAGACATGCCAAATACCGCGCGACGATCGACGGATGAGTATCCCATCATTGCTCGATCCTGAGCTTCTTCCAGTTGGTTCTCGGCGTCGCCGTCGTGTGTGGGCGGCGCGTAGGAAGACAGTTTGCCGCCAAAGGCAGCCCGACGGCCTGTTACGGGCGGTTTGGACTGCCCTCGAGGCTGTTGGCGCGGATTGCCTCGCGGCGGACGTCCGTTCTCCTGAGGACCGACGTCTTCTTGAGAGGGTAAAGCGGCTTGGCCTTCAGAAGTGTTGGAGGGTTTCTTGTTCCGATTTCTATTCCGATTCCGCGGCGGGCGATCTTGAACCTGTCTCGAAGTGGTCGCCACCGAAGAACCGTTCTCCCCCTCGCGAACAACGCCGCCAACGGCGCCGTCCGCGTTTCCAGCACGCTGATGATTCCCCGGATTCGTCGGCTCGTTCGCCACATTCCGGGGATTTGCCTCTTCTGGCTTCGGTCGGGGTTGTCTCCGATTCCGCTGCGCAAGTGCCCGCGGGTTGGCAAGGTACTCGCCCTGTCCATGCTGCAACGGATTTTCTTGCGTACGATCTTGAGGACGTCCGTTACCTCTTCCTCTTCTGTTTCGTCCTCTTGCCGGCGCGGCAAGTCGAGAAGCGGCGGGTTCGAATGGCGGAGCGTTCACTCCGAGCGTGGGAAGGGGTGAGATGGCTGCCATAGTCGAGGCTGATCACTGATGACGGTGGCGAATGGGAGCTGTAAAGGGAAGAAAGGGTGGCAATTAAACATCTTATACCACCTCGCTCCGTTCGAGTCACGACGGCCAACATTAGCAAGCTAAACATTCGGCGGCCGGAGCGGAAGCGGATTTCTCGTTAGCGCAAACTTTTGGGTTGAAGCTTCCTTTCATCAATCAAGTTGGGTCGTCTTCATCGTCAGCCTGCCCACGCTATATTCTATTCTATCTTATTCCATCTACGATCAAAATGGGTGACGGACAGTACGTCAACGCATGATTGCTGAAGAAATTTACTGATCGTGTGTTGGATGACAGCTTCAGACAGACATACAACGATATCCACCTCCTCTGCCAATCCACTGCAGAGCGAATCAAGGCTGAATTCCGTACGTCCTCCTCTCATCCCTGCTTTACCATCACTAACGCGCTATTACCCGTAGAACCGGACTTGATGATTGCTATCGGCGGTGGAGGCTTCATTCCAGCCCGTATCATCCGTTCGTTCCTCAAAGTCGGGGACTCGAAGCGGAATATCCCGATCCAGGCGATTGGGTTGAGTCTGTACGAGGCTTTGCCGGATGTAAGTCCTCGCCTTCCTCCATCTTTGCGTGTGCTGACGTCCGGATGGCGGGTGGTAGACAACGGAAGAGGTTATCGGTACAGAAGTCATCAGGACCCAGTGGCTCGACTTCTCTACTGTACGTTCTTTCCCTCCGCTCCGCTGACAACACCCGGACTGACAGGCATGGGGCTATAGCTCGGCAGCAAAATCTCCCACGGCGGTCTCCTCGGTAAACGAATCCTCGTCGTTGATGAAATCGACGACTCGCGCAAAACCCTCTCGTACGCCCTGAAAGAACTCATCAAAGACGTCACGGCCCAACTCGCCGCCGTGCCGGACGCGACCGAACGCGCCCGTCTCTCCGAGGCGACCAAGTTTGGCATCTTTGTCGTCCACAACAAGCTCAAGGAGAAGGCGGCCGAGATTCCGGAGGGGGTTGCGTATTTCGCGGGGATGGATATTCCGGATGTGTGGGTTGATTATCCTTGGTGAGTCCCCCGTTCGTAATCAGGTCCGCCCGGGGAGAGGGCTGATCTTTGGTGGGATGCAGGGAGATGGTGGATATCTTGAAGCACGACGAGTTGAAGCGACAGGATGACGCCGAGGCCGCGACCAAGCAGTGAGCGCCGGCATAAGGGTGTTGGACGAGAGTGGACGTTGTAGGTAGATGAGCGAAGTCACTAGATATAGAGTTTGCTTGCGGGGTGGCTCGGGTATGGATAGTTGGTTCGCTCGACGCAGGCGCACTTGCAAGGATGCTGTGTCGTGGGGTTTGCAAACTGACCCGATCGCTTGCGGATTCATGGTCGCGAGGTGATTGATCGTATGGCGTCCCGAGCCATGTCTCTGCATCTCTCGCACCTTGGTACAGCGAATCTCGAGAGTGACAACGACGGATTCCCACTCAGCAGGTCCCACTTCCAGGAATGCACAAGAGGAAACGACATCAATGTAGAAGATACAACAACCGCGTATAATGTTGTGACCTTGATTAGCGGTGCCTATCAGATTCAAGCTATCAAAGCCAATCAACCTAGCGGCAATTGATGCTGATCGGCGACTAGCTCCGAAAAAACGTTGGACTTGGATTTTTCAATTCCAAGTTTGACCTTGACGTCTCCCATTGCAAAGGACGGATGGTGAGGCCTCGACGTGATTCGGCACCTAGATCCATTCAATCTCAACCCGACGCAGAACCCATTCGTCACCACATCAATCTTCGGACGCTGTCGCCGCCACCCGCACGCATTCCCCGGGCGGATCTCGGTTGAAAATAATAATCGAAATCTCTCCTTCGATCGCGCTTTTCGACATTTCCAACTCGTTTCGTTTCGTTGCGTGAGCCAAGACGAATATCCCATTCCAACAAGGTACCCTTCAACATACGTTCCCCTTGACGTCGCTCCATCCCCTCTCGTCCACCTCAGCGTCATCTTCGTCCTGGCAACCATGGCGCACAACCACGAAGAGGAAATCGACTATGAGAGTCTGCCGGCCGGATCGAGTATGGCGATCAATATGTTTGCGGGGGCCATGGTAAGTTTTCGGTTTCGGTAGGGTTCAAGGCCTGAAGGTTGCGGGCTTCGTGGGATGGTGGGAATGAGTAGATGTGAGAACGTTGGGTCAGAGGGCTTGCCGGCTTTGAGGCGTCTCGTGAGGTTGACGGGCTCGAGATAGGGGATTTCGTCTCCGCAGGAATTTTCGCGAATGAGCGGGACCGCCGAGGGGAAGGGCTGATGGGGGAACTCTTTCCGGAGCAGACTGTAATGCTGCTGCGACATAGAAAGCGTGATCCGTAGATCCGGCGACGTTGTCACTCTGAAGGGCGAGAGTATCGGTTTATACTGACGAAACTCTTTTCAGGCCGGTATTTCAGAGCATGCCGCCATATACCCTGTGGACTCTATCAAAGTACGCACCCTGCCTTGCAAGCCCAGACTACAAAGCCTTATCCATCGTCTCTCACAGACCCGAATGCAAATCCTCTCTCCCGCCCTCTCCGCCTCGGCAACCGGCGCCACCGCCGGCACATCTACCGCTCCCCTCTCCCTCGCACAACACTTCCGCCTCGTCTCCTCCACGGAGGGCATCCGTTCCCTCTGGCGCGGCGTCGCGAGCGTGATCATGGGTGCCGGACCGGCACATGCCTGTCATTTTGGGACGTACGAGTTTGTCAGGGAGATGACGGGCGGGGATAATGCCGGGGTGCAGGGTGCCGCGGGGACGGCGGTGGCTGGTGCGGCGGCGACGATAGCTTCGGATGCGTTTATGAATCCGTTTGATGGTGAGTTCTCAGAGGTAATGACGATGCTTGGTGGGTGCTGATGACCGCAAAAGTTATCAAGCAGCGCATGCAGATCCGCGGATCCGTGCATAAATCCGTCTTTGAATGCGCCAAGACGGTGTACCGGACAGAGGGGTTCCAAGCGTTCTACATCTCGTACCCGACCACGTTGACGATGAGCATCCCTCTCTCGGCCGTGCAGTTCTCCGTGTATGAGGCCATGAAGAGTTTCCTCAATCCGACCGGAGAGTATTCACCGTCGACGCATGTCATGGCGGGTGGTGTGGCGGGTGCCACGGCTGCGGCCGTGACGACGCCTTTGGATGTTGCCAAGGTGTGTCAAGGACTCACTTGATTACGAAATCCATACTAAAGTCCCTATTCAGACCCTGCTACAAACCCGAGGCTCATCCAATGACCCGCGTATACGGAATGCCCAGGGCATGACGGAAGCCATCAAGATCATCTGGGAACGTGACGGACTCAAGGGATTCCGGAGGGGCATGTCGGCGCGTGTGGTGACGTTTGCGCCGTCGACTGCGATCAGTTGGTTGAGTTATGAATTCTTCAGTACGTGCGGGAGGTGCTAGTCGGGGGGACAGATTACTGATGTCTGGTTGCAGAGTCATTCTTGCGAGAGAACGATATCATTGGCCACTCTAGCTCGTCATGAGTGGAGACAGGGATAACGCATTAGAGAAAAGGTGGATCACGGGCGGTGATGCACTCAGAACGCATACAGGGGCAGGCAGGCGTTGTATCAGTAGACGAGGTGAATGAATCCAGCAGTAGTTGAAATTATTCATGGCTGGGCGGGAATCTTACGGCAATCTTCTATGATACATGTCGCACCGATTCTTTGGCGTTCACCTAAAAGCACCCTCTAACAGCAGCAATGAATCCGGCCGATAAAATTAGGGCAGCACTGTCCAATCACAGGGACGAGAATGAGCGCACCGCACTCGACCGCGAATGATCAGTCTTACCTCGCCGATCCTCTTCCGATAGCAGCCGACGTGGAGATGGTATTGACGACCTGCAAGTTGTTCGACGAAATGGATGCTCCTATCGTTGCATTCGTAGCAAACGCTAGTGACCTGAACGCGACGAAGGGCCATCAGCATAATAGAGCAGACACGCGGTGAGATTCCAAAACCCGTCAGGCGTTGGGGAGTTAGGACATACCAGTAAGTGTCGACGGGTTGCGTGACATTCCACTTGAAGGGGGACACAGTCACGTTCGCTGCCAGCGGCGAGTCGCGAGCTCGATCCTACATGGTGAGTTATAAGCTACCCATCTTCCTCAGAGCTGCCTAGCGATGTGACTCACGAAGCTGGCTGGAACATCCTTCTGCGTTTGCTGGCTGTTATTTCATCATCGGACCAGGTTCGAGGCAGGCGGTTAGCATATACTGCATTCTCAGCGGTTCATCTCGAAATACGAACGTGAGATAGACATCGACGGAGGAAAGGTTTGCACCACCCCATGTGATATTATACGTCTCATATTGCTTGACTTGCTTTATTTGACCCTACATTGCATGCGGATCAGCCAATACTCAGATCGAAAGCGGTAACGATTCCGCTTACATTACCTGCACCGAATGATCCCATGTAGATCGTTGGTATATACTCTGCCCTCACGAATGGGCAAACGAGCACGACGAGCCATCCGATGGTGGCTAATAAATGGTTGAGGAGCATACTGTTGGTTGATTCTACTGCTCGAGGTCCGAACAGACGTAGAATCACAAAGGTTGGGAAACGAGATCAGCTGTCCGAGTGAATTGGCCTCGAATGAAAATTTCAAAGGGCCATGCTATCGTTCGATTCTGCTGCTCCGCATATATATATAACATGGAGAGACAGCATGTCTTGGTAAATCTATGTGCTTCGGCACAGCAATTTACTGTAAAGCAAGCAAAGAGAATGAGACATAACCAAAGCAACCTGCCAACCTCTCGATATTCGCCTCTCCCGGTTAGTACCGTGGTGGACGGGTGGGTAACCGCATGTGCCTTCATATTTATCTGATAGCGTGGTCAGTCACCCGAGAAGGCAGGGGTTCGGTTATCGGCAGGCTCTATATCGGCTCAGGAAATGCGGGTCAGCTTGCGGGTCCCGTTGTACAGCTCGGTGTACGGGCGACTAGCTGGGCGACTTCTACTTACATGATGAGCAGGAGTTACATGAACTTGTAAAGCTAGCTCAGCTATAGGCAGCTGAACTTGGGCCCTCGCAGCCAGCTTGCAACCTTGCATGATCTGAACTCTGAGTCGGAAGTCACCCTCAACCACGCAGGACACGTCCGACAGCGGAGACACCCGTGGCAATTCCGATTATGAGTTGTCGAGAGAATCCATAGCTGAATGCCATCGATGAACCATACCACCAAGTACATACCCCGGTTCCAGCGTAGTGTCATCCGCGGAACCGGTCGGGGCACGCTTGGCATCTCACTGCTCAACGAAGCCTCACGAGTCACGACTGTCGGAGAAGTTGCTATCGCGGGCTCTAATGCATAGGCTCTCGATAATGAGGGCGGGCGCTTTGATGGGCCCATCTTCGGCTAAGTTTGTTCGTCCTTGATGAGACCTACAGGCGTCGATGTGCCAGAGGCGGTAGCGTCGAGAATAGGCATGTCAACCGTGAAGATCCGCCAACACGTCACGTATCTTTCGATACCAATCGGGTCGGATAATAAGCAGGTCTTATTCGCTAGAAGCGACTTTTCGAAAGTAAACGTATTTGTCGGGGCTGCACGACCCAACCAGTCGACATGGACACGAGACCGACGCTCAGGGCTTTACATAACGCTGCAGTGCCTGCAAAGTTGCAATACTCTGATGGACGCTGCAAGCAAGTGAGGGCCGATGACTTGGTACCACATGCATTATGAATACCGATCGGCAGTAATTTAGGATCCAGAGCCAACGCTACTTCTTACTCAAGATCTTGACGGCATCCTTGCTTCCAATATAACTCAATCCACTCCAGATCGTCGTCCCTGCGACCGTCCACTGGAGCGCCTGTAACGGTCCCGAGATATCTACGCCAGTGATGAGAGGGGAGATGGTGGTCGTCCCCATGAGCACGAGTTGAAGGGCGGTGTTGTACTGTTGTGCTTTGTCAGTCAGATGGGAAGCATATGGACAGTGGGAGACATACCTTTGAGATCTGTGTCGGCCGCACTTCCGCCGAGGGAATAGAAAAGTCCCAGTACCGCTTGAAGGTCTTCTGTAACGCAAGGACAGGAGAGGAACACCGTATGAATGACTTGACCTTCCGGTATTCGGGCGCGAAGGGCATCTAATTTGACTTACTGGTTCTGGAAGGGAGATGTAGCGGTACCAGAATGCCGAGAGGGAAAGGGCGACATCTCGACCAAGGATGAGGACGGCCAGGGGCACTGTCCGAGCGAGCCAGCGAGGGGGCAGACGTGAAAGAAGGACGCCGACAAAACGATCAGAGTCTATGCATGCTTGCTCGATCTTTGCCGGGACTCACTCGGCAACAATCCTTTGTACGCCAGCGTGACCACCAGCGTTGTCATCAACGTCTTGTCCGCCGCGGGATCTAGAATAGTGCCAAAGACGGAGCGCATGTTGAACCGACGAGCGATATATCCATCAAGCTATAGAAACGTAGGGCATCAGTCAAGCCGATTTGTACTCCCAAGATAACTCCTTGCAAACCTACCCAATCGCTGAATCCACCTGCAACCAGAATCCCCGTGGCCCATTCGAACTCGCCCTTGACGATACAGTACGCCAAAGCCGGACAACTCAGGATTCGCGCGACGGTGAGCGCGTTCGGTATCGTGTATGGGGACTCTCGAAGTTCTTTGGTTTGTGCTGGCGTCTTCTCGGCTTGCGGAGGCTATGGATCGAGGTCAGTCGCAGATGGCAGGACGAGCATCAGATCAACTTACTGTTGGCAACGTCGTGCTTGGAGTCGCGGTCGACGTCGGCTTCAATTGCTGTTGGGTGTACCATCTGTCCTTTGGCAGGATTGTGGCTGGTGATCTCAGGCGGATAGGGAGTCGTGCATGTCGTAGCAGCGACGACGGTGTCCGTGCCAGGCAGATGGTTTGACGGGCGAGCATGGTGGAAGGGAGTCGCAGATATGTAGGATAGCAAAGAACCTAAGGTAGAATGTAGATCAATACATCAGTCGACTGAAATACTTTATTAGTCATGGGAAGCGATCGAGCCTGAATCACCAGCTTCATCGCAAGTCGACTCTCAAAGCTAAGGCCGATGACCATGATGACCACCTCCTCTTCCCAATCACGATGGCTGATCAAGCATATACATGCCAACGCTGCAAACAGGTCAGTATAAGCATTCCTCTTCTTGACTAGGCTAAATTCCCACAGCCCCTCCTCCTCGATGCAAGCCTCAGCGACCTATCGCAATCGCAATACGACATCATTGCCGGTGCGTCCCTTTCATGCCCTCCATAGTCACCATTGATCGATACCTCATAGGCTCGCTCCCACCGGAAGAACAAGATGACCCTTCCTCTTCTTTGACGCAATTGGAAAAACTCGCACGAATTCCCGCATTACCTGAAAGCAAAGCGGCGTACCTCTCCACTTTGCAAGAGCGGGAACAGCGACGCAAGGATCGCCATCATCCTCAACAGAGCCGACAACATGTCGGCGTAGGGGGACACCGACATCCCGCGGAATCTTTTGTCCTCCTTTCGCAGAGTCAAATCGCACCTCCTGCGCCTCACGATACGGTACCGGGGATACATCGTTCAAAGACGACGTTGGGTATCGGTTCTGCCTCTCGTCCTACAAAGCCGGCACCTTCGGGGAAACAGAACATGACGGCCTCTCTGCTGTCGCTGCTGACGTCGCGGACACCAAATGACCATCCGCTATGTGCGGACTGCGCCAAGGCGCTACAGGATACGCTGCAGAGTCGACTGGAGGATGTACAGAGGGAACGCGATGCGTACATTTCGTTTGAACGAAACTTTCAGGATACCAAACGACGTAAAGAGGCCTCGTCCGGCGGAGAAAAAGGCGCCGTGTACGAAGGGACAGATATCCCGCTTCGGACGTCGGTGTACGATACCTTTTCCCCTGCGGAATTCGGACAACTACAGCAGTACAAGACCCGTCTCGAGACGCAGAACGCGACGCTCCTCGCTCGTCTGGCGGAACTGGAAGCCGAGTCTGAAGCACTCGCAGCAGAGGAACGCGAAGTAGACGAAGAAGACGCCCGCCTAGCAGAGGAGGAACGTGCATTCCTGGTCTCGTACCAAGAGGTCGAGCAAGATATCCACCGCTATGAAGCACAACTCGCTACGGAAAAGACGTTACACCTCCTTGCGACACAGACTTTGCAACGCCTCGAGTCCGCCAACGTATACAACGATGTCTTCCAGATTGGACATGTCCCGCTCAATCCCGGAAGATCTCCAAACGCGACGGGACAAGCGGGACATACCGGTCAAACAGTCGGTACGATCAACGGTCTTCGTCTCGGTGGGAGACCGGTGGTCGAGTGGGCGGAGATTAATGCTGCGCTAGGGTTGGTCGCGCTGTGTATCGATCGGATGGCGGTAAAGGTTGGATGCACCTTTGAGACGTGCGTCGTTGCGGAGTCGGAGGAGACACGATTCGAATGCTGATGATGCGATATAGGTACAAGATCGTTCCGCTCGGGTCGTTTTCTCGCGTAGACGAGCTTCCGCCGTCCAAGAATACGTATGAACTGTACGCACGACTCGGGTTCACCGGTGTTCCCCGGCTAACCATGGATGCCGCATAGCTACGCTTCAACCGACCTTTCCGCCGCTCGACTGTTGCAAAACAGGCGATTCAATTACGCCCTTACCGGCATGCTCGACTGTCTTCGTCAGCTCATAGCTTTCGGGAAAGTCCGCGGACGTGGCTGGGCAGGTGGCGGAATCGAGTACGTTCACCCTCCCCGCGCGTTAACACTCGAACTAACGCCTATCATACTAGGATCCAGAAAGACAAGATTGCAGGGCACTCGATCAAACTTTCCGCCAACATGGGCATGTCTGCTCTCGGACTCGTAGGTAGCGTCAGCGGCGGATCCGCAGCGAGTCCGAGCAGTACGGAAGCCGAGGAATCATGGACGAGGGCGCTGCGGGCCGTGTTGGCGGTTCTGAAGCGGATATTGGTGATTGAAAGCGAGGCAGATCGGGACGAGAGGGTGGTTTGAAGTAGGAAACAGTCGAGCGGGCCCGCGGGATGCATATCACGGTTGTAGATACTTATCAAGTTGTATACTATGATGCTCTTGTGACTTTCGCCTTTACAGGGTCGATCGTCCATGCCGACTGCCTGATCCCGCCGTCCGGTCTCCGCGGAAGTCTCCCAGCACATCAACCTTTTTCCCGCCGTACTGACTCGCCAACCAAGCTTTGATACCACCTTCCAATACGTAGGCTGTCGACCCCTTGATGTCCTCTGCTGCAAGCCAATCCGCATACCAGCCTGCACAACGCGGACCTCGGCCGTTGCTTGACGCACAGTGGAAGATGACCCGTGGCACCCTGGAAGGAATAGGTCAGATGTGTTCGAAATGATGGGACAGAGACTCACGAAGACAGTAGACGCCCTGCAGTTGGCAGTGTCTGATAAAATGATTGCGCGGGCAGGTTCACGGCTGCAGGATGCACGTAATGAACCTCCTCCTAGTCATGAAACAGCAACAACGCAATCAGATTCGACAGGCCGCGACTGTCAAACTTCTTACATACCTCCAGGTCCATCCTCCGCACATCGACCACCACATAATCCTTCCCTGCAACCAGGCTCGAAGCCATGAGTCCGGCAAGCTCGTCAACGGTCATCTTGGGGACCGACGCGGTCGGAGCCGGGAAGCGGTCAAAGAAGTTCTTGAACGAGGACATGGAAGTGGATTGTGAGAAGGATCTGAGAGTATTAAAGGAGCCGCGCAATGCAGCGATATATGAAGCTGCGACAAGAAGGTTATGAGCGAGATGATATATGGTGATGTTGCCATTCCGACCTGTGAATCAACCGATGTGGAGGTCGCGACGACTTTCAAATTCAATGGGAGCCATCAAGGTTCTTGGACCTTGGACCGAGTCGCAGCGCTGGCTTCTCACACGAGCCGTGGCTAGGCGAAGGCACGGTCGGAATGGTCCCTGCCAGCAAGACGAGGCGTCCCAGGTGTTCTCTCCTCGACGAAATTGACAAACAGCAAACAGAACCCAATGCTTCAGGATAGACAGGCAATTCAGCAGGAGGAGCTGCTTCTCAACCCTAGCCTCAGCCCCATCTTGTAGCTATCAGACGACTGCTTCGCAAAGAGTGGTGATCATAAACGACCTCACAGTATGGATACAGATTCGCGCAGACATTTCCACCATCTCACCGACTATCAGCTCCCTTCAACAGAAACTCGTACCGTTGCCGATATTGCCGGAAAGGCCCTACGAGAAGTCTTTGATCGCTTTGAGATAGTATCCACCGGCGGCGGTCGAAGCGAGGGAGAGGGCGATGGGAACAGGTGCGCGGAGGCGGAGTGCTCGACTGCAGGGGAAAGAAGGATCATGAGCACGGACGTCGAGGACGAGTTTCACTGGGATTACGCACGGGAGCATGGCGCCGAGGAGGAGACCGGATGTACCTGTGAGTGAAAGGGATACGAATCAGTGATTGTTTCCAGACTCGGCCATTATTCGAGGCGGGTCAATTCATGGGAGCGAGATCCCTACGCCTCTACGGAAACCGCGGTTCCGAAAGGGGCCTGGTGGTGCCTCGCTTTCGTGGCAGCCGTGCATGGAAATAGTTTCCCCTCGGTCTTTCCAGGCAGCGCTGCCCGAACAAGGTTCGGAAGATAAGGAGACGTGAGCCCCTCCGGACAACAGATTTGGTCCTTGTCGTTCGTCCCGTCCAGGGATCGAATTGCAGCGAACCTGTCCTTCTGCCTGTCGAGAGAGGCAGGGAGTCTGTTGCGACTGTCGTGTACGTTCCTCCGAATCCATGGCTCGACCTTCGTTTCGCTGGCGACCGGGGCGCTGAATGTCCCATAGGAGCGAACATGCTTTCCGCTTTCGGGCGTCTCGTTCCTCGAGAAGGCAACAACCGCACTCCCCGATACCAAACAGCCCGGAAGGCGGACCGGTCTTCCACGTTCCCGTTTCGAGCCCTTTGGCTCTCTGGCTTCGATCCACTCGCACACTCACCAGCAGCACCCTCATACCCATACGACATTCCCTCCCGCATCCTCAATCCCGACAAGGCATACAGCGAACCGATCGCGAGGCCGGCAACCATGCTCGGGATAGAGCGGGTCCTTGCGTAACCGATCGCTCCGCCGAGGAAGCACAGGGTGGACATCTAGATGAAGAGGAGATGGGTCGTCAGGTGGGGAAGAAAGGAGGGGATGCGGGGAATGCTGACTGTGTATGCGGGGTGGTGTGACTGTGGAAGCAAGGTCAGCACGAATCCAGCGCGCCGAGGTGGGCAACATACCATTGTGATATATCGATTCTCTGGTTGCTTGTGAAAGCTTCTGAATGGTAGAGGGGTATAGGTGAAGGTGAAGACTGTCACATGGCCACATAATTCCCGGCTGCTCGATTGGCCGGAAGAGCCTATTACAGATTTATAGGCACATAAACGCGTATTTAGGAAAAATTCCGGACACTACTGGTCGGTCTCGATTGCTTGGCTGCATATGGCTGCATATCCCTCATCAGCATCATACTATCGCGTTCATAGCTTCACCATCTCGTTTCCTTACATCGTGAAACCCACACAATGTCGTACGTCACACTAGACACCTCTGTTGGATCCCTTACGCTGGAGCTATACACCGACCATGCACCAAAGGCAAGTGCCGCTCACCCAAACCCTCCCGCAACCCTCGCTGACCATTCCTTGTGCAAAACGCAGACATGCAGGAACTTTACTGAGCTAACGAGAAGAGGATACTACGACGGCATCATCTTCCACCGGATCATCCCTGTTAGTCGAGGCTTCGTCGCAAGTGCGGCGCATACTGACGGTCAGTGGGCAGGACTTTATGGTGCAAGGAGGAGACCCCACGGGAACAGGCCGGGGCGGAACATCGATATACGGAGAGAAATTGCAAGTCCATAACCGCCCTTGCCAGAGTTCGAGGCTGATACCAGGACTGATCTTGATCACAGTGCCGACGAGATTCATCCGGAACTCCGGTTCGTCGGTGCCGGTATCCTGGCAATGGCCAATTCAGGTCCCAACACGAACGGTACGCGCTCGATGCTTAGGGAAACTCGTGACTTTTCCTCGAGCTCACACCAATCACGACAACGCAGGATCCCAATTCTTCCTGACCCTCGCACCGACACCATTCCTTGACGGCAAACACACCATCTTTGGCCGCGTGCATAGCGGCATGCCAACGTTGCAGCGCTTGGCGGCAGTCCGGACAGACACGAATGACAAGTGAGTTCCTGCACAAAGGTATATGCGGCAGAATGTGCTGACGGCGTGCGTTCAGGCCGGTGGAGGAGATCAAGATTCACAAGGCGAGGATTGGACAGGGGTTGGCGCCATCGTCTGAGGTCGTACAGACGTAACGATAGAAAATATTCGTCTATCCAATGCTCTCTACACCTGCTTCGAACAAGTCCTGCTAGCGACGACAAACAGACTGAGCCCTTCCGACTCTAGTCATGTACCTTCATCTTGAACGACTTCCCCGTAGTCTCCACTACCGGCCACCGCCCCGAGAGCGTCATGGTCGTCGCCATTTTCGGGATCATTTCCACAGACAGTCTCTGGAATGGTATTGCTTCACCATCTAGAGCAAGGAAGGAAACTAAGTCCAATGACAGCGCGCAAATTAGGTGGGAAGCTTACCGAGTGACAAGAGATCGCCTTCTTCCAGGGGCTCTAGTACGTAGGCTGACACTGCGTGCGAACCAAAGGTCAGTTCTGTCTCACGGGCGCATCTCATCACTATACCTTTATAGTAGTGCATCTATACGAAAGCAGTCCTTAGCTTGTGAACAACGACCTATAAGATCTTACGTACGCTATCCATGTAGAAAGGCTTGCCTTCTGGTGCACCGTCAATACTCCCTAAGGCCTGCATCCGAGATATCTTGAAGACGATTCGAAGGAGTAAGTGAGCGCACCTGTTACACCGGAACGTGTTACGTACATTTGACTGAACGACGACATCGATCAGCCCTTCCCCTGGGATCGCTACGGGAAACTGCATCAAATCCCTAGAAACGAATGGTTGCATCCCGGTACTAGAAACGGAAATCCTCTTAGCGTGTCGTCGGTGGGATCAAGGCAAAAGCGCTCACTAGATATACCAGATTCCATCCCCGTGCTTCCACTTTGCCTTCTCCAGATCCCCTGCAGTCATCGGCGTTTCCTGCCCACTGACGATGGTGATCCACTCCTCGTCAGGCTCAAGATCACGAGGAGGCGGGACCAAGACGGCCTCCGTCGGCGTATCCGGGCCGATAGAGCTGCTGTTACCTGCTTCTTGCGATTTGGCGTTGGTATTCTGGATCATCAGTGCCTTGTCGCAGTTGGCAACTTTCAGGTGGAGTCTGCATTTCATGGCCTTGTTCTGGAAGACTAAGGGATATACGTCAACTCAGCCAACATCGGGGAGGGCTTGAATGCTTACCACCCCGGATGAATCCGTATACGAAACGCGCATCACCCATCCAGCGCAAGTGCTCAGTTTCTAGATAGGACGAGCGGTTAGAAGATGTGCGCTGTTGTCGCGGATCCACTTACTCAGGTCTACTTCCTGAATAGCTCAACGACGGAATCCAGGGTGAGACCCTGATTCAACGTGTAGGCATGACAGGACGCACCATCATCAAACCAGCCGCAAGCGACATGTAGGAAAACCATCTTTTCGATCCCTGCATGAGCGAACAAATATCCAGGGGTATCCGTTTGCCTAAAGGTGTGACGGGGTCAACGTCACAATCATACAGGCTGAGATGCGGGCTTACCCTTGATAACGTTCAGACACGCCAGCGGTATGCTGAACCCATTCTCCAAACCCATTGAATTCAGACAAAACGCATTGGCGGATCCTGCGAGCAGTACATCGGCAACTTATCCCCTTGACCATGTTGAGATCTCACGCACCGGTAGGAATCTGGACAATCGGTATACGCAGCGCTTGCTTCGCGTCGGTGCGGGCTGCAAACCCGTTGATCACTTCGTGTATCAGTCCGTCACCTGACGCGGAGGCTACCACACTGGCAGAGAGGGCGTTCCTGTTAAATATGGTGCAGGAGAGCGAATGTTGAAGTGTCTCACTCGAAGTCCAGCGGCAGATCCTGCGCTATCATTTCCCCGTGTTTTGCATGTTGCGTTTCTGCAACACAAGGTCCTGTGAGTCCGGAATGCGGATAGTTTTGTAACGAGATCAACACGTACCATAAACCTCGACCTTGACTCCTGCAGCTTCCAATATCGGTAACGCTATCGTCTTGACCAGCTGTCTGGCCTTGCCCTTGCCTCCGATAGGATTGAGAAGTAACGCGACCCGCCGTGCCCGCTGTACCCCTATTCAAGCGCGTTAGCTGAAACTACGACTCGCAGAAGAGAATCGCACGTACCCTCATAGCATAACGCTGTTATCCTCTCGGTCCACTCGACCGCGGCTTCATGTGACGCCGAATCGGTCCAGTAGTCCCTCTTCCACAACTCCAGATTTCCCGACTCGAGCGCAAGTGCAGCAATGGTAACGGGTACCCTATCCGCCGAACCATCACTCTGTCTCGACACCGAGATTCGCAACACGTTCCTCGGGGACGTAGAGAGCAACGGACGTGTAGCTTGTCCTTCGAGAACTTCGAACGCGGTTGGGGTATACCGCGCGAGCACGCGTTGACCCTGGGCGGATTCGAGGAGGAGCTCGTTTTCGGGGTCGGCGACGAGATCCGACATCGGAGGCGATGAGGTGAAACAAGCTGTCAGGGGATTCGGCATGCCTCGGTGGGAAGGAGTAGGCGTTATTGGAGGCTGTAGCTGGTCTTGCTTCACTCTCGGTGGATCGCGGTGGAACGAGTATGTTGCGGAATTGCAGTTGTTGCTCGGGGCCACGACGGTCAAATCCGCCAAAAATGGGATTGGTGAGACACTGATATTTGCCTACAATTTGAACTATTTTTTGGAAATTTGTTCGGCGGCCGATATTCACCAAGCAATTCGCCTCCACTTGCAGGGCTCGAGTCGCCAAAAAGTTGTTCACCGTTGACCACCAACTCTTCATACTCGCGAAGCGATATATACGGTATATCAGGACCATGTCTGCACCACGACTTACACTCGCACAGCAGCTGAAGCGGTTAGAAGAGGATGATGAGCGGCCCGTGGTGGAAAGGGATGTCGAAGCCGAAGACGAGCTGCAAGGCTGGACTGTTGGTGGACAGGGTGAATATGGGGATATTGGGTGAGTTTGGGACGAGCACAGTCGGAGGGATCGAGCCCTTGTAGTTCGATCGGAGGCGTACTGTGCGGAAATACCTCCCACAGAGCCGCCTGCGCCTTTGCCCAACTTAACTGACAACTTTCTTCCGCAGAACATCCACCCTCCGTGACAAGACCGCCAGTACTCTTTCCCACCTCGATGCCAAATACAACGCTGCCAATGGTTCAGCGAAACACGCGGGAGGCAAGCGCAAGAAGGTCAAGGTGTTTGACGATGATCTGAGTGAGGAGGATGAGGAGACGATCGTTCGCGGCGAAGATGGATGGGGATTGGATAGCGACGCTCAGGATGACGACGGTAGCGACGGTAGCGAGGAGGATAGTGAAGATGATGAAGATGAAGAGGAGGATGAAGATGAAGATGACGAAGAGGGAGATGAGGAGGAGGAGGCGGAGGCAGAAGATGAGGCAGAGAATGAGGAAACGCAAAGTCGTGCCGCCTCGTTAAAACCCTCCGGAAAGACCCTCGATCCCCTCGCCGCGCTACAAGCCAGTAAATCAAAAGAAGTAATGAAAGGCCGTGCGATTCTCCGTCAACAGGTGAGTACGACTTTTACATTGACTGAATTTGCGGCTGACTGGTACGGCACAGAAACTGTTTGACGAATTGTTAACCGTAAGGATCACGTTCCAAAAGGCGTGGCAAGCCGGTGCAAAGGTGCCGTCACGCAAGAGAAAAGCGAGAGAGGTGAGTTTGTACAGTTTGACGTCAAAGCGGAAGACCGTTGTCACCTGGCCCGAGCTCAACTTGCATTTCGCAGCTCGACTCGGCGGATGAAGTGGACGACCTGACGACTTCGACCCTCTCCACCCACCGCAAAAGTTGCCTTGCTGCTCTCGGTTCGCTCTCCGAGGATCTGTTCACCTTGCGGGAACGTGTCGCACGCTGTCTTCCGGGGTACGCTGCCGTCGAGAGCGCGGAAGTCAAGAGGAGAAAAGTGGCGGACGACGAGGATCAAGACGTTTACTGGAAAGCATGTGCGGATGATTCGCTTACGATGCTGGATTCGTAAGTCGCTCGATGCTTTGGCTTTGTATCTTGTGCTGACGTCCGGAACAGTACGCACGATGCCCTTCTGACGACGCTCACCAAATGGTCCACCAAGATCCAGGCGGCGTCGATTCAACAGGCCATGTTGGCGGGCAAAGCCGGCAACGGAAACAAGTTCTCCGCCGGTGCAGGACAGGCCGGTGTCGTCGAGGCAATCGATGGCGCTCTGACGAGCAAGGTACGTATCCCTTTCCCTTTCCCCATGTCCGTATATTAAAGCGATAATACAGGCTCTCTCGCACGGAAATGGCGAAGACGAGGTGTTCACGTCGGAAGACGGATTCTACAAGTCGCTGTTGCGTGAAGTGATCGAGGCGCGGGCGGCTGGTACGGGCGGCGCTTCGGGGATCGACGTAGGACAGTTGAGAAGCGAGAAGAAGAAGAAGCGAGATGCGGAGCGAGGCGCAAGCAAGGGACGAAAGTTGAGGTAGGTGCCTCTGATTCTAACGCTTGTCTCGACGTTGATCATATCCCTTCCCTAGATACACCGTCCACGAAAAAGCACAAAACTTTACCGTCCCGATTCCGCTCGAAACCGCATGGGCTACCGAGCAAATCGACGAGCTATTCTCGAGTCTACTCGGCGGTGCTGGACTCGCTGGTGCGGGTGCCGAACGAGATGATCAGGGTGTGATGGGAGTGGACGCGCAGGAGAGCGGGCTGAGTGGTCTGCGGGTGTTCTGATTTGTCACTGTATCCTACGTAGACTACATGGAGTCCAGGATAGACATACTGCCCGGGCTTGCAAGAAAGCGCGTTTCGGTCCGAGACATGCGCTTGTCGTTTGGCTGATAGCAAATTAAAGTCGTCAACCGTTGATGAGGATTGGAAGACGCACGAATACTGTTACACCGCAATCCACCCGATGAGCGTCCTCGAAGCTTACAAGTCCGCCACCAAGATGCACAGCACCGACCTCGAACCGTACAAGGTAGAATTCATCGAAGCCGCCATGGACAAGGGCGTGTTGCTCTTTGGTGAATTCACGTTGAAGAGTGGCAGGTCAGTGACTTTTGCCTCGTGAACACGCTCGACGACGGCGGTAACACCTTGTGCGCAGACAATCGCCTTACTTTTTCAACGCCGGCTTGCTGTACTCTGGTTCCCTCATTTCGCGTACCGCTCAGGCGTTCGCCGCGATCTTGTCCAACTCGAGGATCCCGGAGTTCGACGTCTTGTTTGGACCGGCGTACAAGGGGATCTCGTTGGCTGCTATTACGGCACAAACGCTGTATGAGAAACATGGCAAGGACAAGTCGTACTGTTATAACCGAAAGGAGAAGAAAGATGTAAGCCGCAGCTTTTCTTGTCGTTGCTTTGCTGACAAAGAAGCTTGCGTAGCACGGAGAAGGCGGTGACATGGTCGGGGCGCCACTGAAGGGCAAGATTGTCATCATCGACGATGTCCTGACGTCCGGGGTACGTGCGAGTCATGTCGGTCATCAGGCTTCTGCTTATTCTTTCGTCCACCTTACAGAAAGCGATCCGGGAAGCCATCGCCATCCTGAAGAGCCACCCCGAGGCGGAATTGGTTGGCATCGTCCAGCTCGTCGATCGTCAAGAACGAGGCCAACAAGGTACCGGATCCACCGTACAAGAGGTTGAAAAGGAGTTCAACGTCCCCGTCGTCTCGATTATCGCATTGGACGACATTGTTCGGTACATGGAGGGTCGAGAGGATATGAAGGAAAAGCTAGAACAGATGAAGGCGTATCGTACGCAGTGGGGAATCACCCCGCAGTGATTGTATACTGGATGTACAATCCAAGATGAATAGGATCTTCTACGCATGCCCACCCGCTGTTCGTCCCCATCCAGTGAGCTCCGTCCCCAGGATCTTGCCTCCTTCACCCTTGAAATACGCCACAATCTCGTTCCGCGAAAGCAACGAGCGGCACATGACGAACCGTTGCATATACGGGTTCGTGCTCGGACGGAACCGTGTTGCGGGGAACAGCAGGCCGACTTGCATCAAGTGTTTCCATGCCTAGATGCAGCGTCAATGCAGCTCCAAGCTAGGCGACGTAGGGCCACTCACCACCTCCAAGATCCCCGTCGACCATCGCGCCCGGCCGCTACCGGCCAACTGGGTCCGGGCAAATCGCTGGTACTCGTGCTCCACCATCGCGAGGTTGAATTCCTCCTTGCCGGCGTAGGCAAAGTGTTTCGCGATGATAAGTACCACCAACGATGGATGCGAAAGGCCTGCGACAGCGCGACACTGGTCAGCGAGGACTAGACAAGGCCGGAATGGAAGACAAACCTCGTAGCTTCTCTAGCTTCTTGCCCCACCCTGTACTATGTATTTGGTCAGAGATGCTTGTCACAATGCGCGCCGGTTGCATGTGCACTGCGGAGGGATCCAATCCGAAATGCTGAACGGGGCGGATCTGGAAGCTGTGTGAGTGGTTGTGTGGTTGTCATCGGAATTGATCGAGCGAGCTTACAAACGAGCGCAACAGGATTCTGACATCAGTCGTTAGCTCACAGACTCGCTGTACCGCTTTTTGAACCGTCCCATCCTGCATGACAGTCTGCGTGAAGGCATCAGCGAACGAAGTGATTCACAAGGACTGAATCTGACGCACATCGATGAGAGACTCCCAAGTTGTAAGCCACTCTTTGTCGCCTTCTGGACCAGAAACCGCTAGCTCTGCACATACGACCTTGGGCACAAGTGCATTCCGGACAATGTCCTTCCAGGCGACGGAAGAGTTGCTGGATAAGGGGGAAGTGACTCGGTAGATTCGCTGCGAGAAACGGGATTTAACTCGTTTCTCCAGTATAAGCGTGGTGTCCTACGAGAGTAAGGCTCAACACCACTTTTCAAGGCAGGACATTGAGCAGCTTACCATTCGACTCGTGACCCCAATGACAGCCACGCCTCGACCAGTCGAAGCAACCGGACCCGTCCGAACACCTTGCACAACGTCCACTTTGAGCGGACGTCATGGTTCTTAGCTTGCTTCGGTGGCAGGAGTCCAGCAATACTCACAAAGACAGTATAGCAAGGCTTGACGCGCATGAGTCGTGAATAGGTCGAAGTTTTCGATGATGACGACGATGGCTCGCGCGGAAGGCGCCGTCAAATGGGCGAGAAGATGCGCAGGCAACGTTGTTGGTGCCATATCCTGTTGACAAGTGGAGTATCAGTATCGCCATGTTTCCATCAGCCCTCTTACGGCATGCCCACCTCAGCGGCCTGTAAAGCGTCCTCATTCTCATCGTCATCGTCCTCAGATGGCCGCTCTCCCTGTCCCAACGCAATCTGACGTCCCATCTCACGGATGGCGAGCATATCGTTTGTCTGGGCGAGCCCATCGAGGCGGACGACGATCGGCCTGCGGTCTTCTTTTACGGAATGGGCGTGGTGGTTCCCGTTACTCAGCGGCTGATTGGCGGTATATCGCACTAGGGAAATGGCTCTATTCACGGTCTATCGCAAGGAAATTAGCATTCCCAGGTCTCTCAGTTGACCGCCTTGCATACCCTAGTTTTCCCACTGCCCTTGGCGCCCAGAATCAAACAGCTATTTCCCTCTCCCCGCTCCGCCGTCCCCTTGAGCAGATTCACCAATTGCACTAAGGCCTCATTCTTCTCTTCTTCGGGCTGAATTGCCGTTGCGGGTGTATACGACTCGCACCCCGCAAGGTTACTGATGACGGCTCTCAACACTTTTCGCGTTAGTGGTGTCATTGAGGAGGAACTCGACAGATCGGATGTGCCGGTAGCGGTCGCGATGGCAGGTATTGATTCTTGGAGCGTGCTCTTTTGCGTCTCGACCGGCATCGTCGTGTCGTATGTCAGTTGTGACAAGTAGTCATTATCCGCTTCAAAGATCGCGGCTTCCTTTTCCTTCTCCCCCGCCGCTTCCCTGTTTCGCCTCTCATCCTCATCCAACGACTCGTCCCCAGCATCTCCTTCCGTCTCGCCCGCCTCCTCCTCACTCTCCTCGGTTTCAACAACAACAACAGCCTTGCCACTCCTCAATCTCCGTCCCTCATGTACATCCCCTTCAAAATTGAAATTCCGCGCCTCTTTATCCCGCTGCCATCGTTCATTTCGAAGGAACGCTTCCCTCGATTGTCCAGAGCTCAGGTCGAATGCCGTGCCGACGGCGTGGGAAGACGGTTCGACCAGTTCCGCTAGCCCGAGGGAGACGTCCGCTTCGGTATCGGGAGAAGGGTCTCTGAGTTCATCGTCGAGGGGATTGGAGGAATGTCGAACCGGTGCCGTAGATCGTGTTCGTTTCGATCTCGTAGGTTTCGTGGGACTGGCGTCCGGGTTCCTTTCAGCGGCAGGTTCCGCAGCTTGTTTCTTGGTGCTGGGCGTCCGTTTAGAATACGTCGTCACGACTCTCGGCGATTCCGCTACGGCCGTCTTTGGCGGTCGATCTCGTTTCTTCGTCGTTGATGGAGTTACTTCTTGCGGCTTTGGAGAGTCTGCGTCGTTCGCGACGCTGGTCTTGTCATTCCTGGCGCTACTCATCGCCCTTTCACGGGCTAAAGCGATTATCTTCTCGACCTCGGCCATTTTGCTCCGCTTGCTCGCACGTTCCCTTTCATCGGACGACTCGCCTTGCGTATCAGGCTGCGCTCGCTTCCTCGCCGAGGTCACTGCCTTGTTGTCAGAAGACGGAGCAACAGGCGTCCTCTCCACGTCTGATGCTTTTCGCGACCTCGTTGATTTTCTCGCGGATGCCAGCGGGAGCTCTTCGGTTTGCGCGCCGGGCGTCATCTGCAGTGGGTCGGGAGAAGGTTCCGGATTAGACACCGGGGCGGTTCGCTTGTTGGGAGGCATGACGAGGCGATGTAGCAGCAGAGATGGATGGGAGCAGGTAAAAGCTAGATTATAGATGAACGAGCGCGACTTGGGCGGTCGAGTTGATTCCTCGATCGCTCGGCGACAAGTACTCGTCACTATTTCCATCCAAGGCGGTGGATTCCTCTTCTGCTTGTCGAATACCTCAACTGCAATACCCATGCGGACCTCCCGCTCACGGTCGTGGACCTACCGGTACATACCCCTCTTCAGTCTCGCCCTCTTCATACTCTCCGACCTCTTCTTCTTCGACATGGCCTTTCTCCGCCGAGCCAAGAATCTCCTCCGAGGACAAGGATCTTCCCAAGTCGAGGATGAAACACCGGTCGATGATGGTACCAGGTCCGTCTATTGGAAGGGAGACTTCCGACGAGACGTGCCGGTAACGAAGAATTTCTATCATGAAATTGGGCAACATGGGTATGTGGTTCTCTACGCACCGCGCAGCTAAGCCTATCGCCAACCTTTTTGTCCGACGGCCATCAGATGGGGCAACAACGAAGCTCAAAACTACGTCGGTTCACCGGCCAACTCCTTCCACGGACAACACACTACTCCCGACGGGACCACCACCGACGCACTGGTCCTTCGCGCGATCATCGACAACTCGCACCGCGACAAATCAAAGGCATACACATCCGCCCGCCTATCCTCCCACGTGCCCCTCGCCCGCCCGCGCGGCTCCCTCTCTGCCCGTATCACAGCACCCGTCGCGCCCGGGATCTGGCCCGCTTTCTGGCTCCTTCCACAAGACCCGTTCGTCTGGCCCACCGATGGGGAAGTCGATATAATGGAATCCTGGAACGGGGACCCGGATAATCATAGTTGTTTACATTGGGGCCACTATGATGCCCGGGATTGGAACAAGCATCGAGTCGTGAAGAGTCGTACGCCGCACCTTGGCGCCGCCCAAGGCGTTCTCTTCACGTTTACATGGACGGAGAATTCATCGACGGGAGAAGGCAAGCTATTATGGAGCCTCGACGGGCGACCCGTCATGCGCGCTTCCAAGCCCGCCGGAACCCGACCGATGGCGGACTTTCGAATCCTGTTGAATATTGCCGTAGGGGGCACGTTGAACAAGGGGACCTTGCCGGCCGATGGCTCGTACGAAATGGCGGTGAGGGAGTTGGAGATGTGGGATGCGCCGCTGGGCGGCTGGGCAGGGTTTGAGAGGGAATGGAAGCGTGCGCCAGAGGGTAAGCCGAACTCGTGATGACGGTAAGAGGCGTAAGATAGCCAACGGAATCGCCTTGCTGACGATGTGTACTGGTGATAGGCTTCAAGAGGTCTTTCGCGATCTATCGCTGGCCCTTTGCCTGATGCGTTGTCAAAATATGTGGGTGTCTTGGTTGTAGTAGTGTGCACAGATTCTGTCCAGAAAAGACATCTTCCCTGGGTGTGGCGTTCACCCCTTTCAGTAGAAGAATCTTCCGCTTCTGCCGTCCTTCCAGAAGCGAAAAGCACCTTCGTGCGAACAAAGGAACCGTTCAAAGCATGACAAAGTTGACAACGCTCACGACGGAGGAGTCCCTTTGATTAGGTTAGCGAGTGCGTCCTTCACGGCATGTCTTTGTTTAGCATACAACCAATCATGATTCAAACGACTCCCTAATTATCGTTCACCTGACCCGGCAATAAAAGCAATACCAACATGGCACCTTTTCCAGCCCTGCTTGGCTTCCTGGATCCCAGCAAACCCCAAGTCAAGCCTGCGTCCCGAGAACGAAATCTCGCTCATCAGCCTTTAAAATCTTCGCTCCACACGCCCGTTGTCCGAATCCCGTCGGGATCCGTGCCGCCTCCTGTCATCGCAAAGAAAACGGTAAGAATGAGCTTGCCGGTTGCTGCGGACACGAGGCGATACCATGACTTCGAATACCGTCAGACGAGAGGGGTGAGTCGTTGCTCTGCGGCGACGCAATCTGTATCGGAGGCTCATCTACTATAATTTCCAGGTTCCCGCCTTTACGACCTCGACAATCGGGGATGCGGTTGGTTCCGGAAATCCGTCTCCTCCTGCTCCATATCCGGCATCAACCGGGTACAACCATATCTTTCAAGCTAAATTCTCCGGGCCAGTCGATACCGATACCGGAGAAGAATTCCGCAGGATGATAGAGCGGCGAGCGGCTGGTCGAGGCGGCTTGGGAATGGTGGTAGACATGAGCGAAGGTGTTCCGGTGTACCGCTGGCAGGGTGCCCCTCCGCCGATGTCCCCACCTCGGGTTGATGTCGTGTTGCGGCCGCCATCGATCGCAAAATCGATACCGTTGGAATATCCAGCCTCAGTGACGGCTATCTCCATGGCTCAAGACGTGCCGGCTGAGCAAAATGCACCGACAGCATCATTACTTGCTGGGGATGCGGGCCGAGGGCTAGGACCTCGTCGTGTGCAGCAAAGCGCAAACGCACATCGATCCTCGGTCCAACGCTATCCCTCCGTGGCCTCGTGGGTGGACAATGCGACAAAGGTTACTCCTATTCCAGAAGAACCTCCTTTGTCCCATTATCCGCCAAGAAGCCCTTTCGTGAGAGTCACTGTCAACAACGGCGCGCGCCTGAACTCACTTCCTTCTGTACGAAAGGCGACTCCTGCCAAGTCAAGCGTACCGCCAGTGAAGACACAAGCCTCTAGATCCGCCATTCCACCGGTCCTGTCGAAGGCGCCGAGCATGGTGTCAGATTCAAGCTTTTCGAGTGCTGCATCCTGGTCGACATCATCCTCTATGCGTATCCCAGCAGACGCGTTCCATGGCAAAGTCAGCCGAACAGAGGTGTATGCTGCCCCCCTCCCGCCTCGTCCGCTACCAGCTCCTGCGGTTGCATCTCGCCTGGGGACCCCGTCAGCTCATCCTGGACTGCAAGCGGGTCACTTCTTACCACCTCGGGCTCATAGCCAGCCTTCATTTCCTCAGTTTCCCCCTTTTCCTGCGTTTCCTGCGTTTCCTGCGTTTCCTGCGTTTCCTGCGTTTCCCGCTTTTCCTGCTTTCCCTCAAGTAAGTCGGCAGTTTGGATATCAAACTCGCAAGTTGGCTGAGACGAACAACGTTCATTCCCTGTCTCCCTTGCGTTGGCACTACAGTTCCCGGCCTTGCCGCAGGTGAGTTCCGCTCGGTTTGCCACTCAGTATGCGACTGTCTGCAAGGCTGACTCGTCTTCGCGTTCGGGTCTGTATAGTTTCCCGCCTTTCCGCAGGTAATTCGTTAAAATATGCACGCTGGGGAGTTTGCGAGCTGATACGCTCCCGGCCTGGCACCCTTTACTACCAGTTCCCTCGCATGCCGTGAGCATCGTCCTCGAAGAGCGGTGTACAGGCAAGCAGGTCATCGCATGTTCGCGATTGATAAAATTGTCATTCATCTTTGTATTGCCCCTAAGCATGTCATACGCCGCGATATGTGCTGTGCCGAGTTCCGACGCTGGCTTGGACCACCGTGATAGCTAGATCCCGAACCGTTCAAGATGAAGTCCTTCTGCAGAACCGGGGGCTTGAAAGAAACCAACTGCTCGAACTGCAAAAATAGAGGTGCGCTCGCTGGAGCGACTGGTGTGTTTCAAGCTGTGCTACACCGACCCCCCTGACTCCGAGTCCAGCCAGGGCAATGTAGCGAGGTGCCATTTAATAGTCAAGTATCGGGGAGTTTTCAGCCATGGCTATTGGCGTCTGCTTTTCTTTCCATCTCACTCCTCTGGTCGAACCGGTCTGCCAAACCGGCGTAGACGAATCGCAAATCCCTCGCCCACAACCGGACTCGAACCCGGGTGTAGAACGACAGACCGTGTAACATTTTCCCACTCTGATTCAAGTCTACTCCCAATCACCCACTTGACTACGCAGGCTCCATTAGTGGGCACTCAAGTTACTATCGTGTTATAGGCGTGGAGTCAACAAATCGCGGGTCTTGGCTGCTTTTGCTACTCTGCCCAGCGCTTTGTCGTGAACGACGAGGGCGACCATCGCACATATCATCGGCTCAGTTGTGTGTTTCTCGCAGCCTACCCTATCGCATTCGGGCTGTCCCTTTTGCCTCCCCGATCGCTCATGAGGCTCGGCAAAGACTCTGCTGCTTCCGACCAACCACCAATGCTCCCTGATAACAACATGCTGCCGGCTGCGCGCATTCCAAGCCTACTGTCAAGCACGATCGCGGCACGCTGCGGAACCTGGGAGTGTTTGAACTGCTTGAGACGCAGGACCAGACGAGACGATGGCTTGGCAGCGTGAGCCGGTATGTCTTATTGACGATGCAGCCCGTTCAGATTGTCTTCCCGTGTGCCATGAGATTGTTACCCTTCAATGAATTATATAGCATCCCGATGCAGACCCCTTAGCTCTCCCTGATAGCTTCCAACATTCTGATCACATCCCTCGTCGGTCTCGGCTCGTGGACCCGGACGATATCCACCTTTTCCGACTGACAACACAGCGCCGTCACGGCCGCGTTCCCAAACTCTCGTTCCTTGGCGACCGGTTGCTCCAAGACCTTGCCGATGAACCCTTTACGCGACGCACCGACCAGCACGGCGTAACTGTCCAGCCCCGTCCCGCGTCCAAAGAGCGTCGGCAGCGCGCGTAGCAGTTGAAGGTTTCCTTCCTGGGATTTGGCGAACCCGATCCCTGGGTCGAGGATGATGTTCCACGATTTCACACCGGCGGCTTCCGCCCGCGCGACCGTTTCTTTCATTTCCGTACGCACGCCCACGACCGTGCCGCCGTACGTCGTATAATCGTGGGCGGCACTCGTGAGCATCTCGCGCGAGTCGCCACGGGAATGCATCAGGATGACGGGAACGTTCAGCTTCGCCATGACCTGAAGCATCCCGGGTTCCCGGCCGCCACGTACGTCGTTGATGCACGACGCGCCGGCCAGAATAGCCTGTTCCGCCACTTGGGCTCGGAAGGTATCGATCGAGATGGGCACGTTGATGCCTTCAATCCGGAGCGCCTGAATGACGGGTACGACCCGCGCCATCTCCTCCTCCATCGTGACGTCGGTGTCTTTTACCCCCGGACGCGTCGACATGCCCCCGATATCGAGGATATCCGCGCCCTCGGCAATCAGCGCCCGCGCGAGATCCAGCACGTGTTCAAGCGAGGCTTCCGAAACCCTCTCCTCGTCACCGTCTGAAAACGAATCGGGCGTGACATTGAGGATACCCATAATGAGCGGGGCGCCGGACTTGAGATGCACGGGCCGCGCCGGCGAGGCGAACGGGATGATACGGTGCAAAGCGGGCGGTCGTTCCGGGTCTTCCAGCTCGGCGAGGATGTGTCCGATCGAGCGCTCTTGTCCCGGCAGAACGAAGTCCTCGCCCATCATGCTTGAACGCCAATCAGTCAACGCGTAACATACCCCTGGGGGGGGGGGGGAAGCCAAGAACTCACTCCCTGAGCGGTCTCAACACAAATTCCCGCTCTCCAATCCCCCAATGCGGGACCTGCAACCAGCCACACCCTTTCCCAAGCGATCCCTCCTCGTCGCCTCGTTGACCGATCATGATCTGCGAGTTCCCGTATACCAGGAGATCCAGGTCGATCAGTCGAGGACCGTTGATCATCGTTTTCACCCGCCCGAGGGTGGTCTCTACCGCTTTCAGATGACGAAGCAGTGAGACGGGTCGAAGGTTCGTCTCCACCTGCAGACCCGCATCAGCGGATCCCTTTTTTGTTATATTCCCTCGGGTCACTTGAGCTCACCTGAATAGCACCATTGATAAATTCCGGCTGATCGAGGACGTACATCGGCGCGCTCTCATACAGCTGACTACACCGGACCACCTTCAACATCCTCTGGCCCTCGCCCGCACCGGCGGCGGCGGCAGCGGCAGGGCCGAGACTCTCCTCGGCGATGCGCGGGAGCGCCGCCAGCGCATCATGGATATTTTGAATCCTATCGCCGAGGTTGGTCCCGATCGCGATGTAGGCCGTCACGACCGTCTTTCCGAGCCCGAGGAGGCGGAGGTCTGGCGGCGCGGTGGTACCTGATGCGCGGTCGTGGGCGTGGGCGTGGGCGGCGCGTGAGGTGGGACCCGTGAGCGGTGGGATGAGCGTCGACACGGGTTCCTCCTCCTCGGCGGCGGCAGCGTCGGTCCTATAATCCGCAAGGCATCGGGTGATGGTGAACACCGGATGGTCGGCCAAGGCGATGGCGGATGGTTTCTTGATCCGTAGCGTGAGGTTGACGGTATCGTTCTCCAGGTAGGTAGCGGTCGAATGCGGTTGACCCCGTGGGGGGAACGGCTGTGCGGGGATCCGTTGGAGGAGTTCGTGTGCGGCGTGGTAGCCTAGTGCTTCGATCGTCTTGAATGATGATTTGCAAAAGTACTACGCGACCAGGTCCATAAGCGGGATCCGAGACTGAGAGTGAGAAACTGACCTCGTAAGCAAGTTTGCCAAACGCCTTGTAATCAAACCCTAGCCGATCCTCCACCAACGCACGCGGCACACCGCGCATATCCAACTCGACGTCCACCACCAGCCGCTGCTGCTCCTCCCTCTCATGCGGATGCAGCCCGATGACAGCGTCGACCCGTATATCCCGGATGACGAGCGCGTGGGATTCCTCTTCCAACTCGGCGTCGGCGGCGGCGCCTTGTTCCGGCGGGACGACGCGGACGCGGACGCGGAACCGGCGCGCGACGGACACGCTATCGGCGAACAGGACCGCTTTGGGCCGCACGACGGTGACGTCGATGCGCTCGAGCGAATGTGCATAGTCCCCCGCGCGCGCGGCGACCTCGGCCGCCCTTCTCGCGATGCCCGCCAGACTCGCGATCTCTGCGTCCGCGTCCGGATCACCCAGCACGGCGCCCAACGTCTTGCCCAGCGCCGAATAATTCACGCTCTTGCCGATCCCGAGGGCGTCCCAGTCGTCCCGGAGGCCGCCGTTGGTGTCTGAAGGGCGGAGACAGGCGGGCTTGAGGTGGCAGGTGAGGCTGAGGAGGATGGTGCATGGTTGGGCGGGGAGGGAGAACGCGGATAGGCCGAGGCCGTGGGGGAGGGTGATGAGGAGGTTGGTGATGCCGATCGAGGCCGAGGGGGAGGTGGAGGTGGAGGTGGAGGGGTGTGTCATTGTTGGATGGCTGATAGGGGATAGGGGATAGGGGTGGTTGGGAGGGAATGGGGGAATCTATCTCTATCCTCTGGCTATATTAGGTAATCTTTGTTTACTTTGTGGTGTTCATCTGAAACTCGGCCCACTTCGATCGAGATGGACGGATGGGACGACTATTATAACGCCTTGTCCCTTCCTTCCCTTCTTTCCCTTCCCTCTCCCTTAGTAATCTCCCTTCCAGCCAGCGATGGACCCCTTCGCAGAGTACATACACCAAGACACCCCATGGGACGACGCCTTGGCAGAGCTCCTCGGCGCATCCAACGGCAACGGCTTTCCCTCACTCAACGACGATTCCTTCCCATCACTACCGCCATTCCAACACACCACCGATGCAGGATTCACACCCGATCAACTGGCCGCGTTCACCTCCCTTGCCGAGTTTTCACACCTCGACGGCGGCGGCGGCGGCGGCGGCTCGGTGACCAGTCCGGCCTCAGTCGGTAGTGGGGGCACGACGACCGAGGGCGAGTTGTCCGTGCTGCATTCGAGTCCCGGCGGTTCCTCGCGCGGCGTGCAGATCAAGGGCGAGGGCAGTACCGAGGGTGAGGTCTCGTGGGGTGTTGTCGGAGAAGGGTGGGGCGTTGCGCCGGGCTTGCTGGGTGAGCTTCATTTGCGACACTGAATAACCGACTCATCTGACACGCTCGTCAATAGGTATACCCGATCCAAACCTCCTTACTGTAAAACTACCTCTTCCCCCGCCTCCCGACACTATCGCACCCGCGTTCGTTCCCCCGGCGCCCGCCCTCGCGCCCGCGCCCGCCCCTGCCCCAGTCCCCGCCCCGGCACCCTCGGTAAAACTTCACAACAAGGTCGAAAAACGCTACCGCTACAACGTGAAAAACGCACTTGAAACCCTTCGTGACAGCGTGCCCCGCCTTCGTCAGGTATACGGTACCTCCCTCCCCCTCGAACTCGCCACCACGGACCGCCCGGACGAACGAGGGCTCATCGGCGGCCTCGAGCCGCTCGGGAAACCGACAAAGAAGACGGTCATGCTTGGCGCGCGGCTGTACATCGAGTACCTCGAGACCGAACAGCGGTGCCATGCCGTCCGGCTCGGAAGGGCCGAGGAGCAGCTCCGGGGCCGGATGCGGACCGATGAGTGGGCGAGGTGGCAAGTCGAGACGGAGAACCAGGTACAGCGTTGTGCGCGCGAGTATGCGGCCTTGTTGGAGGAGAAGAGTAAGCTGAGGCAGCAGGCTGCGGCGGGTAATCCTGGGGAGACGACGGCAACCGCGGTGGATCCCGATGGAGAGGAAGAGGACGAGGATGATGTAAAGCCAAGGAAACGACCGAGGGTGGAGGACAAGAAGCCCCCACGGCAAACAACGGTCAAGAAACCACGGACGTCGATCACCTCGACGACAAGTCAGGCGTCCTCGACCACGTCTGCCGCGACCGCGGCATTCTACAGCTTTGGCCTCGCGTACGTGCTCTTCCCGCGCGCGACGGAATGGCTCGGGTTCCGCCCGCCGGACGTGGACGACGTCCAATCAAACGCGACGACACGGGGACGGGGAAAGGTCCTGCTTCCGCTGGCAACGACGCCCGGCGTCCTCGGCCTGCCGCCGCCGCGCAGTGGATCGCTCGCGTCGTCCGTGCTCGACCTGCTCGGCTTTCTCGTCCTCGGACTGATCATCATGGCGTGCGTATACGCCGTCATTCGGCCGTCGCCGCCGCCGCGTCAAGGGCACGTCGGGGGCGTGCCGACGGACGACGAGGAGCCAGAGGAAACCGTCGGCGCGGACCAAGTCGCCGTACATCGTCTCGGACATCGACTCGCGCTCGGGACGGTCCAAGGTCTTGCTTCGGAGCTCGTGCAGAGGATTCCGTTCATGCGTGAGGAATCGACGACCCCCTCGGCGGGGAAGGATTGGTACAAGGTGTTGAGCGCTTACGTCGGCGGTGAGTCTTTTTCCATTTGCACATTCTGGTAACCTCGCGCTGACTCCTTTATAGGCGTCAAGTTTGGTCGGCTGGAGACGCTGCATATCCGCCTCCGCCTCGCTCGAACGGCCGAGGATGGACGGGCGCTCGCGATACTCTATGCCCTGCAGGCTCCAGACGCCGCCCGTCCATCCGCATGGACGAAAGCGCAGAAACTGATCGACGCAAATGACTCACGTGCGATTCAAGACGTCCTTGCACTCACCTTGCCCGAGGCTGAACGATGGCTGCACCAAGTGAGACCGACGACTTGGCCGATCGAGGAAATCGCGAATCAGTCGGTGCTGGAAGAACTCGATCGCGTCCTGACGCATCTATACGTCAGCCTCGTCGGCGCATCCTATCCGTTGGAGTCGCCCGGAACTCAGTTGTCCGTACTCGTGGCCAATATGGAGCGCTCTACCAAGGCGACGCAGGCGGTGCTCGCGGATTCAGCATTCAAGGCGCGCATCCAGCGCATCCTAACCGGTATCGAGAAGGATTCCGAGGCGCACGTCCTCGGGCTCGTCGTGATCGGGCTATGGGGCCATTTGATCGGACACGAACCGACGCGGCAACGCGCGTTGGCCAACATGTTGATTGCGCATCAAATGAAGCGGGCCGAGGGTGCCGTGGGGAGCGTCCAGTCGGTCGACTTGGTGCTTGCGTTGATCCTGCCGGGGTACCAGAAACCCAAAAGCAGGTCAAAGCAATCTCGCCGACAGCTCTCGCGCATGGCCCAGGAGCTGGACACCATCGCCGCCGTCTGCCTGCGTTACTTGCTCCTGCTTCGGTCCGTCAGTCAACTCGCGAAATCCGACGCGCCTCGCCAGCAACGTCTTCGCTCGAGCCTCTACGTCCGTCAAACGTGCCTCGAGATTCGAATGCTGCTCGCCCATTCGGCATTCGATACTCGGGTCGAGGCAGAGACGGGCGACGTCGTCTCCTCGAAAGATACACGCGCGCTTGGCCTCAACGCTTATGGTCACCCGGTAGAGCGCGAGACCGACGAAGGGGAAGAACGGGATGATGTAGAGGACGCGGATTTTGCGCTGCAGACCGACCGGTTGATCGATTTGATGACGATCGTAGGGTGCCGGGCGGCGTCGCGAGCGGGAGGAAGAGATGATGATTCGGGAGTCGAGGGCGATTTGGAAGAGTTGTAATCGAGACTTGCTTTCACGTTGTAAATTTAGAATGATATCCTTGAATGCCATTGTCATTCGTGTCCTGTTTCAGGCGAAATCGCTTACGCCAAGCGTACTAGCTGATGAGCACGTTCGACGTGCAAGGTATACATATCGATAGATTACAAAGCCCAAAACAAATACAACCTATAATTCCACCCTGTTCACGTCTTGACCAATTCTTTCGGCTCTGATAGGTATCCGCTCTCGCTAATCGCGGGTTCGTCTCCTCGCCCCCGGACGACCGAGATGAGGGGACCCTTGTAATGCCGTCGCGCATTAGCGGCATACCAAATTACTGCGATGGCGAAGAACCCAGCGAAAACTGCTGAAGCATAATTCATCGAAGACGCTGTCACTTCTTTTGTTGTCGGCATGCAGAACAGAATGATTGAAAAGGTAATCCAGACGATGGCCAGGATATTCTATCGAGGTCTAATGTTATCTCTGGTCGTGAGAGCCGCGACCATGGGGTACTCACGATCGCCATACCGAATTTTCCAAGAGAGAAAGCCGCATCCTTTACCGGTGCCCGTTTACGAATGACAGAGCACAGGATTGGGAACCCGTAAGACGCACCCAGGCAAATAGTCGCGACACCGGTGAAAGCATTGAACGCCGCGGATGACCCCAAGTAAATCAAGCCCAAGAGTGCGTTGACCACTGCAGAGAGCAGCAAGGCGTTGATCGGAACTTGAGTACGGGCATTGACCTTTTTCCACAAGGAGGATGCGGGGATACCGCCGTCTCTGGCAAAAGCCCATGTGGCCCGCGACGCGGCGGTGAGTGAGCCGATAAAGGCGAAAAACCAGATACCGTAAATGAGGAAAAGTAGACCGAAGGCTGCGCTGGGACTTCCAGTCACGATCTTGAAAAACAGAGGGATCGGTTGTAGCGACGCTACGTTGAGCAAGGGCTCGATGTCGGGAAGAGTAAAGTTGAGCGGAATCTGCCGTTACGCGAAGGTCATTTGTCAGTCACGTTTCCTGATCCCCTACGAATTTGGCTCACCAAGTAGATCACACCGGTGATAGCGGCGGCAACAACAGAGAGGACTAGGACGGAAGGGTCTCAGCACGCTGCCTCAATCGACCTCCAAGATTCCGACATACCCATGGCTCTGGGAACCTCTCGAGCGGGTTCTCGGACCTCTTCACACAAAGCTGCTACCATTCCGTATCCCGTCAAGGTATAAGCCGACTGCAGAACTCCGACGAAGAAGCTCCAAGCTTTAGGCCAGCCGGAAGCCGAATTGTCGAACTATGCGTTTCCTTGTTCAGCATAGCGATGTGCGTCTGAAAGGCCAGACACTTACATGCGTGAAAGCAAATTTGGCAGAGTTGCGCGTATCGGCCATTGCGAGCAGAACGACAATGATCTGCGGTGCGACGAGTTCACTTGTAGGTCTTCACCTCGACGTGGCCAAGGAAGGGACCCACACTGCGATAGGCACAGGTCAGCTCAAAGTCTCGCCTGGGCCTTGTTAGACTCACATAATGACTGATGCGCCTGTCCAGTACAGGCAGAGAGTATTGAGTTTCTCGAGATGCCTTCGGTAGGGACCGCGGTCAATTCCCAATGTCTGAATGCTGAGAGAACACGACGAACTTGTTAAAGAGGATATTCACGGCAACACTGATAATCAACGCGGCCCAGTACGTCAGAACAGTCTGCCAAGCTGTGATCTCGGTATAAGTATCGACCGGAGACCACCGAACGGGAGAGGACTCGCCTGTTGGCACATAACTATCATTCCACAAGGTGATAGCAGCCAGAACAAGCTGTGACCCTCCGAAGGTGATTGAGGCCGTTACACTGGAGTGTCTTTCCTATCAGCTCGAACTACTGAGGAACTCTTTCAAAGGCACTCACGTCCAGTTGCCTACCAAACCCAGCCACCCATTGACGTAGGAAGCAAAGGCGCTGTATTTCGGAGTCGCCAGCATAGCAGCCCAGTCTGCAGAAGTTCAGAAGCCGATTGGCGTGCGACCGAGGAGAGACCTTGCGCATCACTTACAGTAAACTCCGCCAGAGGTCGGGAACACGGAACAAATCTCCCCCAAACTAGCAGCTATCGCTATCGATATGAGAGAGACAAAAATCCAACCCCAGATGATTGTGACCGGTCCTCCGTTCGTCAAAGCGATATTCAAAGCTGGTTGTGCGGGAACGGATCACTTCATTGTCTGTTTGAGCAGTGCGAAGCAGGTTCTACGTACTGGTGGAGAGTCCGAACGGTACCGCCATAATCGCGAAGCTCAGCCCGAGCACGGAGACCATACCTAGCGAACGACGAAGCTCCTGGTCGTATCCCATCTCCTTGAGCCGCGAGTTTGGGTCGTCTATTCGGTGCTCCTCCATTTTGAGCTGGGGTGACATGATTTCCGGCTGAGCAGACTGGCTGTCTTTCCGGGCGGATTTCGCGAAGACCGACATTTTATTGCGTTGGTGGATTCGTGACGCTTGAACAGCTTTGGACTGTTATGTTCGACGAATACGGGCAGCTATACGGGCACAAGAGTTGGGCTGAATATGAATGGGGACGGGATGTTGCGGTACTGTATATCTGGTCAGGTGAGCATCTGCACTAACAGTATACAGAGTATGGCCCCGCAGATAAGAAAGTGCGCCCATATCTTTCTTGCCCGCTCGCGTGGCTAGGATCCGGTTACTACTGCAATGACGGAATTGGCGTTTCTGTCACAGCAGCTACCACAGCGGGGCAAGTATTTCGGGTGAGATCGGGGCTTGAACTGTGCCATCCTGATCATTTCCTGATCATTTCCTCCAAGCGTTATCAGGTTATGCAGCAGCTCGAGAGTTCGTAGATAACCCCATCCTATTGAGGTCTAGCCGCCTCGGTAGCTGCGACGATGTAGCTAGCGCAGATGAGGGTGTCGTTGGCGATACAATACAGCCTTTGCTCGACCTTTTTCCCTCGACCTTTTGATATGATGCCTAATATCTTCTGTCACATTACAATCTTTACTCGTCGTCCTCGTCATCATCGTCGTTCATGTCGTCCATATTGATCGCATCAGGATTCGCCTCTGCCGCCTGGGAAGCCTCAGCGTCCGCTTGCGGATCTGCAGCAGCGCCAGCAGGTTTGGAACCGCGTACGAAGCTGGGGCCTCCGGTAGCGGGCTTGGGAGGAGCCGCATCGCGCTCCATCTGTGCCATCGGGTCCGAGGCATCGACGTCGCTGTCGTCTTGATCGTCGCCTCCTTCCTTGTTGGCGAGACCTTTCCGTGCTGCTTCGGCTTGGGCGACCAAGTAGCTTGCCCTGCAGTGCGAATATGATTAGATGGCTTTTACCACTGGAAAGGACAAACGAACGTACTCGGTGTTGAAGGCAGCTTGTACAGACCGCTTGATACGCAGCATTTCTCTGAACGTGTCTTCCGAACCGGTGTCGACTTTCAAGGAGAAGATTAGCTCTCCGCCATCCCATAACACGCGATCAACCTACTTTCGAACGAATTCCACTCTTTCCAGAATTCGGGGTAAGTTCTCGGGTCGCAGAACTGCGATGCATGTGCGTAGATAGCTCGTGCCCGGTCGATTTCGCCCAGCTTTCTCTCCATGGCTGCGAAACGCAGACACATTTCTGCGGTCTGCCTGTCCGGTAGAACTTCGATCGCCCGTTGATAGATCGGTCGGGTGGCGGGAAGACCATAGTTGGCGGTAGCTTTGGCGATGTAAATGGTGTACATCTGAAAAGAGGGCGTGTCAGATGCTGTCCCGCCATTCAGCTCACAGCTTAGATACTTACATCGAACTTATCCGCATCCTGTACCGCGGAGGCCGCCCGGTCGTAGATGTTCATGGCCCGTTTAGCGAGACCATGCTCCTCTTCCAATTGGGCATACATCAAGAATAGGGGCTTGCAGAACTTTTGAGGGCACTTCTCCAGCGCTTGTTCGAACAAGTCCCTAGTACGTTCGAGCTTCGAGCCTCCCTGATAAAAAGGGTATGATCATCAGTGCGCGTCCGCCAGACTCATTTCGCTCGAGGTCACTCACATAACGGTCAATGAACTTTGACAGATAGATGTTCCACAATTCAAATGCCACAGGATACTGGAACAAATCGATACCTCGTTCATACACCTTGAAGATACAGCGCATAGACATTAGCAATCGTGTCAGAAGCCAGGACCACGGCAGATGGCTCACCTTGAAACTCTCTTCGTAGTACTTGTTCTCCTCCAAGAACTGCGCGTAGTTTACAATCACTTGCGCATTGGCAATTTTGAGTTCCATGATCTTGTCATAGACTGCTTTTGTCGACTCTACCGAGCCAATTGACTCTTCCAAATCGACGTAGAAAGACCAAAGTTTGAGAGACTTGAAAAGACGGCTTTGCACCGAAAGTGTCTGTATAATATGTACCGGTCAGCTTTGATGGCATCGACAACCGCCGGTGGAACGTACCTCGTCGTAAAAGTTGACCTTGGTGTTCCGCGGTATCGTTGTCGCCCTCTGCATGACACGGATGGCTTCGTCATAGTTCCTGTCAAGACGAAATTAGCCCAATTTCTCACGTGCCCTCGCTGCGACCTACTCGTGCCGAAGTTCCATCTCCGCAAACTCGCACCAAACTTCGGCCAAGTCATCGACATTCTTGAACGGAACTCTTGTGGCCTTTTCAAAGATCTGCCTGGCCGCTTCCAAGTCTGGGGCGTTACGCGGTTCTCCAGTCTCGGGATCCTGCGAGCCACCTTCTTCATAGAATTTTGCAAAGTTGACGTAGATCGGGTACAGTGGCCCCAAAGCTTTCCGCGGGTTGATGGTTTCAATGGCCTTGTTGTAGGTTTCCACGACCTGGAGACGAAAGGTAGTAAGAATATGGACAAACGGGATGGTATAGCAATCAAATTACCTTGGCATCATCGTCTCCATGCAGTGCGATCCGCTTTTCCCATTCGACGACATCGTTTGGATTTCTCCGCAGGAGGACATCGTTGACCAAGAACGGTCTCCTGTCCATGAGCGCCTCGAAATCAAGCATGCGCTTGTCGAGTTCCGTCTCCATCTCCTCTATGCTCTCTGGATCTTCCTCCGTCTCCGGGTCAGAGATGGCGGTCATCAAGGTCGAAATCAAGGTCTCGGAGAACTCGGCGTATGCGTCAAAGATTTGGGTGAAATCTCGAATCGTGAGAACCGAGGCGATTCCTTGTTCGAACGTTGCGGTCGCCTGGTCGAACTCGCCTCGCTTGATCCAATACGTGGCCAGACCTGACCAGATCCTTCCGGATTGATCCTTGTAGATGGCAAGACCGTCGGACTTGAAGACCTTTTCGACGTCGAGCTTCTTTGGGCTGGCAGGATCGACGTCGGCATCATACGCCTCTGGCTGTTTCGCGTCACCTGACGCGACGTCCGCGAGTCCCTTGCGCGCCGCTTCGGCAAGCGCAACGGGCGGCCCCTCGAACCGGATCAACTTTCCATTCACGCTCGCCGGCTCCGTTGACGCTGCACCAGCGTCCTTCTCCTTCTTCTCTGCCGCTAAGCGCGCCACTTCCTCCCTCGCGGCATCCACCTCGTCCGTGTCTAAACCGATATCCTCGGCGTACGCCTCCGTCAATTCAATAAAGTCGACAAAGAGCTGATAAGCAGATTTGCCTTCGAGCGGGGTGTATTCTCCCTTTTGCGCCTTGCGGGCCAATGCTAAGAGGTACTTGGCCGCGGTCAGGGGACGGGCTGGTGTTGAGTTTAGGAGATGGGTGATGTGTCGTTCAGTCAATGAAGGGTCGACCTGAAAAGCCCGTCAATGGAGATCCTTCCGGCGCACGACTAAGCAACAACCTACCTTGAGTAGACGTCTCCAGACCCTGTCACCGACGACACCTCCGACTTGCTCTGCCCAACGCAGGTACAAACCCCAGATACGACCGTGCAAACTCGGTGGAAGTGCACGCAAAGCCCGATCAAACGTTCGCCTCGCGTAGGTTCGCTGAAAGACGGAAGGGCACTTTGGATGCAGTAGTGCGGAAAGATGCATGATCCAGGGTACGGGAAGCTGGAGACAATAAGTGCAATCAGCACTCGTTCTATGTTGCTTCACGGGGCATACTCACATTGCTCAAACAGCTCAACATCCTCTCCCCAGTGGCAAACAAGCTCTTCCATTCCTCGAACCCGATCAATCCGTCCAATCCTCCTTGCCACTGATACTCTGTCTCCGCAGCGGCCAACATTTCCGTCACATCCGTCTTTGTCCGCGCGCCTCGAAGCGCATGTTGCCTCTTGGCCTTTGACGCTGCGTCGGTGACAGGGCCCAATACGTAAGACTGTCGCATCGTCATGTACATCTTCCAGAGCTTGAATGATGTCGGAAAGATGGCGAGTGCGCGTTCGTAGATCATGGTGAGTTCCTGCAATCCTCGTCTTGCTCCGGCAGACGCCAGAGGTCCCAACAAGGTTCCCTCGACAGACACATCCGGCTCGGCATCGGCATCCGCTTTCGTGATCCGACTCTTGACGTTGGTGATGTAGCTGAGCCATGCGCGGAGGTTGTCAGCGTTCAGAATCAGATCTTCCTCGGTAACGATCGACGACACATGGATGAGTTCGGGATGATTGAGTGGTGTTGGGATCGGATTCACGAGCGGGAAATTGGCAGCAAGACGGGACACGAGGTCCGAGTCGTTTGATGCTGATACCATGGTGGAGCGGAGCGGCTGTGACGGTGTGATCAAAGTAGAGAACAGGATGCCGGGATGTCGTAACATCGAGAAGAAAGCACAAGCAAGACGGATGCCCATATGGCTTTGGACGGGGGCACCTTCTCCAGTCAGTCGCGATCACTTAGTTCGTGTTCGAGACATTTCATTTCCCTCATAATTCAGGTATTCTGCACGGTTGTCAAGCTGGGATAGTGCTGGGCTCATGCAACGCAGCCAATGTCTTTCGTCAACGCTTATCGTCTCTCGACACGACATGGCCCAACGCTGTCGAAAGTCGCCCAGAGGAGCAGCTTGATCCCTCGCAACCAGCTGATTAACCGGACGTCTTCCCTTCATTCCCGACTCCCCAACCTTGTAAGCTCACACGGGAAACCCGACGCAATGTGGATACTTATCGTCTCGGCCGTAGGAATTAGAGTCCATCTCCGTGCGTCCCCAATGGTACAGCAGCTCAGCTCAAGAGCTCCGGATGACCGAAAACTCGGTATCGCTTGAAGACTCTGAAGACTTGAACGCACCAAATGGATCGATCAGTGCTCGCTCCGAACCCAACGACCGCAAGCGTATCCTTCCTATGCCGATAAAACGGGCAGAGTACGAGCTATATCAAATCTTTGGACCGCAGACTTCGGCCGAAAAGGAAGGCTCAGCAAGGATTCGTACACCGCCAAATCTCTCGCAAGTATGGGAAATCCTTGCCCAAATCCCGACGGAAGGCGACGCTTCGTCTTCTTCGGGTATCATCGCCATCACGCACCAACTGCGGAGGATCGCCCCATATGCTCCATACGTGGCAAACCTCTTGACAACGTCCGATCTCGCCACATCCCCGGAACACTCAACAGAACAGATCGAGCTCGCACGATGGTGCTGCCTTTCCAGCATCCTTTTCGGTGCACCACCAATACCATCGGCACGACCCAGCGATCCGACGCTATTGGAATCGCGCGCGCCGCAGCCGCCGATTGGCGACCTGGAAACCGGAATTCGTGACATCCCACGCTCACAATGGCCGTCAAAGAGTGCTCGAAAGGAAAAGCATGTCTTCTCGCAGTCGAAAAAGGAGCAAGCGGAACTCGTTGCGCAATGCCAGCGGCCTTATATCAACATCATGCGGAATGCAATCAACGCCGGATCCTCCGACAACGAACACGACCTTGAGGCCGCCGAAAGGCGAAGCAGGGCATATGCAAACATGTCCGAAACGCTTGTCGCATTGGATACGGGTATCCAAAGCCTTTCTGTTGCGACCAAGGGCAAGGCCAGGGGACAGTCACTACAAGGTGTGGCGATTCACGAACGTGCGGTCGAACCCGTCATCGACCTTGCTGCCATCTTTCTGACGTCGAACGCGAGGGGTCTTGCGGAAATAGGAGCCGGTCGTTTGGAATCCATACCAATAGGTATCGCCCGAATGCCGCGCATCCTGCAACGGATGACTATGCGAGATATCTGGCAAAAGCTGCAAGATCGACTACGGCCCTATGGGGAAAAGCACCACGATACTGCTATCAACATGCTCCTTGGGCAATGCTTGTTGAGCGACGCGGCTCACAGCTTGATGTTTCGACTGAACAGAATCACGGGATCTAATACTTCGGGCGAACTTATTACACTTTGGGAACTCTGCTCCAGCCTTTTACGCCGGGATAATCAAGCATCCGAACCGCGACTTTCCCAAGTCCGCGAGTTCCAAACGCGTTGGCTTTCGGCATTCCTCTCACCGGTCGTTGCCAATGTCGCCATGGGAGACCCGGAAGCCGACAAGTTGAAGCGCATAATGGGGGAGATATATGCGCACCTGCCACGACCGACACCGCTGCCCGTTTACCATGCGCTACTTTCACTATACGCAGGCGTTACACCGTCCCCGACAGACGGTCAAGCAATCACCATGTCGAGTGAAGCGAGTCTTGCAAACCTGATAGCCACGTGGTCCCGAATGCGAGGGGAAAAGGTTACTCCCGATCTCAAGGCATACATGTTGCTCATCACTGGGCTCGGCAAGAAGGGCGACTATCAGGGTCTACAGCAGATTTGGGAGGAGCTGACACAAGATGCGGAATGCAAGGCCCTGTGGCAAGAGGAAGAACAGAGCTGTGAGTCTTCAGTCTTTCCCGGGATACGTGGTATTCTGACGGCGTGTCATCGACAGCGGCAACCTATCCCCCGATGAGGGTATTTAATCATTTCATATCAACCTTATTCAATCTTCCAGCCGCCACCGGAGCCGCCACGCTTGCATTATCCCTATTTCAATACCTCTGTGATCCGAAATCACCATACGAGCCCGACTTATTTACCATGAACACTGTATTGCGGCATTACGCTCGTAAGAAAGATATTCAGGCCATGATGGAGCTCGTCGATCGTCTTCCAACTTTTCAATTGGCGCCCGACCTTGTCACCTATACGACACTCATAACCGGACTGTTGGAAGCCGGTAAACCAAACGCTGCAAAGGGAATTCTTGACGTCATGCAGAAAGCCAAGATCGAGCCGAATTCCTATGTCTACTCCCTGCTTATCACGGATCTAGGGAGGAAAGGCAACGGGAAAGCCATGGCATCCGCCGAGGCGATTCTTGCACAGATGAAGCAGGCAGGAGTGAAACCAACGATTACAACATGGACGTCACTCGCCAGCGGTTACTTCCGCGCGAATATGGCCAGGGAAGGGCTACAGACGCTCCAAAGAGCGCAATCCAAAGGCCTCAAATTGGACCGAGTGGGCTATAACATGCTCTTTCGTTCAATCATTTTTACGGGTTCCGTCCCCGTGGCCGAGCTGGACCGCATACTGCGTGGACAAACTCGACAAGCAGAACATCTCTTGGGCAATGCCACAAACACCGAGGCCGCCCTGTTCTTACTGCGCAACATGATTGACAACCTCGTAGAGCCAGATATCGACACATGGTTTATCATCTTGGACGGCTTGGTGAGGCAGGAGAAGTGGTCCGAGGGGGAAGTCGTGATGAACATGATGAGGGATCGTAGATTCGTTGTAAAAGAGGGAAGCGCCCTAGCGAGAGTAGTCCAGGAGATAAGGAATCGCGAACGGCGAAGGCGTAGATGATATTTGCATGTTACAATGGATGCGTCGCCGAGATGGATGAACAGATCTACGCTCTCAACGTTTGAGTAATTATTTACAACCGTCATTCGGAATCTGCTGCATATTGGTATGAGCGTTTTGCACTCTGGGAGCCCGAACAGACTACTTACCGGGATGACTTCTAGAATTACATCGCCGTGATCACACCAGTCCCCAAAACTTCTTTGACAGGCCGACTGACAGGTATCTTTCGTATGCTGAGACACGCAAACAGGGAGAGTCAGGAACGGTCCAACTTTTTACCGGTAGACCATGCTTACCCCAATAGCTCCACCGACGGCCCCACCACCTCCCGAAGAATGGCATCAACACCAGCGAAAACAGCATCTGCATCTGCCTCATCGACTCATTCCATTCCTCTTGAATCAACGCCCGTTCGTACTCTTCGTCTTCCTCGTCAGAGTCACTTGATGATTCAGAAGATGAGGAGATTGATGATAGGTAAGAAGAAATGGACGACGTGCTTGGCGGTGATGGTGTTTTCGTGGATTGGTGCCGCGCAGTTGTGCTTGAGGAAGACGAGGGGAATGAAACCGGCATGTTGGGATGTGTCAGGTCGGCTCGCGCTCAAATATGACCGTAGTGTTTTGACGCTGGTATGGACAGGGCGAATCGATTCCTGGGAGCTGTTGTTACGACGAACGGGTGTGCAGTCAGGTAGATTGCTTGGTCAATAAGTCCAATAAGTCGCAGCGAGGAGACTGCTTCTGTCGTCATACCATGCCAGAGTCACTTGAAACCCGATTGCCATAATGATCGAGCGCATTATAGTCGCGCTTCTAGATCTTCACGCTCGGTCCTGAAATACAACTTACAAGCATCTCGAAATCTACTCAGATCCATCATGCCTTATTGCCTCGGCACCAGTGTACTCTTGGTAGTCGCGGTCCCCCGCGGAAAAGTCAATGACATACGCTTGCGGTCTTTCGAGATGTACATTTGTATCAACGTCCGTTCCGCCAGTCATATCTCTTTTCAGTCACTTCTTCAACCATCGAAGCGATAGCATATCTCGCATTACATACAAGTCCTAGACCTGGTCGGGCCGAATGAACTTTTTGAGCACATCCACAACCTCCCCCAGACTGTTCCTATCTTCAAGTGTACCGAAACCATTTTGTTCAGCTTGTGCCCCGGAATCCTCGGTACCCCGATTTTCGAGGCTGGCGCCGGTCTGGGTTTCGTGCAATACCGCCGCATCGTTCCACCATGGTCCTTCACCCTGTCTTCCGACCGTTCCTCCTGCCAATGTGCGTAACGGGCAAAATTCTCGGTGTTCGAGCAGGACATCCAATGCTTTTGGTCCGGAATTCGGGGTGTCCCGCTTGCCAGCCCGTGATGTTTGGCGGAAGGCCCAGAGACCAAGTTTGCGATCGCAGATTCTGCATCGAAGTACATCTGGCACAACCTTACCGGAAGACGGAGTGTCGGTCGCGGAATCGTCTTGTACTGGATCTGAGCGTCCGGGTCGCAGCACGTTCCATCCGAAGAAAGCCAACACGGCGGCAGTGCTCGAGATCGGCGTCGAACTGGTCGCGTGTTTCCGATGCGCCTTGTCCGAAAACACCGGACATGATTGATCGTTATTCGGCAGGACATCCGTATCAAGTGCCGAATTAAGGTTTTTCGTCAAACAATCTGTTTCTGTGGTACTCTGTAAAAGATACACAGATTATGAGTCTGAATCATTCCACTCGATACGAGGCCCAGCTCACTAAGGGCGACACCAATTCAAGATCTGCCTCCTCGAAGTGTGCTATCGAGGATGACTGGCCTTTGGCCAGGATGTACGTTTCAACGTCAAATGCAGGTGGTGCGAGGTGACTCGATATCGGTGGATTCAGGGACAGCAAGTCTTGATGGATGGAAGCTATCGTGATGTCAGAACGACAGTTCATACTGGGGACAGTCGTTAGAGCCACGTACGAGGACATTGCCGCTACAGAGGGTGAAGATGTGATCAACTATCCGTCCAAGGAATCCGCACACATGTCGATGGGCTTACTATTCTCCATGGACATGATGGGTTATGAGCCAAAACGAGCTGCTTCGCAAGGAGCTGTATATACTTCTCCTCTAAGACCAGTTGAACGAAAATTCAACGCGAGTCTCGGCAGACGGCTGGAGACCACTCACTAAGCGTGGGGTTCAACTTGATTGCCCCAACATTCGGCATCTCCACCCTCCATGCCTTCTCGCAAACCTGGCAACATAGTCTATCCTTTCCACCTTGATTGATCCATCCAGCTTGAGCACATGCTTGTGGAGACAACAAGATCGAGGGCTTGCTTGAAAAGGTTGTAAGGCTGAACGTGCGTAGTCGAGATAGATATGCGGGCACTGAGAACGGGTTGTAGGCGGAGGAGATGCTGTGTACGGTTGCGTTTGCTGTAGTCGATGAACGCTGACGATTGCGTTTCGCGAAGCTTCCTGTGATGGCTCTGCTATGCGGAGATGGACGGGACTGAGTTCTATCGAGAGATATGAGCCGCTGATGTTGCGGGTGGCCTCAAGACTCGCGACTTACGGTAGAAACTTGGCGATTTTCAAACCTTCCAGCGAGGTCGCCGGCTGTGTTTCCTGGATCATCCTCATCTTCTTCTTCCTCCTCTGCTCTTCAGCGTCCAAAGTCGATTGTCCAATCAAGGGCAGGGTCGTGTCCAGTATCGCGCGAATACGTTTCTACCGATTGCAAACGATATTCAGCAGTAAAATCTCGGAAGTCAAATGTTTCCGTACCCTGGACAGCTTTCCCAGGAGCGATTCAACGTATCCTGGGAACTTGCTGTCAGTCGTGGATTCATGATTGACATCATGGCTCGACAGCTCGTGGATGTCCAACGGCGCGAGGTCCTTCACTGGGCCATCCAGGTCGACAATTTCCGCAGGTCCTCCTTTGGGGATAGTCACCGTCGAATTCTCTTCCTCCTCGAAGTCATACTGGACAGTGCTTGAGGGCGATGGCGGGTAAAGAATGTTGAAGACGTCGGCCAAGTCTGCAGCGAGTTCTGAAGAATCGTCGAGGAAAGACATCTTGCTGCGTTCAGTGCATCCGTAAAAGTTAAACAATGGCGGGTATATCGAATGCGCCTTGAGCTGTGCCAGATGTCGTACTTCCCAATTGCTGTTGAAGAAGGGGCCGTGTTGGACAGCGGAGTCATGTTGGCAGTGTAAGGTTGTAGATGATGTCGGGAAGTGAGGTCGCGCTGACTAATCCACCGATTGCGGACCCGCAACTCGTTAGTCATCGCATGCTGGCTTGCGAAGCGTGATCTGGAGTCGAGTGGTGATGATGAATGACGATCAAGAGGTGAATTCGCATACCTTTCAGCTTCAACTCATCGGTTAACGTCGAAACCCAACGTGATACCGAGAATCTGATCACACAATGTCTGTCCCCGGTGGTGGTGCTTACTCGTAAGTCGAAGGAAGGCTCCGTCTGGAGCATTACGCTAACCGATAAACTCTTCCCGGCTTTAGCTTCTCCCTTACAACCTTCTCGCCTTCCGGAAAGTTGGTGCAGATCGAACATGCATTGGCAGCTGTGCAGGCAGGTACAACGAGTCTGGGTATCAAAGGTGAGTTGATATACCTGGGATGTCCTAATTCCGCCTTCATACACGCTTCCCATCATCTAACCCTACGTATTCTTAGCCAAGAATGGCGTCGTAATTGCAACCGAGAAGAAGACCCCATCACTCCTGATTGATGACTCGTCGCTGGAGAAAGTCGCCGTTATCTGCCCCAACATCGGCTTCGTCTACAGCGGCATGGGTCCCGACTTCCGTGTCCTCGTAACAAAAGCTCGAAAGATCGCACAGGCGTACTGGAAGGTGTATGGCGAGTATCCGCCGGTAAAGGTGTTGGTTTCGGATGTGGCGGCGTTGTTGCAGAAGGCGACCCAGCAGGGGTAAATTTCGGTCGAGCATAATTAATGCTGAACGAATTCTGACGAAAGCTTTTTTCCCGTACGATTACAGTGGTGTACGGCCGTACGGTGTCTCCCTGCTGATAGCAGGTTGGGATTCGCATCGAGGTCAATCTCTGTATCAGGTGGACCCATCGGGTAGTTTCTGGGCATGGAAAGCGAGTGCGATTGGCAAGAACATGGTCAATGCCAAGACGTTCCTGGAAAAGCGGTGAGTCTTGCATTCCTTAACAACTCGTGCTCGTCTGACGATGACTTTGTTTCAAACTTAGGTACAACGACGACATCTCTCTAGAAGACGCCATTCATACAGCGCTCCTTACGCTCAAGGAAGGCTTCGAGGGCCAGATCAGTGAAAAGACCCTCGAGATCGGTATTGTCACAACGCCGACCTCGCCAGAACAGCTGCAGGCAAAGAGCGGAGAACGTTTGGCGCCGACATTTAGAAAATTGACCGAGGCGGAGATCCGGGATTACCTTGCCTTATAGAGGCCCGATCTTGGGGGATGGGTCTGTATCGATAGAGATGCGAGATTGAGAGCATTCAATCAAGCTTTGCGGGTCATCGCGGCTTGGTAATGCGAATATCGAAAGCTGGCTGCGTCTCGAGTAAGAATTCGATACAGAGCTTGAGCCCAGTTTACAGAATATGTTGAAGCAGATGATCATCTCCACCCGCAAACAGCTCGACACCTGAGAATTGCGCCCTCGGTCCAGCATGGACAGGCCGCTCGTGGTCAGTTCCTACTCTTGCGACTGATTCGTACGAGTCCCCAACGGTTTGAACTACATACTGATATCGATGTAAATGAGGAGCAGCAGTACAGCTAGTAGTACCCGTCGGACATTCATTTTACAAACTGCTTGTTTCACGCAGATCTTAAAGTATTGAACCGAAGCTTAGAATCGCGAGGCGAAGCATTCTAGTAGTCGGGCTCGGTATCTCACGTCCCGGGCGAAAGTTGTAGGTGTCGCTTCACGTGGTCTTCGGACTACCATCAGGATTTGGGATTAGCTACATCCCCTGTCATATAGCATTGTCACTCCTGTTACTTGTGCTTCCAAGCGCACTTTGAACACCACTCTTTCCACTAAATAGTTCTACCAGCGCTTGGGCCGCAATATGCTAGGCATCAATCTTGCTTGAAGTGCCTGTTGGGTCAGGGAGATTCAATTCTGTCTCCGAAGGGTTAACAGCTTCGCGGGCGGTTTCTGAGTCCAAGGTTCCCACACGCCGAAAGACACAGACATCGGGCTGAACTTGGGCCTTGACACAATTGCCACATCTTTGCTCAATCGCGTCCGCAGTTGGTTCTCCGCTACACCTGATCTTCCGCAGCCGACAGCGTTTGCACGCAGCACGACTTCTCCTTGTTTTCGCTTGCTCTGCTTGATCATCTTGTTCCGACAGCCGACATGGGGGCCCAGCAGCATCTTTGGAATATGACGAGACCGACTTCGTTGCTCCTGTAGATGTAATCGAAAATACGCTGAAATCAGGAGGGCAGACTTCCCCTCGAGAAGTTGCCGCAAGGTCTGACTCAAAGTCATCATGGAAGGCGCTGAAGGCATTATGAACCCGGTTGAGCTCCCTAAAGGTTAATCCTTTGCTGTCGTGTTGTGTAATGGATGGCCAAATAGGCGTTGTCATGCGGTTGGAGTTGAATAGCTACTGCCGCCCAGCCAACTTATAGGTGGGTTTTCCTGGGCAAACGCGGCAGCACAGCCTGTCTGACTTCGTACTGAATCGGGGCGTATGGCTCGGAGCTCAGTAGTCATAAAAAATAGCCGATATGCACAGCATTGTACCGCTTCCTTTTTCAACAGTGCTTACTGTACAAAGTACCGGATTGCTTCCTTTCGGTCGTTCATCGGGTCGGACAGACTCGAGTCGAAGCCAAACGAAGGCGAGAGAATCAACGTAGCTTCAACTCTTCCTGGCTAGCACGTCGACTTGAAGCAGTCGACTGTTCAACCCGCGCGAGCGTGGTCTTCGAGACAGTATGGATACCAGTCGATCAAGTGAGCCGGTACAGCAGAAGGCGTTCACCGTCTTGGGCGCAAGCATAGGCGTTGATGCAGATGTGAGGCTCGTGAGCGGTGAGGCGGCTCCCAAGCACATGCCATATGAACCAGCCTTGTCATGTTTCCGAAGTTCTCTGGTCGTTAGAGTGCAGAACTCGCCTTCCAGGCATCAGCTAGCCATCTTCACAATGCCACCTGAAGCCAAGAACTAAGAATCGGAAACGCTCAACAAGTCTTGCGCAAACAGCTGCAGCTCTGCTGAGAGTCCCTTCCCTCGCATACTATTTGCGACTGTCTCTGCGAAATGCGAGCTATCTCACAAGATATGCTGGCTGTCGGGGTCCATCCATGAGCGATACAACATCGCCGATCGTTGGTCAACCTACAAACGTTCTACAAATAGAAGCCCTAAAGCTCTCCCCTACCTGAGGTGACCGTACCTACCCTTTGTTTGTCATTACTGCAGAGTCTCAACCGCTGCCTCGGAAGGAGGGTCGTCGGTGCGACCGAGTGTTCGTCGAACGCAATACTGCTCCTGCGCCTGAAAGGCCCTCTCCGTGGCATAAGTATACATGCTAGCTGCGCCATCGGAGAAAGACTTTCCCTTAGAAGTTGAAGTCACGCCATCGTCCTGTGGTGGTAGTGTTGTTGCCTCACAGCTTACAACACTCTTGGCATGATGAAAGGTGGAAATGCTATCTGAACCCAGTTCAACGGATCCCCTGGGTCTCATGACACAGTCACTGCCTGTCCGAACACAGTCGGTGCACACTCTTTGTTCTTCATAAGCCGTGGTATCGCACTTGATCTTCCGCTTTCGGCAACGTTCGCATGCCCGACGCGCCCGGCGGAGCTCCTTGGTCTCCGCCGTTGCGATGTGCGGTAGCGACGGCTCTTGCTGAGACGCCTGAGAACACGTATGGAGGTCTTGAACGGCAGTACGGGTTTCGATGGTCTCACCCAAGGTGGCTGACTGCGGCGGGGAAGGATTGAGCAAAGTGTCAATCCGATATCGGCTGTCAGTAGCCATTCGCTGGACCTGCCTCTGATGAGGACTGTTGAGATAATAATGTTTAGACCAAATTCAGCTGACGGACTGTATCAGTGTATGATAACAGGTACTAGGGCGGGAGAGAGGCCAGAGCTACTCGCGGGCGCGAGGGCTACCGGTGCTCCGAGTATATATGAAAGACTCGCCAATGGTAAATGAAGCCGCTCGGACCGGCCCACCCAGGGGTATTGAGCTTCATTTTCAGAAACTTCTCTAGAAACCTCGCCACTCAGAGCTTCGTTCACGAAAGGAAGGCCACTTCGATGCATCAACGATTTGTATCGCACCGCACTTTTGTACGTATGCTGGCAAAGAATCTGTGAGCTCCAGATCTGACCAAGGTGAATTCAGGAAGGATCACGAATCCGCGTGAAGGCGAAAGAATATGTCACGCTCATCGAAGACGATAGCGAATCCCTTATGAGTAAGAATGCATCTGTACACTCGCACTTGAAGATGTGAGGATCGTAAAACCCCAAGGAACCATAAGGGAGACGGTAGCATGTACACGCTTTTGCTGTGACGGAGGGAACCTCGAAGTAGCTGAAAAACCAGGCCTCCTTATTGCAAGAGGCATGTCCTTTGTGAATGCAGAGGCATTTTTTCGAAGGAAGCTGTAGCGAACGTCGATGAAGGTGATGTAGGTCTGCTATCGATCGGAGGAGCCTCATCGAGCATTGTCGCTCAAAGCCTTCTGGTTTTTAAGAACCTCCGACAGATACTACGCTAGAGGAAACGCACGCAAATCCGCTAAGGTTCAAGCCTGCAGATGCAGGGAACGCAGTGAACGATCGGGACACTCTAACGCATCACTGCGCGCCGGTCATTGTTCCGATATATCTTAGCGTGCTGTGACGATAGTCATAGACACCTCGCCGCGGCCAAAGCTGACAGGCGTTAAGGCTGCAAGACAACCCATTATCGCATTCATGAGTGCATAGGCTTGACTACCTTGAGCACATGTAGTAGCTCTCTTCCAGCGCGCCGTTTCAGTGCCACCTGTAAGGGGGAGCCGATGCGTCAATAAAGGTCAGATGATGCATCAACGAGCGTTTAAAAAGCCAACTTTTCATACCTCTGCCGAGAAGCCTTTCCCCTGCAACCTCTCGCAAATCTGTTGCGGGTTGTTTTCGCTTACCGCCACAAGATAGAAGATTCCTCCTGGCCGTAACAGTTCCTATGCGCGAGTTTATCTAAGCATCGCACTTTACAGAAGCCTCTTTGTGTATTTACCGGTAGCATGTCGAGTACGATATCCGTCACTTTCATGCCGTCCAGTCCGCCGGCCCAGGTCGCGCCTATCTCGCCGCCCTGTTGTGTTTCTAGTAACCTGCACACGGGTTTGAGTACCCATCCAGCGGGAGAGCGTGAGCTGACTGACTCTATTTCTTCTGTTGGGACATATGGCGGATTGAATAAGAGTATATCGATACCGCCGACGGCCTGTATTCTGGGTAATAGCGGGTCGACCAAGGAGGTTTGGATTGGATTGAGAGTGATCTGGACAAAAAAGAGAAGCGATTCAGGGTATCTAGTATCTGGTGTGTAAGGTAGGGGTTGATCTCACGTACATCGTTCAGTCGAGCAGTATTCTGCGTAGCAAGGCATGCATTCGGATTGATGTCCGTACTTAGGAAAACTGTGGACCGTCGGCAAAGAAAGAGGGATCAGGACTTTCTCGGAAATCATTCTCAAGCGGTTACTCGCGCGAAGAGGATGTCCCTATTGCTTTTGCCAGAAAGGCTGATGCGATACCAGAGCCCGACCTATGCTTCAGAGCTTCAGCGACGTCACGTTGGCACAACGGCAAGCTTCGGAATTTACCCTATCTCCAAACAAATTGATGGCTGGAGAGATGTTAGCTCCCCGACGTCTTGCTCTATCGCATCGAGAAGGATGAATGAGTCCTCTGTGGTTTAGCGGATCATGAGTTCCTTTACAAGGACGAACCACGAGGGATTCAAGAACTCACCTGCGGGCTCATACACGCTGTCGTGCAGCTTTCCGTAATCCGGTGTCGGAATCATGGTACTTGCTGATGGGGATGTTAGACCTTGTTGAAGGAGATCGACGCTACAGGTGCTGAGATTCTCTCGAAGGAAGATGTTTTGCGAGCTGTTCGCAGAGACCTTCACAGAGCAATATCTGTCTGAGACATGGATATCCCTAGCGTGACTTTTCCGAAGTGATCGACACTGCGACCTGATGATGATGAATGGTGAATGCATATGCGAGCGTGAATGGCGAGAGGCCTTTAGAATCCACACGTAGAACAAGACACATTTTACCGGCCCTCTTGGTCGAAGACAACATCACCGAGCGAAAGTTGGATGGGGGGAAAGCCGTACAGAACATCAGCAGGAGTTCTGAATCATGTCCTCGAGCAAGAATACCGCCAAAGAGGCGACGACCATCTCGCAGAGCACACTATTCGACCTGAAAGGGATCGTATCTGAGCACAGGAGCACATTCGATAAGGAGGGAAGGTCCGCGGTCAAGGGACGTATACGGCCGAAGGATGAAGCGATGGTCAGTACCTTCGGCATACTAACAGATTTCAAGCTGACTCTCGTCATCAGTCAAGGGACAAGTTCGCCCGTCCATCGCCGGGAATTATCAAACGTATGGCCATGGAAGCTCGAAACGACATGAAACGTAAACACCTGGCGCATTTATCGAAAGCATCAGAGGAACAGCGTCAGGAGATCATGCGTATAAAGGCGGAAAAATATGAGAAGCTGCGGAGGGGAGAGTATGGTAGCTTGACGGAGAAAGAACTGGCAGAGGCGACAGTCGATGTGAGTCTATCGATTCCATCCTGCTCACCTTTCGGAACCTCATCACGTAACCGACCAGTTTGATCGCAAATGGCAAGAAGAAGACGAATGGTCAGATCACTCGAGCGACATTGATGAATCCGCCTATCCGACATACGGGGAACCATCAGGAAAAGACAAGGTCGACGACGCATTTTCACGCGAGAAAATTGAATATGTTGACGAGCTGGGCAGGACGAGAATGGGTACCAGAGCAGAAGCCCTAGAAGCAGAGGAGGCTAGGCGTACGGGAATTGTCAAGGTGCATGACCCTATGGAGGCACTCGAGGAGCAGGAGCCAAGTATAGGACCAGCTCATGCGGAGGTACTGTAAGTCGGGTTCACTTGAGATATGCCGGGACCGTGCTTATAGATTGCTGAGTCTCATAGACAATCGAATGTCATATGTGCGCCTCCTTACATTCCGCCGGAGAATCCAGGTTGACAATCCCCTTCTTTCCTACAGATGGCGCGCAATCATTCTTTCCTGTATACGAGCCAACGCAGGAGGACCTCAAAGCAAGGCTCAAGGCGGCGGAGGGACCAGCGGATACGAAACATTACGACGCAAACCAAGAAGGCAAGTCACCTTTCGACAAACACTCTGAGCTGTAGTGGTATAGTGCTGCACTTACACCTCGACCCATGTAGTCCGATCGAGGGCCGCGGGCCATTATCAATTCTCACAAGATGAAGCGATTCGTGCGCAACAGATGGCTGCTCTTAAAGCCGAAAGAGACGTTACGCAACAGGCCAGAGAAGAAAACCAGAGCCGAGCAGTGCAAGTGGTGGCGGGAGCTTCACATGCAGAACCCGCCAAGAGGGTTGTGGTATTGACAGCTGCGCAGGAGGCCAAGAAGCGGAAGCTTGATGAGCGGAGGGCAATGATTGAGGCCAAGCGTATGAAGGTAGGGGGGAGTTACCCGGGTATGATATCTAAAACTGACAACAACTGACATAGATGCTTGGTGGGAAAGAAGGTATCGAGAAGAAGCGCAAAGAGCTTCAAGATCGCGAAGCCGAGAGACTGATGAAAGAAGTGGAGACAAGTCTCGCAGCCGAGCAAGGCGGCTCCAAGGACTGATGAAATTCGGATTAGTAATTATATCCAGACATGTCGCTGTTTCTTCAAAACAGCAGTAGCTGCCGCGACGCTGTGACTTCAATTCCTGTACGCGCTTCCGTACCGGAAGAGTTTATTGTCCCAGTAGGCAGTTCGTCCCAGTAGGCTCTGCCTCTCGGCCTAGTTTTGATCATAAGGGAGCGAGGCGTAGAACTTGACTGCTTCCAGCACGCTGCAGCCAGTGACTATGGTTTCCTGATGCGCCAATCAATAATAGTTCTTCCCCCTCTCTGTTGCGTATGCCGCATTTCAGCCACGAAGGCAAAGTGAAAAGCTACTGTCCGCAAGATCGTCCACAAAGATATCATGATTTTTGATGTTCATGTTGCCCGGATACAATAGGGATAGTCTTATCCCGCAGATCGACCGTATACAAAAGTGGAAGAGGGACAGGCCGTCACCGACTTGTCCTACCCAATGCGGTCGCAATTATACTAGAAGCCATTCATCTATACCAAGTCCGTTTCGTCGCGCCGCAACCAGGAGGCGTGATGACTTTATGGGTCAATGCGCGATCCACCGGCCTTCTCGTTTCCGTGAGCGGAGCCCGACGGACTGAGCTTGTTGGCATAGTCTCCGTTACCGTCGACAAGAGATTTCGAGTCGATTCGGTGCATTCGCAATTCAGGGTCAATCGCAATGTAGTCGTGGGTAAATTCGCCAAGGAAGGCGTCGTCGACACCGACGATCTCCTCTTCCTCTGAGGTCTTCAATCGCAAGAAGGGGATGAAGTGGAACATCCAGCACAGAATGGTGGTAACGACGAAGGAGTAGCCGAACGCAGCGGTACAGTCGGCGAGCTATGAAGCCAAGCAGTGAGCTCGGACCCGAAGTCGGTTTGGAAAGCAGCTTACCTGGTAGCCCAACTGAATGTAGTGGTGGTCAATCCAACCTCCGGCAATCTCGGTCCCGTCAAGGCCAGCGACCGAAGCTTGAGCAAACAAGCCGGTCAGGATGCAACCCCAGATACCGCCGACGCCGTGGGTGGCGAACACGTCGAGAGCTTCGTCGACTCGTAGCACAAACTTGAGTCGCGTGGCCAAGTTGCAGAAGAATGCGGTGACGAAACCGATGGCGACAGCTGCGGGAGCGCCGACGTAACCAGCCGCAGGAGTGATACCGACAAGGCCTGAAGGATGTCCACTACGTCAGTACGATGCCCTCTGAGCTAAACGTAAAGGTGACTTACCTGAGATCGCACCGCTGCAGAAGCCGATAGCGCTCCATTTGCGTTCCAACCTCCAATCCATCAACATCCATGTCATTCCACCAACTGAAGCGCTGAGGTTGGTGACAACCATGGCCATGACAGCTCGCAAACTGGAAAGTAAAATGGTCGGGTCAGCAACTTTGCATTATTGCCTCGATGCAGTCAAGTCGAATAGTCACTTACTTGGCACCCAATCCCGAGCCTCCGTTGAAGCCGAACCAGCCCACCCAGAGGAACGCTGTCCCTAAAACCACGAAGAACGTGTTGTGCGGCTTGTAGGCGAGTTGCTGAGTACCGTAGCCACGTCGTTTGCCGAGATAGAGCGCGATTGCGAGAGACGCGGTTCCGGACGAGATGTGTACGGGTGAACCACCTGCGTAATCATATCCTCCGAGGGTGAAGCTCCATCCTGCGGCGTTCCAAGTCCAGCATGCTGAAAGCGGTCGAAGATTAGCAATTGTCACATAGACATTTTTCGCCTTTGCGACTTACCAATTGGGCAGTACACGATTGTCAACCAGCAGAACATGAACAGAAGGATGGGACCAATTCGACCTCGTTCAGCGAAACCTCCGACGGCGAGGACGACGGTGATGCAGGCAAACATGCATTGGTCTGAACAGTAACAATGAGCTCCGCCCAAGACGAAAACGCGAATTTCGCGACCGACTTACAAAGAGCAAACAGCAATGCCGGAACCCTGCTTGAACCAATAGATGGCTGTTCCAGGACACCTCTCAGCGCAAAGTACTTCAAGTCTCCGATGAATGATGACGCTCCGTCAGAGAATGCCAGACTGTAACCCCAGAAGAACCATTGGAAACTGCGAATGATGGAGGGTTAGTCCTTGATAGCATATTCCTCGCGTACTGGCAACTCACCTTCCGACTGCGATGCCCGCCAGCGAGAGGTGCAGCATGGAAAGTGCGTTCTTCCGACGCAGTAGACCAGAGTATAGTAAACCGACTCCTGGGATCATGAGCCATACCAGCGCGGTACAGATCAAGATGAAGCCCATGTCGCCGAGGTTGTACGTGGTGGCTTCGCTGTTTTCGTCGGCCGCGTAAGCCACATCGTTACTTGGTGCTATGTATGAGACGTTGACCATGTTGGATGGCAAGTGTCGTTCGAACTGTTGAAAGGCGAGATGTCATGGTGGTCAACGAGAAGGAGCAGTTCATATATAACAAGCACAGCTTCGGGTTGGACATGCTGCGTCGCCGAATCGCGCGAATCAGCATCCAGAAACGAGGGTCAGCGCGTATCAAAAGAACAAAGCCAAAGTCATCCTGCGCATGCGGAGGAAGCTCCGGACGGCGTCTCCTGTTCTGCGTCTCGAGACATAGGAGCTCCTTTGCGAGTGGCTTGGCTGAAAGAGACGTGTTCCATGTTATCGACACCCTTCTGCGTAATTTCCCAGGCGACAAGTCAGGCAGATAAGGGACCGGTGTCCTGCATAGATCCCTGTCGGAGTTCGCCTGTTGTCGCTATTGCGCTGACTTGGAAATGGAGACATCCTTATCTTTACTCTCGCTTTGTAGATATCGTTATCTGGCCATATTACTGTAAGTTGACAAGGCATGTACCATTCCGTCCGAATATCGGGCCGCACTCCGACTCGGTGATGAACGATTAATGACGTGCATTTCTACGGGGCATGGCATCATGCACTTCTTGGCAATCCTCAGTGTCAGCTGACTTTTTGGGCTGAACGTCGGGTGGGAGTCTCCTGGGGTATTGGTGACGGCGGACAGCGACACTTATGATTGAGGAACAGGCGGCTCGTGTCTATAGATCATCTGCCCTGACTCTAGACAATCAGCGTCCCAGCTCGACAGCTACAGAGCCCGAGAACTAGATTCAGCCCAAAGTTCAGCCCAAAGTTCAGCCCAAAGAACGCGCTCGTGACCCCGGAACACCCTTAACGACCCCACCACACGACCAGCCCGACATGGCAATGGTCACAGAGACGATCCATGAGGACGAGTCCGAGCGACATGAACGCACCATCCTCCCCAAATTCCCGACACCCGCCCACAGCCGCTCACCAGCTCGACGTCAAAATTCGACAACCACCATAGAGACGACGCCAAACGGAGGGTCCTTGAAGGACAAGTTGGTGCGAGCGATGAGTCCGAGGAGGGGGAGCCAGACGGCAATTGACGGGCAGTCTTTTGGCAGTGAGTAGCCTTCCAGGTCTCCGCCTCAGGCGGTCCTTGACTCGTGGGAGTATAAACTCACGGACTCTGCTCTTTCTAACCTTGGAAATCCATCCTTCATCTCCACCAACGGCCTATTGCACTATTGTCCTTCTCTGTCTCATTGTAATGACCTCTTCGACCCTCGTGCGCACATGAAACGCTCGTCCAACACTCACCTCGACGTGATTGGCTCAAACTCTCCTTACCCCTATCTCCAAAACGCGTAATGCGGATCCGTTCCTTTATCGATCGGGCTTCTTTCTTATCTCGACTTCACCACATTGCATCATCCGCCTTTCGACTTGTCATCTCGGATCGCTCTTGGCTTGTCTCCTGCTCCTCCTACGCCTCTTGGGGCTCGACGATACGACTACACGGATCTGCTCCATTCGCACTTGCACTGCACTCACGGGCACTTACCCTTTTCGGTACATCGCTCGGCACCACATCAATGGTTATTTGACTGGTTCCCTTCGTGGTATGCCTCGCCTTGGACCGCTCTGAACGTCGGACACCGTTATCGCATGGCCATCGTCGCCACGCAACACTGAAATAATCGACACCGACCTGACGTTGACTTCCGTCGCTACCCTAACACTCCTTGTGCGAATCAACACCTACAGAAGTCATGTCACGCAGTCAGTCTCGAGGCCGAGATGTCATGTCCACCGGAAGGTAAGCAGCATTCGGTCTGCAGAGACCTCGCTCGCTGAACCATTTCCACTACAGAGGTGGAGCAGGCAACGCAGTCCGAAGTCCTAGCAGACCAGCAGTTCTAAGCGGCGGCGAACCCATCATCCCCGGCGGCGAACGAGGCCGAACCATTGCCCCGCGAGATTCGTCCGCCGATAGAGTTACCCATGCCGGACGAGGAGGATTCGGAAATACGCGATCGCCGTCAACGAATGGACGGGCTGAGATTATACAAGAGGAGCAGCTGGCAGCGAAGCTGGCGGCGGAGAGAAGGGAGAGGGAGTTGGCGGCGGATGTTCCGATGAGCACGGGTAGAGGAGGTGCAGGTTAGTTGGCCAGGATCCTTCGTTCCGTGCTGAACACTGACGATCTCGTCCCGTAGGCAACATTGGCGGCAACCGATCTCGAAGTAGACAGCGACCTGTTGCGCAAGAACCCAACGGTTACTACAAGGATGTCGATGTTTCGCGAACGACCACTAGAACCACTGCCGTGGGACAGCCGGCCTATATTGTGCGTGACTTCAGTCTGCCTGTTTAGCCGGATGCTAAACCGATCTCTGTAGTCCGGCGGTCGAGGCGGTTATGGCAACATCATTCCTGAATCGGAATTGTCTCCTGAAGAAAGGGCGAGAGTAAGTCGGATTGCTACCATGGGAGGAACATAACTCATCCCAAATTCGTATCCCTCCAGCGAGAGGCCGAAGCTAGACAGGAAGCTGCGATCTGGGAGAAACATCGACAGGAACATGCAGGAGGATTGTGAGTATGTGATCGTCCCTTGGGGGATGCCCCTTAACCCCTGTCCCTTCGTAGGCATTCGGAAGGAAGGGGCGGCTATGGGAATCTCGCGCCCGTCGTCACCAGCGATGTTGATTTCAACAAGCTCTCTCTGGAGGAACGGGAGGCGAAAGCCAAGTTGCATCCTCATGATCATGGTTTCATGACTGGCAAGGGTAAGCTTGCAAGTCCCGTCGTCCGGAGCACGTGAATCTGAATGTCAAATTTCTAGGTGGAGCAGGCAATTATCATGCGAAACCTGCGGCCGAAGAGACGGGGCGCGGTCGAGATTCGAACCGCACCAATGGCGGCGGTGGTCTTATGCAGAACATCTTCCGCAGTCTCAGTCGATCGACTGGGAGGAGGGACTGATGTTCGCGCATGTCGACCGTGTTGCAATGCTCGAGTGATTACGGATGTGTGTGATTTTCCGCTTTCGTGATTTGTGATTCCGTATGCCTGAAAGGTGAAGCTGTTGTCAAGTAATACGTCGTTGTGTTCCGATATGAATGTTTGTACAAAGCCCCACCTAAGTTCGGGAAGTGTGCGTCCAGCTCCACTGCCTGCAATCTACACAGCTATCTACACCATCTACACTACCTACACGCGGGGCGACGAGAGAAACTGGTGCTCCCAGTCGAGTGAGGTCATCTGAGTCATACTTGACCTACCTTCCAAAGACATTTCCCTATGAGCTTTCCTTTCTCGCGACACTCTTCCCCACCCATCATCTTCACGACGGACGATCCAGAGAAGTCAACTTACGATCCCCTTTCAAGTACATCTGATCACCACGCGGAATTGACCACCCACAAACTCAGGCTCCAACAATCCTGAACACCTAGCCACCTTCGCCTAAGGTTCCTTTCTGCTCTTCACAACCCATCCTTCAAAGCCGGACTACTGAATACAGCCGACATTTAAATCAGCTCTCGGCGATACAAGTGGCGTCTAGCAGGATGGGCAATCAAATAGGGTCTCTGCAGAGGACAGGACCGTAAGCCTTCGACGTTCCCGACGTTCCGCTGCGTACCGACTCTTCCCTTTCTGCAGCGAGAATACGAACAGCTCTCCCGAACCAGCGCCTGCCGCAGGCATTACAGACACGCTGATTGGGACAGCAACCCGCCTACACAGACATTACTTCCCACCTGCACCGCCTCCGGCTCCGGAACCATTGACACCGGACAACATGACGCCACTGCAAGTATGCCAGATTCGGATGTGCCTTCGCCGACTCCTTCCGGAAGAGCTGGTCAACCCAATTTTGAATCATGCACAGGTCTACACGGCATCTAACACAACTCGTAAAGACAAGTTGGTTTTCGATGATCGGCATGGTTCCGTCTGGAACATCGAGAATCGAAACGAGCGGGAAGGACATTGGCTCTATCTGGCCACTTTTCCGATATATGGACGCCTTCCGCCCTACCCACACCCCTCGGAGGAAGAAGACAGGGTGATCCACGTGGAGGATGACCAGACATCGCAAGCAGCGGTTGGGGATTCCACGCCGGCAGAAGAGGAAGAAGAGGCAGAAGAGGTTCCCGAGGATCCCAGCGCGCGTAATCCCTGGAAGGTAAAGGCCATCAAGGTTACGACTTGGAGCCGCGACCAAGGTTGGACTTCGGAGCATCATGAAACCGAGGGTGAGCAGAGGAATAGTGAATGGTACTCGCAATGTGCTGACACATTATCCCGCTCAGACCCGTATGACGGATCGTATACCTGGTTCGAACTCGGTATCGGAAGACGGGGTGAGATTATGCCTTGGACGATGGAGATACAGAAGAACAGGCGGGGTAAGCGCAACAGACAGACACTGATGAATTGCCGCTCAATGCATAATCACTGGCAGCGGATCGCAATCTCCAACGATATGAGCATGACTTGCCTCTGGACTTCCCTGTCCTGCGCCATCTGCGTAAAGGCGACAGCCTGCTGTTATTGGCCAAGGCTCGCTATCCGGTGGGTCAAACAGAGGGTTTCGTTGGGCGCTGCGGTTGCTAATATGCACTTGCCTTGATCTCAGGGATGGCAAAACATAGTGCAGTCAGTATTGCAGGTTGCCCGGAGATCGCGCAATGTTGTTGCTAAATCTCTCCCTTTCTTTGATCATTCCTGACAGGATGGCCGAGATCAAGATCTACTATGGGTTCTAGTTATGGTTTCTGCAAGCGTTCGTCAGACGATCTTGTATTTCCTTATTCTGAACGACCCTTCTGACCGGATTGTCGGGATAAGATCCAATTCAGTACGTATCTGGTTGTAGAGCTTTTGCGCCTGGACTACGTTGTGAGCAAGCCGATGTAAGCTAGACTTAGCAAGCCTGCGACAAAGTGACACCCTCGTCCTGCGACTTGCTGAGGCACTTCAACGTACGTCAACAGCTTGCCCTTACCCTAAGAAACTGGCTATCCGCGCGTCCTCGGCGGCTGCCCTTGCCTACACAGGCTGGACCGCCTGCAAATGGGACTTTTCCCTCAAACACTGCGAGCTATGCCCTGCAGTCTCCCTGCTTCATCAGCTGTTTCATCCAGCCCCTCATCCCTCCTGGATTCGGATGTGTTCGGATGCGATGATATCGGTGACCTAAACTTCCTGATCTGGGACTCCGCCCTGCCCCGGCCAATTTCGAATTTCTGGGCGGTCGCGCTAGACAGCTCGTCGCCTCCCCTTTGCGCTGACCAAGAAGCGCACGCGGGGTAAGGAGACGTTTGGATGCGGGGAGAGCTGTTCTGATGAGGTGTTTTTCATAGGTTCGCCTGGGAGAATACGCAACCATCGCTGGCATCGTGAGGCAATCCATCGACACAACGGCGCCTTGAGACTCCGAATCGGCGCCAGCTGCCTCTTCACCTCGAATCCACTGGTTTTCTTGGTCGAGAAGTACCGCCATCACACCGTCTTCGCACTTCCAGCGTCTTCAGCATCGCCGCTTCGATCAGCTGGCGACGTCAACGGCCAGATACTCTTACATGCGAATTCTGAGACACGCCAGGCTTACCATCATCCAGACCCTTACGGAAATTTCGGTTTTGTGAAACCCCTCGGGCGATGGGATTTGGCAAGTTGCACTGCATCTTGCCTGTGTAATCGTTTTTGTGCTGACATCGCAAATGCCTTCAGGTTGGCAAGATCCGTCTCCAGTACCCGTGGCATTGCGCTCTGCAACTCCCGTTACTGGCATGGACACCTCCAGCGGCGACTTTAGGAACAATATGTATGGAATTGGAGCAGATCAGGACGCGAATAAGCCTAGGATGAGGCAGGAAGGCTTCAAGTAGGTAGCGAGGTGTGGATGCCGACGTCTTGACGAGTGTACTAAGCGGTTACCTCTCTCTCCAGTCTCGCGCATTCTGGTAACGATACCAGCAGGATCGGCCAAAACTATTTCAACAATGTGTTTCCCATGCTGCAAGATCTGTCTAGCAGCCAGGGTCAGGAAGCATCTACCGACCATATGGGAAACTCCGGTTTCGACTTCAACGCGTACAATTTGCAACAGGCTCTCGCTCAGCAGCTTCAAGGCTTTGCGGAGTCCTCCAACCAAAACGCGAATCTCCGGGCCGGGAATAGTATGAAGTCGCCGCAAGGCTCGGGCACTGCGAAGGGAAACTCGTCCATGAGCCCGGACGCTCTCTCCGCCTTCGTTGCCAACAATATTACCACACAGGACCTGATGGCGGGACAGATGTCGAAAGGCCACGCCGAAGGCGACGGCGCGCAGAACCATAATCAGCAGAGCCGGAACTTTCCGGGAGAATTCAACCTACAAAGTGGCGATGGCCAGCAGCTGAACAACATGGATCTACTGTCACCTGAATATTGGGCAGCATTCGAGCAGAACTCCCAGTATCAATCCATGGATACGGGGAATATGGATACCACCAACGGCCAATCAAACCAGCAAGACATGAACAACTTTGTCAACCAAGGACAAAATGGTCAAGGGGATTTGCCGCACGATGCTCAACGCCTGTTCCGCCAATTGCAAGCTGGTTTGAAGGCCAATCTCCAAGGACAGAGTTCGGCCTGGCCAAACGGCGGCCAAAACGGACAGTATATGAACCCCTCGGAGGAGCAGAGGGGACGTCAGCCGAATATGGCTTTGGCCAGGAATATCCCAAATCAACAAACGCTTGCACAATGTCTGCTACCGAGCTTCTCACCGCTCGACAAGGGCGTTAGCAACTTTGATTTCGATTTCAGCCGACTCGACATGGCGGGACATCGCCTGGCGAATCCGATAGGAGATGCCAATCTCGCATCCGCATCCGCGACAGCGACCGCTGCGGTGATGAACATGGACCTGAATTACGGAAACTCGAACGGCATGAACGGCATGAACGGCATTAATCCTTCCTTCGTGGATCCTTCCGCTACTTTTAATCCGGCCATGATGAATGCGTCCGTTTTCAGCCACCTGAGAGATCAGCAAGGCGGATTCGCTCGCGGTGGGAACCTCGATCAAAGCGTGGGAACACCTCGAACGTCGAGCATGCTCAGTACCCGTTCGCCGAGTATCGGAAGCGGCAAGGATGTAGATATGCAAACACCGTCGGGCCATTCTCAGACAGATGGAAAGGGGAACACAAGCGGCCAAGCTTTGGCTGGCTCAGCGATGAATCCTTCGCACCTGGCAAGGGCGCGTTCACCTTCCGCGACCCGAGCGGGAAATGGCAAGTCGAGTGCCCGTCGATCTACTTCGAACACAAGGCCGCGAGGGGGTTCCAACGACGGCATCGGTCCTGCAAGACGACCGTCTTTCAACAGCCATACAGTCGCGCGCACTTCTGCCATGCAAGGCTCGTACCCTCATCCCCATCAGCCAGCCGCAGCCGCCCCAGTCGTGGGCAGTGGTAGACCTCAACACAAACGCTCGACATCATCCACTAATCAGATACAGACATTGGCTTCGGGCGTCAATACCCTCGGAATTGAAAAGGACGCCGAATGGCGACAGCTCGCTGGACTAGGCTCAGTAACAGTCACGAGTCCGAAGTCGGCATACGCAGCAACCTTCAACCCTTCGGAGGGAGGCCTTTCCCATTCCCCCGTGTCGGCTGACTCACCGGCGTCGACTGTGTTGAAGTCTCCTGCAAGCGGCAAGCCGAGAAGGTTGTCAACTACGGAGACATCCTCGACACGACCGAACATGCGACGGAAGTCATCGACCAGTCGCACCCGACGCGATACCCGTACCGTGATTGCGGTCAAGAAGGAAGACCTGTTTGATGCGGATGACAGCGCCCTCATGGAGACGAACGACTTAGCGGTCTCTGACAATGAACAAGATGACACTATAGAGTGAGCGGCTTTTGACTACATGGTGGACACCGTGACTAAGTCATCTCGCTCCTAGACTTACTGCAGAGGAGTTATCGAGAATGACGGATGCGCAGATCGCAGCGGAAAAGCGACGTCGGGCACACAACCTGGTCGAGCGCCACCGACGCGAAGCCATCAACAAGGGATTTGTAGAGCTCGAGGCCTTGCTCAGCTCTTCTGACACTGCTAGGCGGCTCATCAGCGAAGCCAGGAGTAAAGGAGGGGACGAGGATGACGAAGATATGCCGCCTTCTGCTAAGAAAGGCAAGAAGAGCAAGAAGAGCAACAAGAAGACATCTGGCGGGGGAATGTGCAAAGAAACGATACTTCAGAGTGCTCTGGCTCTGCTTCAGTAAGTCAACTTGGTCGCCGCGCATAGATTCTGTTTGTTGAAGCCTTAATATCAGAGAGCAACGCCGCATGATCGACGAGCAACGAAGTATCATCCATACACTTCGCAATCAGACTTCCCCTATGACTGTATCGAATGGGGCTCTCATCCCGGACAGCGTCTTCAATCAGTTGAATGCCAACTATGTTGCCTTGGGCATATCCGGCAACGACGATCAGTTGCGCTCAATCGACGATGGCGCCTCGATTCAATCCGCCATACCGGTGGATCCGCTGTTAAGTCGAGGGCGAAAGCTTTCCAGCAATTCGGACATTCGTGCCCGAAGTCGTTCGGCTCTGCGACAGATGAATGCTATCCAAGAATCGCCCGGAGAGGGCCAGCAAGCATAACGGAATGAAGGGAGCATAACAGTATAATTGGCTTGTTGCCGCATCTCGCCTCGGCGGTATTTCTATACACGCATAATGGACAGTGGGTAGATCTTGTTGTATAAATGTCAATATAGACAGCACGAAGAAGGTCGGACAGCAAGTTACAGATACTCGGACGAAATTGGCAATCATTGTACAGGGCAAAGAGATGTTGAAAAATGAATCGATTATGTGTGCAGTCGTATTGACATGGACGGGCATGCGGATCACAGTGCTCTATACTAGTACATGTAGTTTTACAAAGCTGTCTTTGACTCGATGAAATCAAGCCATTTCGACATCCACTGCACGTTCCTCCATCGGCGGCGCCGGAGCGGCAGCCTGAATAGGCGGCGGTAGTGGGCTATCGTAGATGTTGTCTGGCCCGTTCGACCCTATCGGCGCATCCAGCTGTTGCGTACTTGTTCCAGTCGACAGAGAGTCTAAAGCCACTGTGTTCGCCCAAGGGTTTGACAAGGCCTTTGAATCGCTATCCCAGGGACTAGTAAGAGGATAAACATGCGTCAGCGAGAAACTTCCTACGAGATTCGGGGGAAACCGGTTACGCACACGCTGAAACGGGTCACTTTTGGCTTATCGACCAGCACGTTTCGCACGAGACCCTTGAAATCCACCTGTAAGGGCGGCTCCAATCGACGTGCCTCGTCTTCGTATTCAGTGTTGACGTAGTACCCGACTCGGACGAATTCCTTGTCGCGATATGAGGCTGTTAGGATGAGGACGGTGACGCCGAGGATCTCTTCTGATGCTGTTGATGGGAGTAGGTTGGGTTGCGGCGCGGCGGCGGTGAAGTCGAATGAGTTGACTCCGACGGGGACGGGACCGACTACAAGTGATGAAAGGTTCAGCTTTTGCTGCGAGGGCGCCATGGTGGACTCGAGTACTATAGTCTATTCAACTTACCCATGCATGAATCTAGCTCTTGGTCGTATTCCTCGGACTTGGCATCGCCGACGTACAGCAGTCTCCACTCGATGTCTGCGCGAGGTAGCATCAATGAGCAAGGCATCCGAAAGATGTAGGGGTAATCTTGATCTCGCTCCTACCGAACAAGGTACTCACCCTCTTTCAGTTCCTCGACACATTCAAACGTGATCCTGAAGTTGTAGTCGTCCTCCCATCTCGCCGGGTTGTTGAGGAGCTGAATGTTTCTGATGTTTACGATGGACTACAACGGGGCGATTCGACGTTAAGAATGTCTCGTGATGTCGACGAACGACAGGGAAGATGCTCACCATTGTCAGTCAATGAGGGATGTTGGACAGAACGGTCTCGTATTTCGGAACGAAGCAAGCGGTGGAATTAGATTGACGAGTGCTGATTGACGGTGCTCGTGGTGGTAGAGTGGTATATGATGGCGTGTTTGGAATCTGATGAACGCCCTGAGCGAGTGGTCAAAAGAGTTTATACAAGGGTAACGCCGGCTAGAGGAAGCTCTAGAGGAACGCGTCGGCGCGCTCGCCACTTTCATTTCGCTTCTTCATGTGATTCGTTCAGAGCGCGATTTACTGATCAAAAAGGCACGTCATTCCCCATCACCCACCTCATGATCGAGATTTCGGAGGTCAGGTTGAAACATCATGGTCCATGGAAGTTGACCGTTAAGTTTGTCGTTCATCCTAATTAGCGACCCTTGGAACGCATATCGCCAGCATGATCCGGTCTTTATTCTCCTCCATTCTACCAAATACCCTATCGACGGCAGCTCGACCCGCCGTCCGGACACCTTTGCGTGCAACTTCAAGCATCTTGGCTGCCGAATCCAGTCAATCGAGAGGATGGTCTCAAATCTGGCAGGGACAGCAGAGATGGAGGTCACAGCTGGCGCCGAAGAGGACAAAGTACCGAAAAGCGCATAAGGGACGGGTATCTGTAAGTGTCAGCGGAGAAAATGGATTCTGTGATATACGCAGGAATATAAGTTGGAGTTAACCATGAATTGCATGTCCACTTGCACAGTTGCCGACTGTAAGCATCAAGTGCTATGTGGCAAATTGATTGTATTTAACCCTTCTTCGTCTTCCAGGGAGGTTCAACAAAAGGCACAACTCTACAACTCGGAACGTACGGTCTCCGACTGCTCGAATCTACCCGTCTGACCGCCAAGCAACTCACCTCGGCAGAGGTAGCCGTCAAGCGAAAGATCAAGCCCGTCAAGGGCGCCGAATGCTGGATGCGTGTGTTTCCGGATATCCCCGTTTGTGTCAAGGGTAACGAAACGCGTATGGGTAAGGGAAAGGGTGCATTTGAGTACTGGGCTTGTCGGTATGTGTCTGTTCTCATTTCAGCCTTGTGACCATCCCTGAACACAGACGGCTTGATATCATAGGGTACCTATCGGGCGTGTGGTATTCGAAGTAGGAGGTGGAGGAATTCGAGAGGAGATCGCCAAAGAGGGTGAGCTTTCAACCGTCATTGCGTCATATCAGACCTGCTCACGTGCTTCCCTACCAGCCCTCCGTCTCGCATCAGCCAAGCTACCCGTACAGACAGAATTCATCTCAATCAACTCGCCACCAAGACTAGGCGCAACACTGGTCAACAAGGCTGCGTCTTCGACGGAATCAGCAGGCGAGGTTGCACTGGATGGAATAATAGAAGGTGCGGCGGATACAGCACTTCCGGCCGCTACTTTGCCATAGTGGACAGTGTATCATCTGCTATATGCATAAAGTTCACCATACCTGGTCCGCGAGCAATGCCATTAGCGGAAACTGCCAGTATGCTGCAACAGGATGCGAATCGCCTCGTAAAGACTTGTCTTCCTCAGCTCAGATCGGTTCTCAAACTGAAGTGCACGAAAGACTATGCCTTCGATTCTCCCATCTGTCTTTCGATTCGATCTCAAAACACATCTTCGATACCTGAAAAATAGCGAACTGGTTGGATATCCTTTCAAGAAAAGATGCAAAACGATCGATTCTGCGCTTCGAAAAGACCCGAGCCGAAATGCTGTCACTGGAAGATCGAAGGATGGCTTCCACCAAGGGTGAGTATGCATATGTGCAGCCGCACTGAGTGGAAGGAAGTTCACGGAAGGCCATCAAGTGAAAGGAAGGTGCCGGCCGTTGCAACCTAATTTGTTTAATCTACTTCCATCGGGTATACCAGAATGTACGCAAATCATCTGAAGCGAACTTTTGCTAATTCCGTCTTCAAGTCACTCTTAGGTTCATTCGCTTGCTCTATAGCACTCGAACCAAGAAGCGCCAAGACGCTCTGCATTTGGGTCCAGCATCACATACTGAGCTCTCTGTCAAACATCCATTGTCCTGCAGGGGCGTTCATAGTACCGTTCGGAATCCAAAGGAGACAGAGATAGGGCACGCATCTCAAGACCGAGGTGTATATATGTACGTCTATGTTTAGGCTCGTGCACAGCCGTTGTTGAACCAATGTCACCATCACCTTTCACTTCTGGTCGTGTAACGATATTCCTGACGCCGATCTCAAATTAGAGCATCGTCTGAGGCCTCAACCCTTTCGAGCATGTCTTATCACTCGCACATGTCTTATCACTCGCACATGTCTTATCAGTCGCATTATCCCGACGTCCTCTCTGTACCGGGAGGACCGTCCTTGGGAGGTCCAGCGTTCCCGCAGTCAGTGCATCATTCCCCACGAGGGTCACCCTGGACGTCCTCTCTACTTTACGGAAGCGCTGGGACCACACAGACGGGCTCCGGTATCGATCGACCCAACGCGAAGGCCCGTCAGAGGGTAGCAATAGCCTGCGGACGGTGCCGCAAGCGGAAGATTCGTTGCAGAGGCGGCGGGGAGGGAGTCATGTGTACCAACTGTGCAGCGGCGGCTGTAAATATCAGGGGCAAAGCTATTCAAGCTTGCGTGTTCAATCGCCCCGGAGAGACAGATGTTTCGGGCGGAACGAGCCAGCTGAACCAACTGAGGAGGGGCGCGGCGAGCCTCATGACTCTGTCCTCTGTCTGCCCGCCCAAGGGATCGGGACCATCCCAGTCAATGCAATGGCAAGGCTCACATATCCTTGGCCCTGAGTTGAACACAGCTCAAGCTGACTCAGCTCCCCTCGGCCCATCAAGCTTCGTTGAGAACAGTGCGCCCAACACTTCCGTCTTGGGTTATTTCGGTAACGATGACCTCTACAGAGCCGAACCGGGTCAAAGGCATTGTATGCGCATACCTGCTGTATCGCAGCGTGGCCCGCCGTCTATTGTCAACAAGTTGTCAATCGGAACCCTCGATATTGCAAAAGGTATGCCAACCTTTATGCAGAAGCAGGCGGAAGTCTCCGCCAGGCGAAATGGGCACGGCTCTTCGTCCAGTCGACAGGCTACCCGTCATCCACTTCGAACCAAGGGTCATGGAGGAGTCAGCAAGTCACAGTCACGACCAGGCACGAATGGCCATCATCGTCGTGGTTTCGAAGGATTCTGGAACTGACATATCCCATAATCTGTAATGATGCATCGCGCACGAGCACTTTCCCTGAACATATTTATTTGTTATAGTGTCGCTAGTGGTACTCCGATCATGCTCAACTCACATCTGACAACAGTGATGTGGTTTCGAAGCTGCGGGCATCCCGTTCCGGCGCGACAACCTAGGTCTCAGCCCATTTTGCCTTGCGAAGTATGTCAGTCTATACAAGACGTATGGGTATCTATCCCTGGGCAGCCAAGTTTGCGGATTTTCTTTCTCCATCGGCGGGTAATTGCGTGCCATCTGCGACTAGACATATGATATTCCCCTTCTCAATGCCGACCAACATGTCCATACATCCGAGGCTCTTCGTGACTAGTCTTTCTGCTCGCTTTCACCGTCAATCTCCTTTCTCAACCGCACCACACGAGCCTTTATAGAGATATGCGTATCTCCGCAGATGTCAATGAGCAGGTCTCGCAGCGCTTTCAGTCGTTTCGCAGCCTTCTGGTTCATACGTGTGCGATACTTTTCCGTCGCTTCGACAAACAAGCCATACGTTCGTTGATCTCTTGCGAATGTGTATGTCTGTTCAAGCCGTGGGTGATGAGTATCAATGAGTCTCGACTGCGACGGGACACAAAGTACACACCGGCAACGGCTCAGCCTCTGGAATCTGTTCGATCAGCAACGCCCAGGTTGCCATCAACATCAAGTCCATACACGCATTGGCGATATACGCCTCAACGCCAAACGTCCCACCCTGCACATTCCGCAGCTCTTTCGTGCAGAACTCGCGCACCATGGCATCGGCCCGATGGATTGGACCTGCGGTTACGTCTAATACCGGGGCACCGACGACATACGAGCAGAGGCGGATGGCGAGGGATACTTCGTGGATGCATTTGTTGAGGAAGATGTCGCCTTCGGACATGATGAGGACTTGTAGGTAGGAAGAGAGTAGCGAAGGATCCGACGACGGAAGGAGGGAATTGTCGATGGCGAGTTTGAGCTGTGTATCGACTGTCAAGAAAGTCTGAGGCTTTGATAGGGTTGAGACTCACATTCAGCCGTAGTTGTCGCAACACGCCCAACGTTTCCTTTTTCTGAAAGTCACTCTCCTCGAGATGATTGACATAGCTGTTCGATCGAGCAAGGTCTTTGGCAGTCAGCACCAGCACCTAATCCCAAAATCTGCACGCTCGTACCGAGAAAGAGCCCCACATATAAGGATGGCAATATCTGAGCAGATGCAAGAGTCAGCGGAGACCTATTTCGCGCCATTGCAACATATATACTCACCCTGATGGGATTTTCCTATTCTCGAGGCGTATACTATCGGGAATTCTCCGGCATTCTTCTGAAGCAAAAGCGGAAATGCGTGGTCCCTAACTCTCATGATATACCTGCAATAGCAGGTCAGAACACTAGTGCAGCACAAACAGGTGAAGCTGACGTACATTATATCCTTTCTATCGATCGCAGCGTATAACTCATACGCATTCGGTGGTCTGTCAAACCCCTTGGTCTTGCCTCCCTGCTCTACCGGATCTGCAGTCTTGTTCTTCCCTTTCCTCGTCCCGGCAATGAGCTTGGTCCACGTCCCCTGACTTTCGACAACCTCCCTTCGTTCCTCTCGATGATGTTCCTCTATCAACGCTTCCGCCAGCTGCCTTTCCCGCTCGAGCTCTTCACTTTGTCTTTTGAGCTCAGCGACTGATGCCTTACGAGCCTCAACTTCCAGCTCGCTCGTCAGTGGCAAGGCGGTCGGCAAGACGAGAACTGACGGTTCGATTGCGTGTTGAGGCGGATGCGCTGGCATTGCAGCACTGGGTGGCATTTCGGCGGTGGTCGTCTGATGAGCTAGCGACTTGATCAGGTATGCATTGTTGTATGCCATTGAAAGGGCGTAGTTGCTGGACGGACAAGCCTCTCCAAGGTGGTGCGAAGAGGTGAACCGTACTTGACGATGAGTCGGATGAGGCTGAGCCGTCAGTCGGAACCAAAATAGCCAGCTTGACCTCCACCTCGTAAACCTCTGATCGACATGAAGTTGAAACAGAGACACATCGATGGGCGCAAAACAACTCGATGAGGCTCTATACCATTCACATTCAGTACCTCGACCCGAGACTCGTGGGAAACTGAATCAGTACGCCAACATGACGCAAGAGACACGGTCGCGCTCATCCTCCGTGGCATCCGACGACTTTCTCGGCGCCTACTCGGAAGACGCCGTCCCCATCCGACCATCGACCACACCTCAAAGCGAGATCCAGATTCCGGTCGAGGGATTGAATGAACCCCTCAAGCTTGCGGTAGATGCTGGTCCGGGATGCGGAGGTATTACCTGGCCATCTGGTGAGGTTAGTCGTTGCGCCGTGGAACGGAGATTTGTGGGATGAACAGAAACCAATGTCTTCCCGTAGGTTTTAACCAAGTACATGGCATGGAGACATGCAAATGACGCATCGTATCTCAAGAACAAGACTGTGCTCGAGCTGGGTAGTGGAACCGGACTTGTCGGACTTGCCGTGGGACTGCTAGAACCGACATCTGATGTATGGATAACAGACCAAACGTGAGCACTACCCTTTTCAGTCTGCCTTTACTTTGCTGATCGCGGCTGATCGGTTTCATAGGCCGCTTCTGAATCTCATGCAACGGAATGTCGACTTGAATTTCCCTCAACACAAAGGCACCGCAACAGGTCCGCTCAAAGTTGCCGAATTGGACTGGGGAGGGGAGCTGCCTGAAGATTTGCCGCATAACCCGGAGATCATCCTGGCAGCGGATTGCGTCTACTTTGAGGTCGGTACTTCCCTCTCACATAGTCTCGCTCATACGACTGATCGATTCTACTCAGCCTGCGTTCCCGCTGCTGGTGGATACCCTCTGTCGTTTAGCGCCAATAGGGGAATCAAGAGAGATCTTCTTCTGCTGGAAGAAGCGGAGAAAGGCAAGTCGCATTCAGCGGCATCCCCAACCATTGTAGCTGATGCGGTTTTCCTATGTCCATCAGGCGGACGCACGGTTCTTCAAGATGCTGGCCAAGCACTTCAAGTCACAACCAGTGGAGGATGACCGGCCTGGAGAAAGGGAAAAGTACGAAAGGCTAGGTGTCAAGCTACTCAGGCTTGTAAGGACAAAGTAGTCGCCAGACGGTATAATAATGACATGGCATTCATTCTACGAAGGGAATAACCTCATCTTGGATTGCCATCCCCAAAAGAAGACCGCCAGCAGCGTGATGACAGCCCTGCCCAGAGGTAGCTGGACTATTGCGAACACCCACATGGTGCCTACAGGAGGTGCCTTGGAACGATGACAATACCGGTGAATACCCAGATCATCGGCGCTAGTCATTGAAATGACATACCTGTTCAGTCACAAGTCTCCAGTTGGCTTTGTTCATCATCCAGACTAGGCGCGAACCAGCGAGGACCGAAGTGGTCATCAGAAGAGGGTTCGTTAACCAGTGCTTCTCATATCGGTTTGCTGTGGAATGCCGGATTAAGCTACAGCTCAGTTGTGACGGGAAAGAGGACTCACCATAGAACGTGAGTATACCAATAGCTAGTGAAGAACACGATCAGGTCCGAAGTGCTTTCACGGATGAGAGAGACTCACTGGGTACGGCTTGCAACAGCCTGATTGCATAGTCATCGAACGCTGGATTCTGCGAGTACTGCTTGTGCGATAGACTGCGATGAAAGGAAGATATTAGTACCGAAAATAATCAAAGCAGGAAGTACTTACATGTCCAACATGAGAAAAAGGGTGGAGTACGGTATAAGGTACATGATCATGGTAAAGATCTCGTCGGCAAAATCCACCGGTATGTCCTCTTCTACATAGTGCCCCTGTAAGGGGACGTCCGCCTCGCCGTCGGATTCGTCGTCTGCCCCTGCCGCGACATCATTCATCGGAACATGATGAATGGTGACATTGTCCGGGAGCGAGGGGATATCCTTGATGAGAGGTTCCAGAGGCGTCTTCCTATCGCCTTGTCCTCCGCGTCGTTGTCGTACCTCCGACGGTCTGAGGCCCACCGGTAACGCCCCGGCCGCTTGGGCAAGACGAAACTGTTCCTCGACGGTTAGTTCTTCGATAGATGGCATAGTGGTCTTGGATGTTGCGCGAAGCTGCTTCGACTGACCTGCCAGTATGATTATAGAGGTGTGACCTTGCGTTTTCAACGGTGCAGTTGTCGGAATGTCTCAGATTCAAGAAGCAATCGAAGTCAGAACTTTGATACTGCTTCCATAGAGCTTCATACGTTTTGTCATAGCACTCTCCCATCTTTCGAGACCTGCCAATCAACCACTGCAGAACGATCACTTACGAAGCACGCCCCGATCGTGAGTACTGCTAATCCATCTCATCCCGGCAAGCACAAATGTCTACGAAATCAGCGTTCAAGTTCATTTCCACAACAGCGCAATGGCCTTCATCACCATCTCCGGATACCCATGTTCCGGCAAGTCAACCAGAGCTCGACAGATCAAGGCAGACTTCGAGCGCAGGCTGCAGGAAGAGGCATACAGCGGGCCGAAGCTCTCGGTGGAAATCGTGGATGATCCGGTCAGCAAGGTTACCAGGGAATCATACGACAGTAAGGAAAGGGACGGGTCGCCAAAAATCCTCTAATTGATCAAACGTTGCTCTCTAGACAGCGTGGCAGAGAAGCCTGCTAGAGCATCACTCTTCACGAACGTTCAAAGGAGCTTGGGAGAGGACAAGATAGTGATCTGCGATGCGCCGAACTACATCAAGGGGTTCCGATATCAAATGTACTGCGCGGCTAGAGAAGCCAAAGTCCGTGTAGCAACGGTGAGTGGTATACAAGAGTTACTGCGATCTTCGTGCTCACGGTCGAGCTGGGCTGAGCTGAGTAGGTATTCGTTGTCGCGCCGCCGCAAAAGTGTCGGGAATGGCATGACGCCAGAGCGCCGGAAGATCGATATAAACAGGAAACGTAGGTGTCTTGAGCAGCGGATTGCACGTGCGACCCTGAGACTTTATTTTCTTAGCTTTGACAACCTCATCATGCGTTTTGAAGAACCATCATCGATGGCGCGCTGGGATTCCCCGTTGTTTGCGATCTCGTGGGATGACAACCTTGAGGGTGCCAATAAATCGATATTGGACGATCTCTGGGTTGCAGCCACACAGGGAGCCAAGAAGGGTCCAACGGCGGCTGTTGTGACGGTGAGTGGACAGCATCAATGACTGAAATACATCTGACACCAACCTTTGTAGACCGTCAAGCCCCCACCAAATGCGCTTCAGACTTTGACGAAAGTGACAACGCTCCTAGTCACCTCGATACAATCTCAAATCGGCATGAACCCGTCGTCATCTACGGTCGCACTCCCCACTACAGCCTTCAGTGCGGACTCACCAACACCTTCGCAGACACCGCTAAAAATCAGCTTGCCAACAAGCAAGACAATCACCTTGTCAGAGTTGCAACGGCTGAAGCGGCAATTCGAAACAATACAGAGGAAAGCGTTGTCTACGAATGGCCAGACGGGTGTCGGGAGCAGATGGGGCGAGCGGGATGTGGCAGAAGCATTTGCAAGGTATCTGGAAGAGGTCTGGGGTACTAGTAGTAACAGACGGTGATTAGAGTTCTCGTAGGGGTAACCGTGCGAGCATTCTCTGCCGGTACCTTTCGCCAAGGGGATGAACGCTATAGTAGGACGTGAGAACTCAAGCATTGCTATGTCACATCATACATCCCCGACCGATCCATCATCAAGTGTTATTCTCGTCGTGCAGGGCACCTGCGGTCGTTTCATCGCAAAAATGATATGTTGCGACGGGAAGCAAGAGGATCCGGGGGTAAAGACAGCCCATACGTGCAAAAACAGGAAGTCCGGTATGACCTGATGATAGACACGTTACACGGCAAAAAGGTTGGTGCTGACCCGGGCCTTCCTACGCAAACCAATCCGCTCATCTTGTCCTCTGTTAGAACCCATGCTAGCGAAAGTGACTGATCGGTTGCCCGCCTGGTCGTGCACAGAGGCCAATCGCTAATTACCGAGCTGACCGAGCTGATCACAAAACTCCGGCATGAGCCAGAGGTGCGAGTCGAACACGGGTTCTGAAGGGGATGAGACGGATGTTTGGGCGCTGAAAAGACTAGTTCCGTGAGGACAGTCAACACCTTCCCTAAACCCATCACAGGATGGAAGCCGCTTTCTGCAGCAGTCTATATAGGCAAACCGGGCGATTGTTCGGCGGCCTTTTGTTGCGGTCTCGATTGTCGAGGTCATCTGAGCTTGTCTGACGACATCAAGTGACTCTAACATAAGATTATACTTCTGGCAGTACCCAAAAGCCCCGTCTCCAGCTGGCTGCTTGCCCTTCATCCACTTGAGATACCGCCATCCGACTCACACCGATTGTTGACGAAGCCGACGACAGTGCGAGGAGCTCGACTGCACCAAGCATCTGCAGAGCATCTGAAACAATAGCGAACATGACCTCTGTTTAGGTCAAATTCACTCCACACTCATACCGATCTCAAGCATCTCGAATACTTTCAAGCGATCCACAAGATGATTGAAGGCGACAAGCCCAGCATACCTATTGCTGTCGGTATACTCGTCGGTCTGGCAGCTTCGTTTGTGCAATCGCTAGGTAAGTCGCCCAGCCTTTCAAACAGCTTCGCTGCCGCAACCTGACTATGCTTTCAACCCTCAGGCCTGACCATTCAAAGGAAAAGCCATCTACAGAACGACTCACGGCCAATTGCAAATCAAGTCAAGGCACACAGGCGGCCCCTCTGGCTCTTCGGCTTCGCTATCTTCATCTTCTCGAATCTGTTCGGAACGATATTTCAGATCGGTGCTCTGCCCATCGTTGTTCTGGCACCGCTAGGCGCAGTCTCCCTCCTGTGGAACGCTGTCCTGTCTCGAATCCTGTTGGGAGAACACTTCTCGACTTCGACTCTCGCTGGAACGTTGCTTATCGCCCTCGGAGCCACGCTTATCGCGGTGTTTGGCGTGGTTCCGGAAGAAACCCACACTTTGGAAGAGCTGCTCACCCTTTTCCGGCGAAGTGGATTCGTCGCGTATATCACACTAATGTGCGTTACCGTGGCAGGTGTACTCCTCCTTGTAGGTCGAGGGGCGCCAAGTAGCTGGAACATACTCATAGACAGTGTCCAATTCAGAGCCATATCTTGGAGTTCAGCATAAAGCGCAAACAGAACCACGGTCCGATTCATTTGCTGGACGATGAACCGGACTCATATCAAGATAGCCTCGGGTCCAGTAACCCCTCACCGAGTGCCCGTTCTGCAATCCCCTTTGTCGAACGGAATCGACATGATCAGTCGCCTGGATCGCCGCTATCAGGAGCGAATCGTTCGGACAGGCATGTTCGTATAGTCCTGCCTTCAGACAGTGGCTCCGATGACGAGGACACCCACGGCTGGGACAACACTCCACAAACAAAACCGCATAAATCCCTGATCCTGATCGGCATGTCGTTTGCTGCATGTTCGGGAACGCTCAGTGGGCTGTCCCTCCTCTTCGCCAAGTGCGGTGTCGAGTTGCTCGTCATTACCTTTGCCACAGGGGGAAAGGAAAATCAGTTCAAATCCATTCAAAGCTGGATCCTTCTGGCGGGACTGGGGATCACGGCATTGGCTCAGCTTTTCTATTTGAACCACTCATTGCGATTAGCCGGACCGGCGCTTATCTGCCCTTTGGCATTCTGCTTTTATAACATATCATCCATCTTCGGTGAGTGTTGATTTCCGATCTGTTCCATGGACTTCGCTTATCAAGGATTATCCCAGATGGTCTGGTGTTCTACTCGCAATTCTCCGAGCTTTCTCGTCTACAGATCTCGCTAGTCACCTGTGGCATCGTCGTACTTCTCATCGGCGTTTGGTCTGTATCGGCCATCGAACCATCGACGGGCGAAAGCGGAGTCCACCTCGGTACATGGGCCGATGACATTTCGGACACTGAATGTAATATCAGTGAGGAGAATCGAATACCATTCACGGACGAGCCAGTGTCTCTCATGGCAGGCGAATCGGCAGTAGAATCCGCTCCGGCGACCCCGGTGCTTCGAGAGCAAGGACAGTTCGGTCATAGCACATGGCCCAAGTCTGCTCGACATCAACTTCCGTCGGCGCTTCCTCCGAATCTGCAGGAAGATCCACTTCGCCGTCATTCGATGCACACGAGATACGGCACTCTCATACCGGAATTGGTTCCGCCAGGACTGCCAACTGGTTTCTCAATCGGCTTCAATACCAGCTCACCAGGCTTCGCCATTCGAAGCGTGCATGGACATGCCGCAGATGCGGAACAGGCGTCAATCTGGAAAAGAAGACGGCGGCACAGTCATAGCCTGGACAATAAAAGGACGTCGGCAAAACGTGGTCTTTCGCTCGACATGGGTGCTCTACGCGACCTCGAGCCGTCGACGTCCGCAGCATCCTTGCGTTCGGCACCGCCTGCTTCGAACGCTCTTCCTCATTCGACTGGTCCGGGTGTCGCCTATATAGACGGAGGACAAAGCCAGAACGGTAATATAGCCTCGAACAGGAGAAGCAGCTGGACTGCTCGTCTATTCCGGGCAAGGACACAGTCGCAAGATGGTTCATCTTCAAAGTAAAAGCCAAGAACGGCCTGTTGTATACGGCCATGTCCCCTCCGCAAAAGTAAAAGCTTGGACGGCTACTGTATCGCTTACATACCAGCATCGAATCCACTTGTTCGCGGTGCTTTGTTCGCGGTGCTTTGTTCGCGGTGCTTTGTTCGCGGTGCTTTGTTCGCGGTGCTTTGTTCGCGGTGCTTTGTTCGCGGTGCTTTGTTCGCGCGAGTTCCCGCTATGTACCGCAAGAGTGACGGTTCCTAGGCTTCCGTTCATATGGGAACGGCACATCAGGCCCCAAGGTCCCCATTTTGATACACGCCTTTACAATAGCCCAAGGCGACTCTTCATACCGTTCGTACGGACCTGAGATACCCTTTGAGCAGCAGCGGTCAAACTCTAGAGGGTCAGAGTCGGGTCATGATGACGTGTACATATCCGGTCAAAATTTCCGCCTAAAAGCTAGCATTTTTCTTTTGCCTCGCCGATTGCGTCTTAGAATGTCATGTAGTTGACGTTGCAGGAATTCTTAGCTGTCAAGCTATCCGTCACCATCTCAAGCCCATAAAACGATTGGGCCATATCACAAGACGTCGATCCCCACAAGATGGACGCCGACGCCATGTTCAGCATGTTGCCGGGAGGCTCGTCCAAAAAATCCAAGAGCAAGTCATCTGGCAAGCGAAGGAGGCAAGAATCATCACCTCTGGCCGATGCCCCACGTCAAGCCGAAGTAGAGGAGTTTGAGGAGCAGGAGCCTCGTAAGAGGAGTAAGAGGGCGGATGAAAAGGCGGGCGAGCAAGGTGGAGCAGAGGACGATCCGATGGCTTCACTTGAAAAGGCGGATGGGGACGTGACACTTGGCGACATTACGGCCAGGACTATCGATCCCGATGAATCGATGGCTCAAGACGGTGACGACAAACTCGATGAAACTGTTCAGCAAGCTCAAACAGTCGCCAAGAATCTCCCCGTCGTCACCGATGACTTTGAGCAAGAAGCGGAAAGAGAGGTTGCCGCTACATCCGGTTTCGCAAAAGTAGAAGAGGGAGAAAAGATGAAGTTGGTGCATCAAGTACGGCATCAAGTGGCTCTACCAAAGGGCTATCCATACATTCCGATCTCAAGCCATGTGCCCAATGATCCACCGGCGCGGTCATACAAGTTCACCTTGGATCCTTTCCAGCGGGTCGCCGTCAACTCGATCGAGCGCAACGAGTCCGTCCTGGTCTCTGCTCATACCAGTGCGGGGAAGACTGTCGTTGCCGAATACGCCATTGCGACATGTCTCAAGGAGAAGAAGCGAGTTGTATATACCAGTCCTATCAAGGTAAGTGGCCTAGGGCTCTTCCAGAAAATGATTGCGGCGAGAGGTTGACTATCTTGCGTACAGGCATTGTCGAACCAGAAATTTCGAGAACTCCAAGCTGAGTTTCAGGACGTCGGGTTGATGACGGGGGATGTGACGATCAACCCGACTGCATCCTGTTTGGTCATGACAACGGAAGTGAGTGTCCTTTGTGCGCATTCCAGAAACGGTCTCTTACCTGTCTCAAGATTCTGCGATCTATGCTGTACCGAGGCTCAGAGGTAATGAGAGAAATCGCCTGGGTTGTCTTTGACGAAATCCATTACATGAGAGACAAGGGTGAGAAAAAACCCCAGCTACCTGGACGAGGCATATCTGACAATCAATTGTTACCAGAACGAGGCGTCGTTTGGGAGGAAACCATCATCCTTCTGCCGCATACCGTCAGATACGTCTTTCTTTCGGCGACCATTCCCAACAGCATGCAATTCGCTGAGTGGATCTGCGAATTGCATAATCAGCCGTGTCACGTCGTCTACACCGATTTCCGTCCGACGCCCCTGCAGCATTACATGTTTCCTGAAGGCGGAGATGGCATGTACCTGGTCGTCGATGAGAAGAGTGTGTTCCGAGAAGACAATTTCCAGAAAGCGATGGGATCGTTGGCGGATAAGACAGGTGAAGACCCTGCGAACCCAAGCAGTGGCAGGGGACGTAACGGAAATACCAGGAAAGGAGGTGCCATGAAGGGTGAGTAGAGGACTTCACGCTGATGTCATCCATGCTGACCGAAACACGGTTCGGCAGGCGCGAATTCAGACATCTATAAACTCGTCAAGATGATCATGATGAAGAACCTCAACCCTGTCATTGTCTTCGCCTTCTCGAAGAGAGAATGTGAATCCCTAGCCATGCAGATGGCGAAAATCGACATGAATACCGAAGAAGAAGCCGCAATGGTCGAGAATATTTTCAACAATGCCATGAACAATCTAAACGAGGACGACCGCAATCTGCCGCAAATCGGGCATATTCTCCCTCTTTTGAAGCGGGGTATCGGAGTACATCATGGAGGGTTGCTGCCCATCCTGAAGGAGGTCATCGAAATCCTGTTCCAAGAAGGCTTGATCAAAGTGCTCTTCGCAACGGAAACTTTCTCAATCGGTTTGAACATGCCCGCCAAGACGGTCGTGTTCACGTCGGTACAAAAGTTCGATGGCAAGGAGTTTAGGCATCTGTCCGGTGGTGTAAGTCGTACAAAGTCTGCTTTCCTCTTGGCATTGACCAATCTCCATTCTACAGGAATACATCCAAATGAGTGGTCGAGCTGGTCGAAGAGGTTTGGATGCGCGGGGTATTGTCATCATGATGTGTGGAACCAAACTCGAGCCGGATGCCGCCAAAGGCATGGTCAAAGGCCAAGCGGATCGACTGGATTCAGCGTTCCATCTCGGGTACAATATGGTGCTCAACCTTATGCGAGTAGAAGGTATCAGTCCCGAATACATGCTGCAGAGGTGTTTCTATCAGTTCCAGAACACGATGAATGTGCCAGTGTTGGAAGAAGGTAAGTGGAATCGCCGCGTGGCGTCCGTTGATAACTGATTAAACATCGAGAGTAGAGTTGAAAGAACTGGAAACTCGAAAGAAATCTACCAAGATCGAGAAGCGAGAGGAAATTGAAGAATACTACGATCTTCGACAACACTTGGACGATTATGCGAAAGACTACAAGGCAGTCATACAACTTCCGACATATTCTCTGCCGTTTTTGCAGCCCGGCCGGCTCGTCCATGTGCAAGACGGCGCGCGGGATTTCGGATGGGGCGCCGTCATCCATTTCGAGAAGCGTGTTTGGCCTTTCGTAAGCAATATTCTTCGCGATACTATTATTCTCACTGACAAGGCTCATCCTGTACTTCAGATTAAAGGCACGCGAGCGCGACCGGCAGATGTTAGAGAGCAGGATGACTACGTCGTCATTGTGTTGCTCAATTGTGCCACACAATCCCGGGTCGATAACAGGAACAAATCAGAAGCCATTCACTCGATCAACCCCGCACCAAGCGACGATTCTGGAGAACCCATAGTCGTTCCAGTCCTATTGAGCTGCATTCAAGCGATCAGCCATATTCGCGTCATGCTCGGAAAAGACCTGCGGCCATTACCTGCCCGTCGCGATGCCTGGAAGGGCATCTTGCAAGTAAAGAAGAATTTCCCTGGTGGTCCGCCTCACCTCGATCCCGTCAAAAATATGGGGATCAAGGACGAACGTTTCTTGAAACTAGTCAAGGCGAGTCTCTCGCCTTCATTCGAGTAGGACGTGTCTGACGAAATTGTGTCTGTCACAGAAAATCACCTTGTTGGAAGAGAAGTTGAGCTCTCTGCCGATAGCCTCACAACCGGACTTGCCCCGCCTATATGATGCGTACTTCGATTACGTTGCGTTAAAGGATAAGATAAAAGACGTCAAGAAGCGAATTACTGCTGTGCAGAACGTGTTGCAACTCGAGGAATTGAAAAACCGGAAGCGAGTTTTGCGACGTCTTGGTTTCACCTCTTCCGACGACATTATCGAAACCAAGGGACGGGTCGCTTGCGAAATCAGTACAGGAGACGAGTTGATGTTGACCGAAATGATCTTTAGTGGGTTGTTCAATGATTTAACACCTGCACAGTGCGCGGCAATCTGCAGCTGTTTCGTGTTCGATGAGAAGGTAGGCCATTTGGCTTTATGCATTTCCGGATCCTGATGCTTTCATTCTCACCTACAGAGTGAAGCCGTCGTCAAGCTGAGGGAGACTTTGGCGCAACCTCTCCGTCGTATGCAGGAGATCGCACGGAGAATAGCGACGGTGTCATCCGAATGCAAGATCCCCCTTGTCCCGGACGAGTACGTTCAGAGCTTCAAGATGGAGTTGATGGATGCTGTCTTCAAGTGGTGCGGAGGCGCGAGCTTTTCCGACATATGCAAGGTACGATGCCCTTCTTTGCCTTACACCTTGCGGTGCTAATCCTGTAGTAAACCTGAAAGATGACCGACATCTTCGAAGGGTCCATCATCCGTTCATTCAGGCGGCTCCAAGAGCTGCTGCGACAAATGGGCGGCGCCGCCCGGGCGATCGGAAATTCGGACCTCGAGACCAAGTTTGAGGATTCCATCAAATTGCTGGAGCGACCTAACACGGTCGTCTTTAACCCATCGTATGTCGATACAGCTTGCTTGATGTCTATCGTCCCGCTTGCTGACATTATATCTTGCGGCGAACAGCTTGTATCTTTAGGCAACAAACGGATCTACAATCCGACAGCAGATTTTGCCAACTCAGGGTTGGCGGTGTGTTGTCTGTTATATCATCAGTTGATACGGCGGATATCTTGTCGAAATCTGATTCAGCTGGTCATCTAGTCTGGTACGATTGTAAGCGTAAGAGGCTGAACTTAATCCATGCGCATGCAGCTGCTTTAGCAGTAGTTCAATATTGAGTGCGCCCATACAGCGATAGAAACGTGTAATAACATGTCCTACTCTCGCATTTGCCGAGCATCTCAACCATGGATCCGCGATCGCGATATGTCATGGACGAGCTGTGTCGCACTTACTGTATGAATACCATCTTTATACGCAATTGGTCGTCCGCCGATCCAGAGAACCCGTGGAATCCGGAATACACATACTCTGAATCGAACAGCAGCCCTCTATCGTCCTCCGATAGCCCCATCGATACCATGCAGCGATTGGTTGGACCTGCTACATATACTGCCGCGACTCGACAACAAATACAGGTATCAACTGAGATTGCGATGGACTTGAACGACAAGCAGCTTGACAAGCATATGCTCCGAGCAGCCGAGGTAGAACCTCGGTAGATGATGGCCGAGTTGCCATTGCCTTATCGCGAGATCGATCAAGCATCCTTGGCCCTTTCTATCGAGATAGCCACGCCGATGAATCATTTAGTGGAGATCAGTCAGTGACTGCCGACCTTACGGTAGGCTCTCAAATGTTGCGGGAGCTGCAGCGGCTCAATGGATCAACCTTGTCTAGCCGCCAGAGACGCGCCGCCAGAAATGCATGGAACTGTCATGAACCCCTAGCCAGCTCAGAGAGATTTCCCAGGGCTGTACCACGCTCACCTGTGCAGGCTTGAGGCCTGGGGCGGGCTGGTGACCGCAGCTCCGTGCAACGCAGCGCGCTTGCAACAACTCTTGCAAGAGCTTACAGCTCGCCCGCCTTGCGAGCTGGCTCGCCGAAGTCAGTACATGTAGATGCTCTCCAGGCCGAGAGTTCGAAGCACAGGTGCGCGAAAGCAGAGCTGCAAGCAAGTGCAAGCAGCTGCGAAAGCTGGTACGACGAGAACTGCGACGAGGTACTGCCAATGGGCCGACCTCTATCTGTGCAATGTAATCAGTGGTTTGGTTGTACGCCTAATATCGGCCCATTCCCGTACCCTCGGCTATACAGCTGGCTGTACCGTCCCTATTCAGCTCGCTACACCGGTACACCCCCCCTTATAGCTCCTCTTATCGCTGTCTCCTACATTTTTGCACCCGTTCGCATAGAACATGCCGGGACTACGTTATCTGATTGCCAACGCGAATAACGATAGGCGGGAAAACCCTTCACAGCCTTCACGGGAATTCCCTGGTCTTCTGTTCCACTGAGAAACCGAATCTGGAGTGGTGACGTCGTGGTGTCTTCTTATGGCCAGAACGCTGGATGAGCTGCAGGATAGCTCGCTGGATCGCTGGACGTTCTCAGTACTATGATCCGCGTCGAAGATGGTGGGAGAGTTGTACAAGGAAGTCTGCCGAACCTGTCCTAATTATTTATCGCCCAGGCTGGATCGCATGACAGGCCATACAGATTGCAAAACAAGCAACGGCGTCTCAACGTGGCGAAGATGAAGAGAAGAGCGGTCTTGGACGGCGGATAGCTGATAGACCCTGAGTAGCTTGTAGTCGCGATATTCGACTGTTATCTTTACTTCCGACGTGGTTTTGGCGAACGTGGTGTTGCATACTGATTCAGCTACAGATTCACCGAAACATCTAACCGGTACCGACACGGAGGTAACACGGACATCGGCGACCGATAACTTCACCAAATAGCTCGACCAATTCCCGCCGTGTGAGTTGAAGCAGGGCGGCTGTTCGGTCAACGGGGCGGCGCATGTGACTGGCTTCCCCTCCGACAGCTCCTCCGACAATTCGCTCCATCCGCTACGCAAGCCTGGACCGCTGATCGGCTTGCCGATCACTCTTCCTGATGTATCACATTAGTACACTTGAGGACTTGACGAGTCCGGCGAGCCTGCTAGCTCGTCACGTAGCTCGCCCGAGGCTTGGTGCTCCGTCTGACGTCTGTCTGTCTTTCCGAGACGCTACTGAATACTCTCACAGGCTATCAGGGAGCTGCGATCAATTGCGGCATTGCTGCACAGGGCAAACTCTGCGAAGCTCTTTGCCGGTGCCATGATACCTGATCAGTATACGGTCTCTTCGAGTTCTGTTCGATGTCCCGAGCTCTCTCCGCCTCATCAGTCAAGCCTGCAGTCACGTCCTTTGATGAGCTTGTATTAATGCAACTAGCAGTACAACTTTCGCAAGTCCACGCATCATCAGTTGGATGACCCTCAGTGGGACAGCAAGAGCGGCCGTGAATTTGCTGTCGATCTATGATAAATGTAGCGCTTTTGAGAGGCCGCTGAGATCTAGATTTGCCTAGAGTTTTATCCACCTATCTTGCGCTACCCACACATGTAAAGCGTTGGAGTATCCAACACGAAGCATGTTCTCAAATATGTTTTCGTGCGATGTTTGCCTGCCGAGCCGGGGCAGTTGTGGCGCTGTGGAGCAGCTGCAAAACTCTTGCACACCCCTGCTGCATCTCCTGGCTCCTGGCATGGCGTTCCTGGGAAACTGGATGTCCTACAGCTTTGGTATTGCCAAGTACATCGAAAGAGGGGGTTCAAAGCTGTGTTCAGAAAGGGTCTGTGCTTCTTATGCTGGGCGACAGATTGACCAAAGTGATTTCATGCCGGCAGCCCAGTTGCTCTGGTCTCTCGAGCTAACCATTGCGACCAATGGCTCATTCCACATATATCGATGGGGAACCCAACCTGGGGTCACGCAGCGGGGCAGGCTGGCTTATGATTCATAACGCACTTTCATCACCTTGTGTACCCTGTATGTGTGCAAGCCACGGTCGGCGAGCTGGTCGGCGTCAGCGTTTATCACCACAACGCCAAAACAATGCAGATCTCATCCACCACGAGTTGCCAGGGCCGGCTTCGATTAGCGAACACGAAACAGCGATCCCGCTAGTTACTACCGAAGTTACATACCATCTCGCGGAAGTCTCACCGCAACCGCGCGACTTCGGCTCGGGCAACTCCTCGGGCGCGACCCCGGAGGCTCGCCGCGACAGAACGCTGCTCATCGTGTCAAAATGCCGTATTCGTCTGTACTGTGCCAGATGGCTTCCAGTTGCTTAAGCTTGTACCTGTTCTTCGTCAATAGTGATGCTGAGCCATTCTCTTGCGCCGACGAATCGCTTCCAATACATCTCGGGCAGATGGGTAAACGAGAAGATCTGCGCAGATCCATTCGGATCATATCTGGACTTCACTCATATACTCGACCCGAGTTCAAGGTCATGGCGCAGTGCCGCCGCAGACTCCATTCAAGCACACGGCTTTGATCCGACATGTTTTATCCAGCAACCGCGATGGATCTACGGATACACTCAAGAGGCTACAAGAGAAAGCGTCAACAAGGGGAAATCTTCAGCGTGT